>PVHT021183629.1:4637625-4695347 GCA_004024745.2 Catagonus wagneri | reverse complement strand
ATGAGGTTGCGGGTTCGGTCCCTGCCCTTGCTCAGTGGGTTAACGATCCGGCGTTGCCGTGAGCTGTGGTGTAGGTTGCAGACGCGGCTCGGATCCTGCGTTGCTGTGGCTGCGGCGCAGGCCAGTGGCCACAGCTCCGATTAGACCCCTAGCCTGGGAACCTCCACATGCCGTGGGTGCGGCCATAAACCCGCGGCCAAAAAATGACAAAAAAAGGAAAAAAAAAAAAAAAAAAAGAAAAATACTCATTTTGGAGACATTTATTGGCAAGAATTATTTTCAAGGAAAAATACATCTATTATATCTTAAATGAATGACAGTGGTACTGTAATTAAAATATGTGTATATATGTAAGTGTAAATAGTGATACTTGTATTTTAGAGGAAGGAATGCCCGAGTTATCTAAAAGCAGAGTTGAAAATAGAGAAGTAGTAGTAAATAGAGAAGTCTGACTTTCTGCTTCAGCTATATAAGTAGAATTAAAGGGAAGACTAATTTGTTTAGAAAGAAAGCAAAAGGCTAAGGGAAAGGGGAGGCAACTGGAAAGACAGAAAAATGCTAAGAAATCTGAAAGCTATCTTTTATTAAGTGACTAGGTGCTGAAGGTAGAAGAAAAAAATTGTGGGACCTAGCGAATGATGAATGTCAGTGAAGGAAAGCTCTGGAGATAGAAATCTGCTTTTGACATATATTGACCTTTTCATAATCTGTTGACTACACATGTGCCTTTAAAGATAGTCACTCAAAAAAAGCAAACAAAAATAAAGTTAGTGACTTTAATGAATAGCTGTTTAGATTCATATATCTGATAAAATTTTCTCATTTCTTAAATTATATGAATATATAGGCCCAGTTTCTAGTTCTCTTGGTATATGAACAGATACATTCATTTTAAATTTGAGGAAATTAATGATTTGCACAGCGTATACATTTTTAATATGTGAATTTTAAATTTTTGGTGATGTTCAGACACTAAAGTTTTGGTATGAGAGACACTGGTGTGTGTGATATCAATGAAAGTGAAAATTGAAGCATTATTCATTGTTAATGGATTCTCTGTTGTGTAATTATTTTATTTGGAATTTCAATTGATTATTGAGATTTAGCAGAAATTTCCATCACTGATAAATACTTATTTCATATAAGATCAGTCCTAATTGATAATCTATCAAATCTAGATGAATTTAAAAAGTGTGAAAAATATGGCACTGTTTTTCCACTTAGAAAATTAGATTAAAAATCTATCTAGCGTTTATACTGATTTGTGAAATTATTGGCTAGTTGTGTAGAGAAACATTAAAAAATTGAACAGCTGAAGTGACATTAAGCACCAGATGGGGATTTGAAATAAAAATATTCGCTGTATAATCTTTATTTAAGTGCTATTCATAATTCAGTAATACCAGTTGTGTAACTCAAGGTTGACGTCAATATAAAAAGGAAGCCTAAGCAGAGTCTAATTACCTTAAATTGTTACGCCTATCATGGTATGGCAACTTGACTTCTTAACAGGATAAGTTAGATAAGATTACTGCATGCATTGTAGAACCAATACAGTTCTGTGAAAATTTGTGAAGAAACTTTGTTTGCAACTTGTTTCAAAGTGACATTTATTTACATTTATTAACATCTTTTACAGATTCTACCTTTAAGATGATATTCTATTTTACGTTTACATGTATTTTCTCAACTGAAAAATTCTAGCCATGTTTTCTTTACAGTAATATTTGACATTGACTCTTCTAAAGCATGTACCAATTTGTTTAAGGAAAGGTGTGTTCCTCAAAGCTAAAGCTCACATTTTAGCTACACTGGTATTTGACATCATGTTTAAAAACTAGAACGACTCTAGATGTGAAAACACAAACTGTGATAATATGCTATATATGCCATATGTGACAGTTTAGGTTTGCATATATCTCAATGACATGTTTAATGTTCTGTATTACTAAGATTAGTAATTTTACCGTAGAAAGCTGCTACTTTTATAGTCACTTGCTAGTGGACTTAGAATGCTGACAGACCCTTTACTTTGCGATTTTTTTTTTTGCCTGTTCTTTATTTATTTTTTTTCTTGCCTTTTTGTCATTTTAGGGCCACACCCACAGCCTATGGAGGTTCCCAAGCTAGGGGCCTAATCGGAGCTGTAGCTGCTGGCCTGCCTGTACCATAGCCACAGTAACGAAGGATCCGAGCCGCGTTTGCCACCTGCACCACAGCTTATGGCAACGCCAGATCGTTAACCCACTGAGCAAGGCCAGGGATTGAACCTGCAACCTTATGGTTCCTAATCGGATTCGTTAACCACTGAGCCATGATAGGAACTCCATGACCCTTTACTTTGTAAATCCTTGTTTTCAGCCCTTGCAAAAATCTTTTTGACATTGAAATAATCTGCATGGAATCTGTCTTAGTAACTAACTTATTCTCTAAATTTTGTGAAAATTAATGAGACTTTTACAAATTAGTATATAACTTGACAGATGTTTTTGTGTATATAGTAATCATATATATTGTATTTTTGTTGACTAATAATGCTAATATATTTGGTATAACCAAAATGGTTTAGTAAAATAAGTAAGAATTGAAAATGGTATTTTTATTTTTAGAAAGTATATATATGATAGGAAAAGCCTTGAGGTTCTATGTCTATATGCTATTTATAAAAACCACTTAAAGCAAATTGCAGGAAAATATTGCCCCTTTATGATAAAATACTCAACTTTGATATTGTATTATAAAAATTTTTTCTGAAATCCCTTCAAATAATTCAGCAGATTACATGTAAGTAGAAACTGCAATGTGAGGGAGATAATTTAGGTAAATGAAAGGGATCAATAATATAGGGAAGGACAGTGTACATTTTTGACTACTTAAAATATGAAGAAAAATATAATTCTGTTTGAAGAAAATTTTGAAGAAATTTTGGGCTTAGGAAATGTTTCAAGTAACAGTTAGCTAAATTCAGTATCTTTTAAAGAGCCCGGCTCTGAATTTCTTTATGTGCCTATTTAAACTATCTCTGTCACCATTAATAGGAAAAGTGATAGTTTTGTTTTTAAAAATCTAAAACTGGATAACTAAAACCTAATAAAAGTAAGTAGTACTTAAAAGTAGTTTATTAATTGTGGCTTAATTAGATCTTACATCTCTACACTTAAAATATCAGTATAAGCCAGAATTTTTATGTCTGTTTTACAGGTGAGGAAAATAAGACAGTGAAAGTTAAAATGATATAACAAGTTAATGCTGAACCTGTTTGTTTACTGTTATTCTATAGCTTATTGCTAGAGACTGCTTATAAATTTGCATCCAAAAATAACAATATTCAGAATTCCTGTCATGGTGCAGTGGTTAAGGGATCCGACTAGGAACCATGAGGTTGCGAGTTCGATCCCTGGCCTTCCTCAGTGGGTTAACGATTCAGCATTGCCGTGAGCTGTGGTGTAGGCTGCAGACACAGCTGGAATCTGGCTTTGCAGTGGCTATGTCATAGGCTGGCGGCTACAGCTCCTATTCGACCCCTAGCCTGGGAACCTCCATATGCCACGGTGCAGCCCTAAAAAGAGCAATAAATAAATAAATAAATAAAAAATATAGTATTCAAAATTTATGTAACATTCACCAAACCGCCATGTTTAGTCCATCACTGGGAAATAATTATTTATTTTTGATGAATTAATTTTCCTGTTCACATGGTAATCCCACAATTTCAGTTTTGACATTGAAAACAAAACTGTGTACTTCAGTGAATGGAAACATCAAAACAAGTTTTCTGTTCTGACTGGACCACTTTAAAAAAATAGAATTTTGGTACTCTATATATTTTCCATCTTCATATTACTGTTAGACATTGAGAGGTTGAAATTTTGCCTTATCTATGAGACCGTTTATATGAAATCATCCAATTCTTCGTTTAACATTGTAAGATTTATCTTTCACTTTTTAAATCAAATATAATCACTGCTCTAGAGATTTGTTAAGGTTAGTAAGGTGTAGCCAAATCACTCCGATGGTACTTACTATAATCAGTATTTTTATGAAGATAATATACCTTATCACACAGCGAGGTTTGTTAAGAAATTATCGGATCATTTCAGTACTTTTTAATGTCTTCTGGGGATGTGAGGTGGAATATAAGACTCAAGGAATGTGTGATGTCAGGTGGAGTGGAATTTGAATTGCAGCTTTGCCACTTAAATAGCTGTATTTATTTGGTCAAATCATTTTATCTTCTTGGACCTCTGATTTCTCATCTTTGTGTGATTAGTACTTCATAGTTATAAGTTGCTGATCTAGATATCACAAAAGAAAAAAAAGATAAAAGCATGTCACAGAATATCTGACAGTAATAAATATTTTATGACTTAAGCCTTTTTCATCTCCTTCTTCCCATGCTTTGTTACATTTAATAGTACTAACTTTACAGCAGATATTTTAATATAAAATAAATTACATTCATGGGGCAATAAAAAAACATTACTGTAAGAATTTTTTTCAAAATTATTTTTGCTCATAAAAACTGATTACTACAAAAATGCAGGCAATACAGATAATGTTATAGTTAGCCTCTCCTTTTTCTTAAGGATAATTATGGTGTGCATTCTTTCAGACTTTATAAATACCTTTTTATATAAATTCATATTTTTAGTAGATTATTAGAAGTGGTGTTTGTTGTTGCACATAGGAGTGATTTTTCAGCAATCGCCTGTTTTGGTTAATGGATTTATGTATGTTCTAAGGTGTCCTTCCAGTCTTAGCTATGTGGATATTTTTGTGTGCATAGTCTAAAACTATGTTCTGTGATACCCCTGAATGTATGAAGAGGTTTGTTTGTTTTTCTATCCATATAACTGAGTTGAAAGCTAGGGACATGAATTTATAATATTGAAACATATTAAATGTCAGATGAAGCATATGGGTTTATTTGTATTAAGACTTGAAAATTAACATAATTCATTAATCCCTCCTTTATTTAATGCTTGCCTTCATAATATTTTTCAAGATAGTAAGGCTTCTGAAAATTCTGTTCGTCAAAGTCATAGTGTACTAAATGATAAAATTAGAGATTTAATAATACAGATGAAAATCCCAAAACTTGTTTTTCAGCTTAAATTTTTTAACTGCTTCTGTGAAGGCCTTAAACAATTTTAATATATGCAATTCCAAGAAAATTTGATGATTTAATTTTCCTGAGAGTATCTTTTAGGGGTTATGGTTTATTGCTTTACATTCCTTGATAAGTATTCATACTTTTCAAGAATCATCACAAAAAGTCTTGATTGCTATTTTGGTAAAATTATTTTTATGATATTTTATTATTATTAGTATATAACGAATCTGTATTCTAATTCCTTACAAATTAAAGTAAATATTGGGAGTTCTCTGTTGGGCTAGTGGTTAAAAAAATCCAGCCTTTCCACTGTGCCTTGGGTCTCTGCTGTGGCATAGATTTGATCCCTGGCCTGGAATTGCTGTGTGCCATGGAAGCAGCCAAAAAAAAGAAGTAAATATTTACATATTAAATATTTGAGATTCATGTAATACCATAGCAAGAACAACAGTTTATATTATTTTATTTTGTGTGAATGTGCTCTTGAGGGCAATAAATGTAATTAAGATCATAGTTATTTGGGAGTTGCTTTGCAGAAAATATAAAATATTAGTGAATATCTGTTACAGTATTAAGTTCAATTTTGTATTTTTAGAATGTTACACCTTTGAATATATAAAAATACTCGATGCTGTAGGAAAAAATAAATGAGAAACTTTGCTAAAGGTAATTTAATTCCAGAATGATGAAATATTATGGGCCTGATCTTTAGAGCAGTGGACTTATTTTAGATACTTAGAATCTGTAGGAATGATGAAGTCTGATTAAATGAGAGTAACATTGACACTTGGCAGTTTATAAAAGAGGGATGTGTACCAGTCTAGGGTAGAGATGACTAAGGGTTATCTTTGTTTATATTAGGATATGATTTTGGGGAACAGAGTAATTTGAAATAAGCTGTGAATGCTGAATATTTTCCCAGCTTCCTTCTTATATGTAACATTTTCACTCTTTGAAACTAAGGCAGCAGGCTAGGCTACATGATAAATTTAAGCATCAGTTACAAAACATCCTCTGTCATCCTGATTTATGATTTTATGTCCTATTTCACTGAGGGGAAAAAGTAATTAAAAGAAACTTATTTAAGTTTTCACCACTAGATCTAGCAATCCAGCTATATCCATACCTATACAGTCTATATTTTCTCTTATTATTCTAATAAACTGTCCCTGCTTCTAATAAAGGCCAATCCTCTACTTTAATTCTAGCTCCTGTTCCCTCTTAGGTACTCAGACATCTTTTACAAATTCTTTCTTCTCTTTCTTGGATTATCAATTTCCCCACTCTATTTTTTTTTAAGCCTACATACTGTTATTTCTCCAATGTTAAAAAAAAAAATCTGTTTATCCCACTGCCTGTTCCAGTTACCATGCCATTAACAGTAAAATACTTTAAACTACCTATCCATACTTGTGCTATCTCCAGTTCCTCTCCTCCCATTTTTCTTTTATAGCCATTCCAGTTAGGATTTGACCCCCATCCTTCCAGTGAAACCATTCTTGTCAGGGTCACTGGTGACTTTAATGATGATCATTCAGTGGTGAATTCTCAGTCCTTTATATACAATCAGCAGCTTTAGACACAGTGATCATTTCCTCCTCTTTGAAACATTTCGTTTTGCATCCAGCATACCTCTTCCTTGAGTTTCCTTTGCTGGTTTCTTCTCATTTCTCTGTACTCAGCCCTTGGACCACTCTCTCCTGTTTTTCTATGCATATGTACTCCCTTGCTGATATTATCCATTGTCATGGCTTCAAATAAAATAACCATCTGTTCTTTGATGACTACCAAATGTTTGTATCCATTCTGGATCTTTCACCTGGACTCTAGAGTAATGATGCAGCTGCCCACTTGATATCACTTGAATGTCTAATAAGTATGTTAGAATTCAATATGATTTTAAATATCCTGATCTTTCTCTCAAATCTGTATCTTCCATAGTCTTCTCCATCTTAATTGCAGCTTCATTGTTCCAGTTTTCTAAGGCCAGAAACTTTGGAGGCATTCTTACCTTCTCTCTTTCAGTCAGATTTTACATTTAATCTGTCATGATTCTGATTGTGTTCAAGATATGTGCCTTAAATTAAAACCGAAAGCAAATATTAAAAGTAAAAATAAATGTTGCAAACATGAATTCCGCTCTGCTTTATTGGGTAAAGAATTAATTAAAGATATGGTTGGGTGTGAATTCATTGTATTAAAATTCTTTCTGGAAAGTGGCAAAAAGTAGCCCTCTCTTAGTTATTGGCTTGACAGAACTGAGCCTCCCAAATTATAAGGTCAAGAGATAAAGCACCAGGAAAGCTAGATTCATGTTTAATTTTATGTGATAGGGAAGTCTGTAGGAAGCAATCTGTGCCTAAGTAATATCAGTATCAGCATATTCGTTCTAGTACCATAAATATTTTCATACCTGCAAGAATTGATTTTTTTTTTTTTTTGGTCTTTCTAGGGCTGCACAGATGACATATGGAAGTACTCAGGCTAGGGGTGGAATCAGAGCTTTAGCTGCCAGCCTATATCACAACCACAGCAATGCCAGATCCGAGCTACGTCTGTGATCTACACCACAACTCACGGCAACACCAGATCCTTAACCCACTGAGCGAGGCCAGGGATCGAACCCATGTCTTCATGGATACCACTCATGTTCTTTACTGCTAAGCCACAATGGGAACTCTAAGAATTGATTTTTAAAGAAAAATTGAAGCAATAGGATTAAGAAAATTCTGAATAATACCAGTTCATTGGATTATATCAAAATGAAATCCATTGATCTTTGAGGATTCAATTAGCTTAAAATGTAAACTGTGTTAGATGGTATGTACACTTGAATGGTTTATATATATTCTGAACCATTTGGAATATTTTGCTAAATCACAACCACGTTTTTTTTTTTTTTTGCTGCAACTACAACTTTTTTGAGAATTAGACATTAAAGAAATTACACACCTGGAAAAAAAATAAAGTATCTGAGTGGTAAATATTTTCCTATAAAATATTTTGAGATATTTTATGTTTATCAACTATGTGTCTTTTCATTTTATTGTCCATGAAAAATTATTCTAGTTGATGAATTTCATTTCTCTCTTTAAATAGTTTTCACTTTACTAGTTTTTGTTTTTCATTCAGTACTCAGTTATTAAAGGAAATTGTATTATTTCACATACAAGCAGAAGAAAATAATTGACTTTTTATGGAGCCAATATATTGTTTTTAATCAAATAATTATGTAATAACAATTTTGACTTCTAAACATACATTTTATTGCAGTGTCTTACTGGTTGGTAAAAGATCTCTGGAAATAATCTGCTAGAGGAAAACCAAGTAAATCTATTCACTTTCAAATATATAAATGATACAGTAGAGGAAATTTGTTTAGTCACTGTTCTGTGAAAAGGAAAACTGTGGTAGTTGTGGCTTCTGGAGTACAGGGATAAGAACATATGTGTATGTATTTGGTTTCATTTTAAAGTTTAAAATTCTAATTAAATTTTCTGTCTCAAAATTAAGGTTTAAGGTTTGTGATTTGTTTAGTATTTACATGGTTCTTAAATCATGCCATAGTATTAATGGTCATTTATGTGAGATGTAGGTCTGCATATCATTCGTAAATATTATTTTGAAAATATATCTCACTGTTTTCACACAGCTGGTAGAGACAAATTTTATATACCTTTATCTGACTCCAAAGCCCATGGTCTTTACTATATCATATTATGACATAAAAATTTCCTTTAAATGAAAGTAATTTTCCCATATTGACTTGTTTTAAAACTTTTTGTATTAAAGTTTTACTTTGAAAGTGTTATTATGTGTTTGATTTAGCTTACTCAAGTCACACTTTTAATTTTCATTTGTATAAAATAGCTTTAAGATTAATATATATAAGCAATTAATAAACTATGATCATATTTAATAAAAGTTATATATGCGTAAAAAACAAATTGGAATTTTAATATGCTTTCTGATGAGTAATTTTTTTGTATTTTTCTTTAAATATAATGTTAACCAAGTTATGTAAAGATCTCCGATTCTTCTGACATTTGTTTGTTTACCCATGTATGTAGCTAGCAGGTACTTGTTAAGTGTGGATTACATACTGGGCATTTTACTGCGTACAGAAGATATAAAGATATTTCAGGTCGAAACTCTTCTTAATGATAAAAGGGAAAACGCTAGAGAGTCAGGCATGAGCTAGATTATAGTGGACTGTTTAGTCTATGTCAAGTAATTTGGACTTTATCTTAAATTGTATTATACACAATATGCTAAAAGGAGTTTCTAAATCTACAGTTTTACTACATACTCAAACCTACATAAATGACCAAAACTCCTAAATGGTAGAGGGTGTTTATAGTTTTCAGAAACTTATTTTACCTAGAAGTTATTTGACAGTATAGTTAAGGTTTTCTAATATAAAAAGCCATTATGCTTGCGCTAGTTTTAAAATTTGAAGTTACTAAAGTAACTATTTTCTGGTGATATTTTTCAGTTTTAATTTAAGTGACCACTAATTTATGTGGCTCTGTATAAAGTTGAAACCCAAAGCTGTTTGCTGTAAGATTTGTTTTCCGTTAAGATCCTGTTAAAGTGAAGAATGCATATGGAAACTAATAGAATTAAATGATTTTAAATTAAGAATGAATGACATTTCCAAGGTAGCAATGAATGTGTTGCACTATGCACTAATCATATTATTACTGTTTTACTTTTTCCAGTTTTAAAGTATATCCATTTCTATTCCCAAAAGTCTTTTAAAAAGTGTTATCTTTGATTTCATGAATTGTTAGTATTTAAAATATAAATATAAAATCTGATATAGCTCAGCCTCATGCTTTTATTATCATGCACTTTGTGTACTTTTGCTCCAAGGTTGCTTAGCATCCCTAGATAAAAGACTAAAATTGGGCCAGTTTATTCTACTGCTCAGTCTAACGTCTATTTCACATCTAGGCAGCTCTTGTTGTTATTATCCTTTTGTTTAATCTCTACTTAGTCTTCTATCCTGTGCCTACTTTTCGAACATTTTTTTGTCTTTGTCAGCCTGGAAATTCACCCCAGTACCTTCATACTCTAAATGAACATGCTTTACAGATTCTCTTTAAGGACCTCCATCGGTTTCTCTCATATTTCAAATTACACTATTATTTCAACTTTAATCCTTGCCTACATCTCTAGGGAGAGAATTCTCTCTTCCCCTTTTGAGGCTATTATTTGTCTTGGTTCTTTTTACCTTTTTTAGATTCTTGCTTTATTATCTTATTGTTTTTGGATCTTTTTATTTTTACAGTAGATCCTTCTCCTTGGCTTAGAAAAATATACAGTTCTTATTTATCTGAGATTACAAAAGACTAAATCCTTTCTTTGATTCTGATAATTGTCTTAAGGATTTTTCCTCTCTCCTCTTGAAAGGGTGATCTGAGCTTCTATTTTTTCAATATTCTGCTACTCCTGAAGTTTCCAATTCTCTTAAAGTTCATTGGTATCCTCTTAGTTCTTAAACTCACTGAGCTAAGTTTTCGATTTTCTAATCATCACCCCTTTTTACTTTTTTCTGAACATTCCTTATTGATAACCACTCACTTCTTTTAACACTTTTCTTCCTTTGGCTTTCTTGACATTGTAAGGTTCTGTGTTTCTTATTGCCTTCTCACTGTCCCTTCTCAAGCATTTTACTGGGTTTCTCTTTTTTTAATCATTCCATAAATGTAGGAGTAATTATGTCCTTGCCCCTATAGATTACTCTGAATTATTACCTTGATTTAGATCATTCCTGTTTATATACTCAACTCAGAACTCTTATCTTTATATTTTGCTTTTTAGGGTTGTACCCACAGCACATGGAGTTTCCCAGATTAGGGGTCTAATTGGAGCTACAGCCACCAGCCTATGCCACAGCCACGGCAACACCAGATACGAGCTGGGTCTACAGCCTATACCACAGCTCACAGCAATGCCAGATCTTCAACCCACTGAGCAAGGCCTTTATGTGGTTCATATAATTTGTCCTGTTACTCTTCTTTCCAGAGATATTTGGTTGTTTTTCTTTATTAAACTTTCACAAACATAATACACATATCCACTCACCATTCCTATATATCATTAAGGTTTAAACTTATATATTTCACCACTTAGGAAGCGTTTTCTGATTATCTCCATCTGGTTAAGGTACCCTTCTTTTGTGCTTGGGAAGCATTCTGTACTTCCCATGCCTGTTCCAATTACAGATCTTATCTAGCACAGTAGACTAGTAGCTCCATGACAGTAAAGGCCATATCACCCTTATTTACAGTATATGCCTAATAGGTTCTTTTACATAATAGGTTCACAGTATGTATCTAGTTGTATACATTAACGAATGCGTGGAAGAAGAACTCAGGATGTCAAAAACTATATTTTCATACTTTATAAATCTACCTTTATTTTTGTTTTCTGTTTCAGTTACTAGTACCAGTGACTTTTAAATTACCTAAACCACATGAACTAGTTATTGTTGATCTTACTCTGTTATTTTCCTTTTCTTCTCTCTAGTTGTTCCCGGTTCTTGATCTGTTTTACCCTTGGCTTCATACCTTGAATTAGTCTTCCTCTTTATGTTCTTACTATTTGTTTTTCCATGATAGGCAGTTTAACCGGCAACTGTGCTCTGTATAGACTCTGCGAGGGTAGTAGAAAACCTTATCTTGGCATATTTCTTAATATTCCATTTATCTTTGGTCATTAAAAACCATCTAGGCTAGTGTAATGTGAAATTTGAATCTTACATCTGATTTAAAGTTCTTCCTTTCCCCTAACACTAGTTAGGCTTTAGGCCCTATGATCTATTCTTTCTCATTCTCTGTCTTTCTCTCTTTAGATTTCAGTAGAGGCGTAGATTGATGCTGAGATAACCCCCAGCCCCCCAATGCATTTCTAGTTCTGGCTCCTTTAGGTTTAGGGTCTAGTTGGAAAGAAATGGGAGAAATATTACTGTGCTCAACTAGACTTATGATCATAATATTCTTTTAAGTTTTGCTGACTCTGGTTTATACTGACTGGCCATTAATTCCTTCTTCTATATGGCAGGTGTCCAGGTGGTGGCCTTCTCATGGGGTACATGTTTTGAATCTGTGAAGGACTCTACTGGAGTCTCTTGGTGCACAGTTAACCAGCTGTGAGGTAGTCTTAGTGAACTCTCTTTCAGGCCCTCCATGTTCTAGCTGCTTAGGCATAGTATATCTAAGAATTCATCTAAGCCAAGAGTGAAAAGGCAGTCTCCTCTTGTCTAGCACCCTTACTCTATAGAGATCATTCTCTTGTCTTGAAGCACCACAGGGGAGGAGGACTCCCAAAAGACAGTCTCTAAGTCAAGTCTGTAAGTTTGTAGAGAAGAAGAGAGAGAACAAACTTTGTAACCCATCTAGTTCTATATGTATGTGTACGGTAGATTAAGCCAGGAAAATATTTTTCTAGGTATATTTATAATCTATGAAAAGAAACATTAATGGAATTTGGGAAAATTAAGAGAGAATGTTAAGTGATAATATATTGAACTTAATTGAATAAAGGTTGGTTTGGAATATTTTAAAAAGATGAAATGTCTGCTTAATATAAAACTTATGGAAGATTCTGTTTTAGCACATTACAGTCTTATAACAGTGCTTCCTGAAGAATTGAAAGAGGTGATTGAGGAGAGAGTTGTTTTAGGAATAAAACGCCTCTGGAACTTTGGTCTGTTGGTTTAAAATATATGCATGTGTGTATATGTGCATAGACATATACATACAAATTTATTATATAGATAATTGATAGTCCTGTTTTTTTAATCTCTTTTGATGAGAATTTCATCTTGACAGCTGCAATTTTGCAAATTGCAGATTTCAGTGTTATAACCACAGATATTGAGAATGGATTACTTCAGTTAATTTTTAAAAATTATTTAATAATTTGAATGAGGGAGAAAATGGTTTCCTCTTATTATTCTCTCTGACATTTACTTCTGTAGATTCTTTAAGGTAAAGAGGCAAGAATGGAAGATACAGAGTCATCACTAAGTAGCAAAAACATTGGATTCTTGACTTTAAGAATCAAGAACTTAAAGTCAGAACTTAAGAATTCTTTGGGATTGTTTCATTAATGAGACTGAAAGGAACGCTCAACATGAAGAACTGGTATACTGTGGAAGAAGTATAGATTTGAACAAACTGAGACATTCTTTTCAATTAGAAAATTGCTTTAGGGTATGCTTTCAAGTATATAGTAGCTGAAATTATTGTTTGTCAATAATGGGCAAGTTTTACATCTATAATTTTCCTCCTTTGAGTTTTTGATAATTTGTATGTCTAGATCTGAGGCTTATCTTGCTACTTTCCATGATAAACAGGACTTTTCTAGATAAATTAAAAAAAACGAGACTGCAAAGAACACATTTTTAAAAATTACATTGGAAACATTCTTTAGCATTTAAATATATCATTCTTATCCACTTTTCTTTCTTTGTTAATACTGTAATTGTCTGGTTTGTTGTGAATAAATATGATTTAATAAACTGCACACAAATACATAATATAATTAGCTTTTAAGTAAATCAGATTTGCTGCTCCCCATTTAATTAGAATGTTTGTTTTAGGGAGGAAAATGGGGAAGAAATGAATTAAAATGTATTATGATATTCTATATACAAGATACTTTGCTGGGTTATTTTAGTTTTCATTTTTAGAAGCATGTTTGATTCTTTTTCAGATATATTTGCCCTTAGGTTTTTAAGACTCTTTTTATATCTTGAAACATATTAAGCCTCCTTACTTAAACTCTTATCTGATAATTCTGCCGCCTCTTGTTTCTGCAGGTTCTCACACATACAGCCATGCTTCCTTGTGTGTTTTATAAATTTGTTGTTAATTTTTCTTAGTAGTTTATCTGAGGGAATTTTTTGTAACCTGGAATAAAGATGGTTTCCTTCAGAGTGGCTTTGCGTTTATTTTTGTCAGGTCACTTCCATTTGGAACAGCTGGAAACTAAATTCTTGGCTTGAGGTTATTCTAACTGCTGAGGTGTGAATTCAGGCTGAAAGCTTGCTTGATGGTACATATGAGTTCCCAGAGATTTTTCCCCTCAGCTTTCCTAGTGTACGTGTTGGGAGAATTGTCAAAGAGTGAGAGGATGTTTTTGTGTTACTCTTGCAATGATGGCATGCTCCTTGTTATCAGGATTACTGGGGACTCTCTTGCTAGGTTACCCAACTTGAACACACTTTGTGCTTTTAATTCTAATCCTTATAGTCAGTAAGATAAAAAGGCAGTAGCTCAGATTATCTTAGTTCATCAAACATCTTCAAGGTAAATGCATTTTTTTTCCATGATGTGTTTTATTTATTTTTATTTTTTATTAAAGTATACTTGATTTGCAGTGTTTCTTCAATTTCTGTTGTGCAACAAAGTGACCCAATCACACACAGTTCCTTGTGCTGTACGGTAGGGTCCTATTGCCCATCCATTCCAAATATAACTGTTTGCATCCCAAAAGCCCAAACTGCCTGTCCAGCCCACTCCTTCCCTCCCTACTTCCTGGGAACCACAAGTCTGTTCTCCTTGACTGTGAGCTGTTTCTGTTTTGTAAATAGGATCACCTGTGCCACATTTTAGATTCCACAAATAAGTGATATCATATGGTATTTGTCCTTTTCTTTCTGGCTTACTCTCTAGTTCCATCCATATTGCTTCAAATGGATTAGTTTATCTTTTTTATGGCTGAATAGTATCCCATTTTATATATGAACCACATCTTTTTAACCCCATTCATCTATCAGTGGACGTTTGGGTTGTTTCCATGTCTTGGCTTTTGTGAGTAGTGCTGCAGTGAACATTGGGGTGCATGTATCTTTCTGTGAAAGTTTTGTCTGGGTATATGCCCAGGAGTGAGATTGCTGGATCATATGGTAGTTCTATATTTAGTTTTCTGAGGTACCTCCATACTGTTTTCCATAGTGGTTGTACCAATTTACACTCCCACCAAGAGTGAAGGAAGGTAGCCTTTCTCCACACCCTCTCCAGCATTTGTTAAATATAGATCAGTGGGACAGGATAGAAATCCTAGAAAGAAACCCAAGCACCTGTGGTCAACTAATCTATGACAAAGGGGCAAGAACATACAGTGGAAGGATAGTCTCTTCAGTAAATGGTGCTTGGAAAACTGGACAGCTGTATGTAAAGGAATGAAAGTAGAACACTAACACCCATACACAAAAATAAACTCAAAATGGATTAAAGACCTAAATATAAGGCCACATACTATAAATTTCTAGAGGAAAACAAAGGCAGAACGCTCTTTAACGTAAATCTCTTCCTGTTATATTATCTCCCATATTTTTTCAAAATCCCAGCAGATCCTTTTTTATTGTTTTTTTGTGACTTTCTCCGTTAGCAGTCTTATCAGTACTTTTGTTGTTGAGATGTCAGGTTTTTCAAATACAGGCAGAAATAATATTTGTTTGGATTTTCTACATGATAACAGTAGTACAGAGAGCTTTATTGATTACCAAATGGAAAACTGTGAAAAAAAAAAAACTAGTTATGCTAGAAAATAAGAAAAAAATTCATGTGTCATCAGATGTTTTGCGTTTTGAAATAACTACTTTAGATTTAATAGATTTGAGAAAATGAAAAGTTAATGAGGCAGAAGAGTGGAAATGAAACAGGTATAGAATAGCCAAAGAAAATAGAAGTTATCTTATTAACAGTTCTCCAGATTGGGTTACTCTAACCACTACCAAACTATGTAAATCAGATAAGACATGGAAATGTCATAGGATAGGGCAAATAAGTGAAACTATAAATACAATTTTCTGAAAGCACTCTTTATAAATTACTTCCAGAATTGATGATACTGTGTTTTATGTCTAAATAATATTTAAAAATTAAACCCAAAGTATATAGACCATAATGTACTGGTTTGGGGATTGTAATTTGTCATCTTTTTGTGAAGTTCATTGGGAAAAATGAGTTGAATTGAAAGCAGTTGCTTTTGTGGGAAATGAAATGGATGTTTTTTCATTTTCTGAATATTTATTCAGCTCATCCTGTGTGAGAGGTACTTCTAAGTGCTGTTGAAGATATATCCACAGGTTCTTTTTTACAGAGATGGAAAAAAATGGAATGTCTAAAAATTGGTCTCTTAGGGAAGATTTTTAATGCATAAATGGATTTATTCTTTTTGCTTTCCTCTAAACACACCATTATACTTCTCTCATTATGATGATCTATTTTCTCATAATTTTTATTAATGACAGAAATTGCCAGTGTCACTAAGAAATACCAAGTTAGAAAGAATATTGTGAGTTCTGTTTCTCAGTATCTATTATTTTAGTTTGGATATTAAGATTTTTGCTCCTACAGCCTTGCCTATATTATAGGAATAATTTCCTTATTAGCTAAATCGTGAGAAAGTAGATATGGGTGTCAGTGTAACTAATAATATCAATCATAATAATAATATTTATTGACCATTTACTATGTCCATATTCAACATAACATATATATATATATTATTTAATCTGCCCAGTAACTTTATGAAGTAGAGTCTATCCTTATAAATAGAAAACCACAGCACAAAAAAGTTAAACCACTTTCCCTAGTTCTTTAGTTGTAACCATTGGGCCAGACTAGAAAGTGTGTAAAGAATAAATCACTCTGCATATAGTTGATTTTCAGCAATAATCCCTATATTGGTGACAATGAATTAGACCTGGAATTTGAAGCTTGTGATAATATAAAATAGTTCTGCTAACAGCCTTCAAAGTAGATATGATAGCTTCTTAGAAATTGTGTTTGTGTTATTTCTCTAATCTTGTGTTGCTTAAATTCTTTAATCATTATATTTTAAAGATTTTGTTAAGCTCTTTTCTTGTACATCCCTTAGGGCACTTTAAAATATTTTTTGTAATAAATTCTGAAAGAATATTTCATCATTTATGTAATTTATGTAGTATTATTATCCAAATTATATTTTATTTCTATTTTTTTTACTATGCAACGTTTCTACCTGTTTTTTATTGTATCATGTTTTCTTCTTCGCACTTAAATTTCCTTATAACTGGAGTTCCCACTGTGGCTTAGTCGGTTAAGAACTTGACATAGGCTCCTTGAAGATGTGGGAGATCCCTAGCCTTGCTCAGTGGGTTAAAAATCTGGCACTGCCACAAGCTGCAGCATAGATACCAGGTATGGTTCGCATCCAGTGTTGCTGTGGTTGTGGCGTAGTCCAGCAGCTTCAGCTCTGAATCAGCCACTACCCTGGAAACTTCCATACCCTGCAGGTGCAGCCCTAAAAAAGAGAAGAAAAAAATATTTCTTTAGAACTGTCATAGAACATTTTAATAAGTTTTTGTTTTCTATACAAATGTATATTTTGTAGTATCATTTGTTTTGGTTTGGTTTTTTGGGCACACCTGCAGCATGTAGAAGTTCCTAGGCCAGGGATTGAACCTGAGCTGTAGAAGTGACATTTCTGAATCCTTAACCATTGAGCCACCAGGGAACTCCTGTAATGTCCTTTTTATTTTTTTATTTTATTTTATTTTATTTTGTCTTTTTGCCTTTATGTAGAGCCGCACCTGCGGCATATGGAGGTTCCCAGGCTAGGGGTCTAACAGGAGCTGTAGCTGCCAGCCTTCGCCACAGCCACAGCAACGCAGGATCCGAGCGGCGTCTGCAACCTACACCACAGCTCACGGCAATGCCGGATCCTTAACCCAATGAGCAAGGCCAGGGATCGAACCCGCAACCTCATGGTTCTTAGTCGGATTCGTTAACCACTGAGCCATGAAGGGAACTCCTAATGTCCTTTTTAAATTAAGAACTCTACTTTTGTTTTCATTCTTCATGCTACATTTTTCTTCTGTCACTTTTTTTTTTTTTTTTTTTGTAGCAGCAGTCAAGGATTACAGAAGATTAAAAAGAAAACCAGTAATAGAATGAGGTCATTCTGGTTTTAAGTTACTTAATCTCATTTGTTGGTGACTAGTTCATATTATGAGGTTTGTTCAGTTCTATACAATATTATTTGGTCCTTACTGTGGAACTGTGCTCAGTGCTAGATTACAAAAATGTATGAGCCATAACCTACCTTTTTTCTTTCTTGTCAGTCCAATCTCTTGCTGTTTCTTGGCCTCATGTCACACTGAATTTTTGGTCTTTTATACATGGAAGCCAATAAGTAATAAGAAACTAGATGTACAGGAAAGAAAGAAGGTGGAGAAAAATAAAGGGAAGAGAGTAGTGAACTTTGGAAGCAGACATGGAAGCAATATTCTGCTAGAACAACAGCAGAACAGAGAGAAGTCAGCAGAGAAACAGATGTAGAATGTTTTTATAAGCTTGGAGGGTGGAAAGGGTGCTTAAAAGACTTTAAGGGCAGCACTGTAAGATAGTTAAAAAAAAAACTATCAGTCACTGAATGGTTCAGCTAGTTTTGTACTAGAGATAGAGAAGAAGTCAGATAGCCACCTAGATATTTAAAAGGGTAACATTTTGTTCTTAGAAAAGTGCAGGAATCTAGACAGAGTGAGTACAGATGGAGAGCAGAAGTCAAACAGCCATTATGGGTTTTCTGAGACAGAGAAAGACTGGTAACAAAAGTGAGTTTTATCAGCATGGACTTATTAAAGTTATAGGACTCCTACTGTCTTCAGTAGCTCTTAAATTTTATCTCATACTCTCTACACCTTTAGCTGCCTTGCCACACAATGTAATTGCTGATATTCACAGTGATGACACGGATTCATCAAGAAATGTTTAAAATGTTTAAAATGTCTTAAATGTTTACATTTTAAGAAGTTAGGGATATGTGTGATACATTTTAGAAATTTTCCGTAAATATATTTAAAATTTGGGTACAATACTTAAAAGTTTAACTTTTTAAAAATACTGTTGTGAAGAACAACAGTCCTTGGCTTAAATCAGATTAGATATCTCATGTGTCATGTAGGGATCTATCTTTAAGTGCACTTCATTTTGAGGGTTTTTAAAGACATTATGTCATATTATGACTTTAAATAGTTTTTTCTCAAAGGACTTAATTCACCTCACATAAAAGCAGATTACACATTAATGTAGTTTATATTGAGGTATAATTGACATACAATATTATATATACAATAATGATTTAACATTTTTATCTCACAGAAATAGTAAACCAGATATGCCTGTTGGACATATTTTTATAATTAAAATAGTCCTTTACCTTGTTCAACAGTTTCCCAGTATAAATATGTGTATAGTAGTACTTATCTCAGGGAATTGTAATGAGTGGTGTGTGTGTAAAAACTTTATCAAAATACAGACTAACCTCTCAGTAAATGCTGTTGTTGCAATGTAAAGCAGCATATGGTTATGGAATTATGTAAGCACTGCATTCTTGATTTTTACTTTTTTTATAGTGTTTGAAGTTCTCCTTATTTACCAAAACAGAATGACTTGGATTTACATAAGAAATTATTAGAAAAGGTGATTTGTAGTAATTGTTTTTAACATTCCTTCCTTCCACACTCTTTATTGATTAAAATTGCATTGCACATAATTTCTTAAGACATGAATTTGAAATTGTGTAGTGGAAAAATTTGGAACTTTATTTTTAGGGAAGAGTTATTCCATATCGTATGTATGCCAATTCACTGCTTAAACATCTTTTATCAGAACTGAAAATATTTTGAGGGTTTATATCCCAAGGGATTACAAGAGGAGGGGTGAGAAGCAGCTGAGCAGAGAAATGAAGAATGAGTGCTGACTAATTGTCCCATTTATGCTACTTATTCACTGACAACCAATAGCTGTACTTTTAATTTTACCCTCTATTCTTACACAACCAAGGAAATAGTAGGTTCTGTTTACATAAAATGTTCTAGCTGAAAGCAGTCGCAGTTGCAGAGAAGAAAAATGTACTGGGAGTTAGCAGGTCTCAGAGAAAGGGACAAATTGTATATAGTGATATGGCTGTACTGTATAATACTTAAGAGCTTAGTCTCTGGAACTAGACTTTGTCCTGAAATTGGAATCCTCACTCTTCCACTCGTTAGCTCCAGCAGTTTACTTAATCTGTTTCAATTTTCTAATGTGTAAGATAGGAATAGTAATAGTATCTACTTCACTGAATTGTTAGGATTAAATTAGTAAATATGTAGAAAGCAAATGGAATAGCGCCTGATACGTTGTAAAAGTATGAAAGTATTAGTTACCATATTTCACTAACCTTGAATAACAAATGTTTGTAAGATACACCATTACTTTATGTACCAAGAAAAAATGTGGAAGAATATGTGTCTTAGAATTAATGCGATATAATATGGTATTATTAGCTAGGTAAATTTAATAAGCTTTTCATATTGTGAGTATTTTAAAAGGCAATGTTTATTTTGTTCCTCTGTGCTATATTGCTTATTTTTAATTGGCTTTATAAATTACCAGATATAATAGTGGCACTATTTTTAGGGAAAAAATAGAACTGTGCCAAACCATGCATGGAAACATTTAATTTACATGAGCCTTATATGTTGTTTTGCAAGTTTTTCATTTTTGGAGGGAGAGTATTTTATTTTGAATTTATAAGGTGAATATCTTTTGGTGTCTAGCTTTTTGTTAATTTTGAACGCACTTTCATATATCTCAACTACATTGATAATGATAGTTTATAGTTATGTACTTTATACTTTGTGGGATTCTAAAGTGTTTTACAAATAATCAAAGACAAATATGTTGTGTTGAGTAGATTTATAGTGTTGAGTAGCACATAGCAGTGAAGATCACAGGCTCTGGATCAAACTGCCTGGGTTCAAAATCTCAACTCGGCCATTTACTTTCTCTCTGTGCCTTTGTTTTCTCATCTGTAAAATGGGTAAAATAATAGTTCCTATCTTACAAAGTTGAAATTACAACATAAGACTGGCATAGAGTAAGCACAATATGTTTGCTGTTTTTTAATATTAATTTATTGCATTCCAAGTAGTTTTTAAAGTTATATTCAGTTTTATTAACTAACATCCTTAGTAAACCATATCATTTTATTTATATATTTTTATTCTGCTTTTAAAATCATAAAGACAGACAGACCTGGGGCACTTAATGTAAAGTAGAAAATATTCTTTATACCTCAGAGGTCCTGATGTGAGTATGATAATGGATATCCACAATAATAATAATCATCAAGAAGATAAAGAATGATACTTAATCATTGAAGGATATGTGGGATAAATTTTTTAAAAAATCGTTTAACAATTAGTGAAAAAAGGAAATTTTTGTCACTTGAGGGTATAAACTTTGTTTTCTTTCCAGATTTTCCTATGTGAAACCATGGTGGTGCTGGATAATTGAAGTCTTACTATGTTTAAATTTAGAAATTTATGTTATTCAGTTACTATTGATATTTCACTGTAACAAATTATAGAAATGATCCCTGAAATACATTATTTTATATGTAGGAAATGTATCTAATTTACTTTCTTAAATTGATTCTTAAAACTTAACGTATGCACAGAATTTAAAAAAAAAAGCGTAGTATTAAAAGACTTGAAAACAAGTGAAGCATGCCCCTATTTCACTGCTTCCATATACCAAAGCCCTCATAGGCATTCACTTTGCATTCTTGGAGCTGTTTCTTAACAGTATTTCCATATTTTTTAAATAACACTTTTAAACTGCTTTTTATTGATTTGTCACTTTTTCTCTGTCAGTTTGCTTCCTGTTGTTAGTTGGGGACTCACTCTTCTTATATTTATAATCATCTTATTCTCAACATGCTTAAGCAGTAACACTGCATTTTCTCAGCATACTTACCCAGTATGTTTCATTAAATTAGTGCTAATGCAGTATATTAAATGATTTTTTTTTCCTTTCTCCTATACCATTTTCTTGCGACGGGGTTAGTAATAACCTCATTTCTTATTTCTTGTGTACCTTTTTTCTTTTTTCCTAAATGTTTCAACAGATCTGTAACATGCATATCAATATTTTTTGAGGGCTCAAACATGCTACCAAACATTGTCTCAAATTTGATTGTCTTTTGTGGACACCTTTTCATTATGATCTGTTATACAATCTAGATTGGTTGCTTTCTATACCTGATGCATAGTGGATAATCTTGGGATGTCCCCTATGCTAGATCCTTTATCTCCTGAATCCCACACTCTCCCGCTCCACTTTCTGTATTTTATAGAAGCCTATTTTTCAGCTGCTCGTTAAAAGTCATAAAATGTTGCTTTCTTAAAAATATCTTCATCCCATCCTCATGGTGTTTTTCTTTTTTTTTTTGTCTTTTGTCTTTTTAGGGCCGCACCCGTGGCATATGGAGGTTCCCGGGCTAGGGGTCAAATTGGAGCTGTAGCCGCTGGCTACACCATAGCCACAGCAATGCAAGGTCTGAGCCATATCTGCAACCTACACCACAGCTCACGGCAACACCGGATCCTTAACCCACTGAGGGAAGCCAGGGATTGAACCTGCATCTTAATGGATTCTGGTAGGGTTTGTTAACCACTGAGCCAGGACGGGAACTCCAGCTATCCTCGTGTTTGATTTAATTTTACCTTGTGTATATAATTGTAGGCTGTAAAATACTTTTTTCCTTAGAGTTATGAAAGCATTGCTCCTTTCTCTTTCATTTTTCTGTTCTCTCTCTCTGGTCAAAGGTATATCGTTCATCTTGATTTTTATGCTAATTTTCTGCTTTTCTCTTTTAAAATTTTCTTTATATTCTGCTTAGTTGAAGACTTTTTAGACTTTTTCTTTCATTGAATGTTTTATTTCTACAGTTTTTATTTTCTAAAAGTTCTTACTGTTTAATTATTCAATTTCTTCATGTGATACGTTCCTCTTTCTTTGTGACTGTGATTATCTTATGTCTGTGAGGGTGGTAATATTTTGGTAAGATTTCTTCTGCTCTTTGTATTGTATTTCCTCTGAGTACTTTTTACTTGTTTATTTTGGTTTTAGTCTTTCTGAAAGCCTTGACTTAATGAGGTGCTACAGATGTGATTGGAAACTGTGTATCTAGAGGCAAGATTTGTTTCCTAGATGACTTCATTAGGATGATCAAGCAAAGAGCCAGAATTTCTCTTGGGAGATCCCAGATTGGTATCTGTATGTCTGTTTTTTTGTGTCTTAAAGGTTCTCCAGTGAATTTTCAAATATTCTTTCTTGGATGGTCTATATTTGCCTGACAACAATTAGGAATCAGTCCAGGTCCAACTGACCCTTGTCCTTGACTCCGGTCTGTGTTGTGCTTGGTAGTTCCAAGTCAGGAACATCTCTGGTTCAAGATGTCCGACACTCTGATCTAGGTGCCAAACAGGACATGTGGAATGAGGTAGTTAACCTGTGTGTAGAAATGTTCTCTATACAGACTTCTGGAGAATCCCTCAGTATTCAGTGCTAAGAACTGCAGGCTCTCTGGAGTTTCATTAGGCAGATTATCTTGATTCTTATGTTATCCTCCTTTCCTCCACTTAGTTTTCTGTATCCTCTGCTATCTTGAATTAGTCACTAGTCTTCTGCCTGAGTTTTTCATTTCCCAGAAATTTCTTGTTTGTTGTTTTCTTCTCTCATTCTCTTTGTCCTTCAGTTTTGTTCTATTTTGGTCATTTTACTGAAGTTTCAGATGGAAGCATCTTTAATTTGCTGTACTTAACCATAACAATAATAGTGATAATAATAATAACAGTAGGCATTCTTGGTAGTGCTTTACTGTGTGCAGGACTTGTTCTGTTATTTTAATATGGATTTTATTTTTTCTTTTATTATTATTATTATTAAAGTATAGTTGACCTACAGTGTTTCATCAAGTTCTGTTGTACAACAAAGTGACCCAATTACACACATTTCCCTGTGCTATACAGTAGGATCCCATTGCCCATCCATTTAAATGTAACAATTTGCATCCAAAAAACCTCAAAAATGTCCACCCATTCTCCTCCCTTCCCTTTCCCTCTTGGGAATCCCAAGCCTCTTCTTGGCCATGATCTGTTTCTGTTTGTTTGTTTTATTTAGGTAGGATCATCTGTTCCATATTTTAGATTCCACAAATAAGTGATATCATATGGTATTTGTCTTTTTCTTTCTGCCTACTTCACTTAATATGAGAGTCTCTAGATCCACCCATGTTGCTGCAAATGGCATTAGTTTGCCTTTTTTATGGCTGAGTAATATTCCATTGTATATATGTACCACATCTTTTATTCTTCAGACAAATCCCACTTCAGATCCCAAATAGGGCACATGCTAGTATCCTCATTTTACAGATAAGGGAACAAAATTGTAAATTGCCCAGTATCACATGATTAGTAAATGGCAGAAAGATTTGAATCTGCAGACTTACTTCTAAAGTCTGATGTTGGTAATTTATCATTATAGACCAGAAGTTTACAATACTACTTCATGACTTCTGGAGTTACTTTAACATACAGTGTAAAAGTCACTTTAAATAAGACAAATGGCTCGATTTTCATATAGCTAAACTAGATATACATTTAAATAATATGAATATAGACTTTAATGTCTACATTTTAATTAAGGAGGAGAAATTGACCATGATTGTCAGTGCTACATCACACACACAAGCCACACATTTAGAAATTATTACTTCTTACTCAGCTTTATAACAAACTGTTAATTACCACTTAACATGTTTCTTCTAAGTAAAAGCTTTAATTGACGTTTACTGTCTGAACTTGGCCGCAGTATTCTATACACTTAGTACATTTAAAATCGAAGGATTAATACATTTTAGTTGATCTTATTAAAGTGTTTCCTTTGTTTAAAAACTTTAGGAATAATGGAAGTATCATACTTGTTTGCAGTATTATAAATAAGCAAACCTTTTATTTCTTTAAAAATATTATGGCCAAACACTTGACATTTAAAATAAAATGAATACTGCTTTGCATGTCATCAATTAAAAATAAATCTTCCTCAATAAAGTTTGATTTTTTCTTTAGTAATAATAAATTATTTCTATTTTGTGTAATCTTTCTGTCCTGTTTTTTTTCAGTGTAGACAGAAACCTGTTGTCTTCCTACTGAGAATATAATTTCTGAATCTAGGTGATGTATTGTCAGCACAGTGAAGCAGGAAATTATTCTCCTGTGTCAGCTGCTGCCGTTAAAGAATATAGAAGGTTTGAGATAGGATGCATTTCTGTTATCTCTACTCACAAATCTCATATGACATGCAAACAGATTTTTAAATTCAAGAGAGTTCAAAGTATTTTATGATAAAAGATAACTCCCTGCTCGCACTTCTTTCTCTACTCCCCTACAATTCCCAATTATATTTCAAAATTCCATGCACTTTTTTGTCTGTTTCATTGGTTGTAGTCATGAAATTTATTCAACTTATTCAAGTGGTAGAGCATGTGGAAATCATATTCTTTAGGACACTGGAAGTATTGGTATATTAAACTTAACAGTAGTAGCAGCAGCAGTGGTAATAATACTAATAGCTAATAGTTATATGGAACTTACTATGAGTCAGGAACAGTATAACTACATGCTTTGCAAATATTAACTTAATTCACACAATATTCTGTGAGGAAAAGGCAGCACAAGACATTAAGTCATTTGCCCAAAGCATGTATGTGAATATGGTGTATATATATGTGTGTGTTTAAGCATATATGTGTATATAGTGTGTGTATATATGTGTGTATATATGCATATATGTGTGTGTATTTATGTAAATATGTATATAAACATATACATATATATATACATGTAATTTTTTTTTCTGTAAAATTAGTGGCAAAGATAGGATTTGTCACGGTCTGCCCCCAAGTTCTGTCCTCTTGACTACCATCTTATACTAATAGAGTATTCCAATATAGAGAACTACTGGGAATTATCAAATGTTAAAAATTAGATAAAATCTCAAAATTAGTCAATTTTATCTCTTAATCTAATTTCCAGTGAATGGGGAAAGACTGATGTTACTTGATTTTATCTCCCCCAAATCTCAGGAGCTTATAGAACATTGCTTTGGTTGGCAGGCTTTGCCCCCTATCTTACATGGCATAGACAGCAAATTTATATTTCCTCATTCAATAAAGTTTTCATTTTACTAAATTATCACAATGAATGACTTCAATATTTCTATAACTTTGTGGTAGAAGAAACTATAGTACTCATTCTTTTTCGTTTGAGGAAGTTATTATTTAATGACATGTATTATTAAATATGACAAATTACATTAGATATCATAAGGAGTTCTGAGAAGTTCATGTAAATTTTTGTCAAACTTAAAGTGGAGAGATAGCCTTAGAATTATGACAAAGCATATATTTATTTTTAATGTTATTATGAAGTATAAACATGGTATATCATCTCTCTTGAATATCATTCATAGATATTTAAATTTGCAGATATTAACAGCAGTTCATAATGAGAGGATCTCAAATGGAAACCTGTCTACATCATACAAAATGATATTAAAATTTATAGTTATCCCATATTGTAAAAAATGGACATTCGGTATCCTTCTAAGATACAGTAGCCAGTAGAGTAATTAATAAATTATGAAAGTAAGAATAAATTCTGTATTATTTACTTCCAAAGCAAACTTTATAATTATGCTTACACAGCTACTAGGATATTTTATATTTTCTTAAGATTGATGGTTATTTCTCATTTTAGAAAACATAGATTAGATCATAAATATTACTGAAGAGTATAAAACTAGAATAATGATTGCACAGGAATATGGATAGGTCTACAGACCTTAGAAAAATAACCACTTTTTTAACTTTAAAGGGTTGAAAACTATTTTCTTCTCTTTGTGAAAATTCATTTCATAGTTAACTTAAAATGTCCTTGTTCCTATAAATTTTCTTTTGTATCCAAGTAAGATGCATAAGATGTAGGCAGGGAGGAAAACTTACCCTGAATTCTTTTTGTTAGAAGTTTTCCATTTCAGTTTGCTGAAACAGTATTGCCTAGTTCAATTCTAGTATCATCAGATAGGCTGTGGAATCTTAGAATGATTTAAGTATAGCATAAATACTAAAAAAGAAAAAAAAAACCCAGTAATCTTAAATCTTTGATACTGCTATAGCCGTGACATTATCTGGGTTTCTGAAATTAAAATAGCACATTGTTAAACCTAACAAAATGTCTTGGCCTATTTAAAACTGGTTTCCCAGTTATAACTTTCCTATATATAGATTACAATTATACTGACTTTTTTTCACAAGAATTTGCCTTTATAAACTATAGGTTAATATGCCCTGTGATCATAGAAATTTGAAATGTTACTTGCATGTGAGGAAAGGAAGTTCGGGTTGCTGTATACTTATTTCTTATTTTGAAAATGTGAAATTCCTGTTGTGCTCTGTCACTGTGTGCAGCTAGCCTGAAAAAGAAAACCTATCAAATTGAAAATATGTTTTTATTTTTGGTAAAGCAATAAAAAAAGTAGCTTTATAGAAGAATGTTAATGGAAAAATTAAGAACAAAAAAGCTTTACTTTGATAAACTCATTTGCATATCACCCATTATAACAGTGTTACCATTGCCTTCGTTGCACTCAAGTCACCATCTTTTAAAATCGGATAAAAGTGTGTCTCTTTTCTATAACTTACTTTCATGACTATTGCTGAAAAAATAATGTTCCAATTTGGACGTAGATTTGGGGGGCCTATTTCTATTTCCAAGTAATTATCTAAACCTTTTACTTCTTTTTCTTTCTTTTTTTTTTTTTTTACACTTCTTGACCTTATTAATAGAGCAACTACTTTTCACTTTTTAGAGCAGTTTTGGTCTTACAGAAAAATTTAGTAGAAAGTCCAAGGGAGTTGCGACATACAGTTGACCCTTTCTATCCACAGGGTCTGAAGCCTTGCATTTAACTCACCAAGGATTGAAGATACTTGGGGAAAAAAATCCCAGAAAGTTCCAAAAAGAGAAACCTGAATTTTCTGTGTGCTGGCAACTATTTCTGTAGAATTTGCATTATATTAGGTATTATAAGTAATCTGGAGGTGATTTAGTATACGGGAGGATTTGCATAGATTATATGCAAACACTTCATGGTGTCACATAAGTGACTTGAACATCCTTAGATTTTGGTATCTACCAGGATCCTACAACTCATTTCACATGGATATTGAGCGTTGACTGTACCCATTTTTGTCCCTATTTCTCCTGCCTCCCAGCATACAGTTTCTCCTATGAATATCTTACATTACTGTGGTACAGTTGTTATAATTGATGCATTATTATTAACTGAAGTCCATAGTGTGGTACAATTGTTATAACTGAGGCATTATTATTAACCGAAGTCCATAGTTTCAAGTCATAGTTTCATAGTCCATTAAGATTCACTTTTAGTATTTTTATATCTGATAGTGACATGCATCCATCATTGCAGTATTTTAACAAGAATTTCACTGCTCTAAATAATCCCGTGTTCCACCTTCATCCCTCCTTCTCTCTTCACCCATCTCTGGCAACCATTAATCTTTCAAATGTCTCTATAGTTGTGCCTTTTCCCAAATGTCATATACTTGGAAGCATACAGTATGTATCCTTTTCAGATTAGCTTTTTTCATTTTGCAATATGCATTTAAGCTTTCTTATGTCTTTTTGTGGCATGATACCTCATTTTTGATCACTAAATAACATTCCATCATATGGTTGTATCACTGTTTGTTTATTCATTCACCTGTTAAAGAATATCTCGGCTGCTTCAAGGTTTTGACAGTTATGAATAAGGCTGCTATAAATATTTATGTATAGGTATTTTTGTGGACATTAGTTTTCAGATCATTTGGGTAAATACCAAGAAATGTGATATCTGGGTCATTTGGTAAGAGTATGTTTAGTTTGAAAGAAATTGCCAAACTGTTTTCCAAAGTAGCTGTACCATTTTCTTTTTTTTAATTTTAAATGATTTTTATTTTTTACGTTATAGCTGATTTACAGTGTTCTGTCAATTTTCTACTGTATAGAAAGGTGACCCAGTCCCATATACATATATACATTCTTGTTCTCATATTATCCTCCATGGTGCTCCATCATAAGTGACTAGATGTAGTTCCCAGTGCTATACCATTTTTGTTCCACTGATAGTGCATGAGAGTTCCTATTGCTTTACATCCTCACTAACATTTAATGTTGTCAGTGTTTGGGATTTTAGTCATTGTGCTAGGTATGTAGTGATATCTCGTTTTAATTTGCAATTTTCTAATGGCATACTGTTATGCCCCCCCATTCATATCTTGAATTTCTAACCCCCTCGTACCTCACAATGTGCCTTATGACCTTATATGGAGATTGAACCTTTAGAGTTAAGTTAAAATGAGGTTGTTACAGGGGGTCCTAATCCAGTATGTCTGTGGCCTTATAAAAAGGGGAAGTTTGGACACATATGCATACAGGGAGAATGCCATGAAAACATGAAGACTGCCTTCTATAAGCCAAGGATTAAGGCCAGGCATCTGATCCTTCCCACAGCCCTCAGAAGGAACCAGCCCTGCTAACACCTTGATTTCAGACTCTGGCCTCCAAAACTATGAGATGATGAATATCTGTTGTTTAAATCATCTGGCTTGTCCTACTTGATTATGGCAGCCTTAGCAAACTGATACACATATGATTGATGTTCAGCATCTTTTCATATGCTCATATGTCATCAGGTTATCTTTTAGGCAAGTTGTCTACTCACATCTTTTGCCCATTTTTTAACTGAGTTATTGGTTTTATCATTGGTGAATTTGAGTTCTTTGTATATTTAGCTTACTAATCCATTATAAGGTATATATTTTGCAAATATTTTCTCCCTATCTGTAGTTTGTTTTTTCATTTTGAATTCTTTTAACAGGTTTTTTTTTTCTTTTGAGAACAGAAGTTTTTAATTTTAATGAAGACCAAATGATGAATTTTTTTCTTAACATGGATTGTGCTTTTGGTATTGTGTATCTGAAAGGTTATTGTCAATTCTAAGATCACCTAGATTTTTCTCCTCTGTCATATTCTGGGAGTTTTATATAGCTTTATCCCTTAATCTATTTTGAGCTCATTTTTATAAAAATGTTGTTGTCTGTGTCTAGATTTTTTTTTTTTTTTGGACAAGGATGTTCAGTTAGGCTGGTACCATTTGTTGAAAAGTCTATCCTTTCTCTGTTGAATTTTGTTTGCTTCTTTGTCAAAGATCAGTTGATTATATTTGTGTGAGTTTATCTCTCGGCTCTTTTCCATTTATCAATTTTTCTGTTCTTTCACTAATATCATACTGTCTTGAACACTCTATAATAAGTCAAAGTCTGATAGTGTCACTCTTCTAGCTTTGTTCTTCTCCTTCATTATTATGTTGACAGTTTGGTTGACAGTATTTACTAACAGTGAATTTACACGTAAGTTTGAATGAGTTGAGTTTGTATGATTTTCCTTACACTTTCCAATTTACTTATAACTGATAGTTATTCTTACATCCTATGAAAAAGTAGACTAGAAAAGTATAAATATAAAACTTAGTTTTGACTCATATTACTTTCTTTTATGTTATATCTCTGAAAAGGACTGGCTGATAAGATGTGTTATATACATGATATAATTTAAGATGAGTGATTGCAAAATGAATGGAACCATTAATAAAGAGTTATAAGCATCAATATGATAAGATCCTATATTCTCTGAAAGTGTGACATTTAAACAAAGATAATATTATATATTATTTGGTTATGTAAAATATGGATATTTTATTTTAAAAGATATACCTAAATTTTCAGAGAATTCCTATTAAATATTAATGTAAATATTAAACAAATGGAAAGAACATGATTAAGTTTAGGGGAAAGTCCAAAGTTATTAAGCTATATATCTGGGGAGAATATTCTTTAAAATTGTGGGTTTTTTGTTTTTTTCAGCCTTTTAGGGCTGCACCTGCAGCATATGGAAGTTCCCAGGCTAGGAGTCGAATAAGAGCTATAGCTGCTAGCCTACGCCATAGTCACAGCAATGTAAAACTGTGTTTTAAGTTAATCCAATATGAATTTTGAAAGTATTGCTTTAAAACAATAAGCCTTCTAACTTGTTTTTTCTTTTTTGCATTTCCCTTTCCTAGAGCCTTTTTGTTTTGCAAATTTCTAATTTCGATGTCTCATTTAAGGGATTTTACTTTCTGGCCTCTATACAACCCGGTACTCCCTACAAATGTATAAATACTTAGATGTGTAAGTATTTGTAGTAAGACCTAGTATTATTTGCAAATCTTCAAAATGTTTCTGTAACTTTTATACAGGAATTCCTTATTTAAAAAAAAGCCCCATAGTTATATAATTAGTAATTGTTCTTTTTTTTGTGTGTATCTTTTTGCCTTTTATCTAGAGCTGCACCTGTGGCATATGGAGGTTCCCAGGCTAGGGGTCTAACAGGAGCTGTAGCTGCCAGCCTTCACCACAGCCACAGCAACACGGGATCCGAGCTGCATCTGCGACCTACACCACAGCTCACAGCAACGCCAAATCCTTAACCCACTGAGCAAGGCCAGGGGTCGAACCCACAACCTCATGGTTCTTAGTCGGATTCGTTAACCACTGAGCCATGAAGGGAACTCCAGTAATTGTTTTTAAAAAGAAGAAATAAGAATGTGATAATGCCATATTCAGTCTGATAATCGTAGAATATTTTAGAGGGATGAAAATTGAAAATCACTTACTAGCCAGTTGCTGTTAACCATTTCATAATACAGTATGACTTGAGGTGGAGAATTAAGTGGGAATGCAAACATGAAGTGCTTTTATTTTTCTCCATTATGACCTGTGATTGTGATTGGTCATATCAGTTTTTTGTTTGTTTGTTTGTTTCTTAACTCATCTCAAGAAAATGTCAAAGCTTGCTTGGCATTTCAGATAATCAGTTTAATCTGACTTTAACAAAGATGGTTAAATCTGACTGGTTTGAATCTTAACCTCGTAGTCTCATTTAAAACTCAGCTTTTCCGCTTCTGTTTGGTGCCACTTAGGTTCCTCTAGGAGACCGTAATGTAAAAAGAGTTGGATAAAGAGTTGGATCTAGCCAACCAGTCTGCTTACTCCAGTGAGTGGAGAGTGATTTGCTCCTTCATTTATATTCCTTCTTTTCCACCTGGGTATAGATGCCTGGAGGAGAGAGAAAGACTCTTAAGTGGTGCTTTTTTTTTTTTTTTTTCTGATCACCTGAATAACACTGACTAGACTTCATGCCTTCTGTGGGGAAGAGAGACAAACATACTCTGTGATGTGGAACATACGTGAAACTTTTTTGGAGGGGGTAAGATATTTTTAGAGTATCACATTATCTAGTTTGTCTCGTCATGTTCTTTCTCATAACTAGTGTGCCCACAGCTTCTGGCTTCTGGATCCCCACTGTCTGGAGGCTCTTGTCCAGCTATTTGATGGTCACACTCTTTGCTGTTAGGAATAGTAACTCCGGTTCTCTCTACCCAGTTTTTCAAACCATGTCTTTCTTTCCCTCTCCAGGATGGGCATGAGCAGGGGCAGTGGGTGTGGGGTGATAAGCAAGTCAGAACATAGCTGAAGCCCAGCTGAGGGATAAGATAGCAGTCTTACCTTCTTGCCAGTCTTTTGGATCCATTCTTGCTCAGTTTGGACTCTTGGAAAAAGCACTGTCCATGTACATTAAGTCAGTGAAGCAAATACTGATGATTGACTCATTCAAAATGGGCAATTTCAAGGTAAAGAGGAACTGAAGAAGGTAAAGATATTTCAGTTATGAGGAATAATTGCCTCTCAATTGTTCAGGCTGTCTTTGAATGTGCAATATTTGGTGATTCTTTGTTATTTTTCAGTCTTGGGTTCTAATGCCAATCCCTGGCAATGGGAAAAGTCCCACCTGATATTCTCTTATGTACATTTTATTATAGTCTTGCTAGCGTTTCCATTCTTGCTGGCTACCATCAGTTCAAAACAGCTGGGTGATCCTTTTAAAAGGTTAAACAGGTTATGTTGCTTGCCCAGTCAGAATATTATGGTGGCTTTATCTAACAGCTTAAAAAAATCTAAAGTCCTTATACTATGGTCTACAAGGCCCTACATGATTTAACTGCAGGTTCAAGTTTGAGCACTTGTTCCTGTCCAGGGCTTTGCTCTTAACTGTTGTCTGTCTGCAGTATTCTTATCCCAGATAGTTTGTGGACTTAAGCCACTTCATTCTTCATTCATATAATGCTGCTTCCTTGGCTTTTCTATGTACACTCTGTTAAAAGAGTGTATTGGTTACTCTTTTCCTGTAACTTGCTCTACTTTTGGTTCATTCAAGAATCATCTTAATACATTTTACTATATATTTAATAGTTTGTTTATTGTCTTTCTTATCTATTAGGATTATAATCTTCAGGAGAACCAGTCATTGGCTCCTTTATTCAGTGCTTTACCCAGTGCCTAAATTGGAATCTGATCCATAAGAGACAAATGATGTTTTTGTTGTTGCTGTTGAGTGGATGAATGAATAAATGAATGCTAGTTTCTATACTCAAATTTATTTAGAAATTTGACTTACAATATTTATCCTTCTATTGTTTTACATTAGTAGTATACTTTAAAAATTTTTTACAGATATTTTATTATTCCTAATTATATATTCTCATTGTTGCCATCCCAGTTGAACCATCCACGCCTCTGGTTCATTTTATATGCTGCTGCTAAAATGATTTTTGTAAAATGCTTCTCAAAATGCTACTCTTTGGAATAAAATATTCAAAACTTCCCTAACATAATTGGGCCTGTGCCTCTTGTCTTTCTCCTCACTGACCACTCCGTGTGCTCTGTATTCCACTCATATCCTTTTCATTGCAGTATTCTGAATTCTTAATATGCTTATCTCTCCTTCTATACCTTTTCTTAAAGCCTGTACTGTTTGTTCTTATTGCTATATATTTTCTTAGGTATGATTACATAAAATATAACTTGTATCATCAGAAGACTCTAGAACAAGTTCTTCAACTTTGAAGTGATTGGGAATCAGCTATATAGTTGCATTGTATGCCATTATTTCAAATATATTTGCAAACCTGTTTCTTTACTGAGCATCTTTAATATATAGTAACAGTTCATTTGTCAGTTTTTGATGGGTATTTAAAAGTTACCACAGTCTTGATGAGCTCCATAAACACTATTTTGTAATGCCGTTTATAATATCGTGATTGATTTTTAAAGGTAAGGGTAATCTACATGTTGTAACTCAAGGATTCTTTTTAAAATATGTGCATGTATGAGTATTTGTTTTATCTTTTACCTTTGAAAAACTAAACTGAAATTAGCAGAGAAAATGGTAGAAAAAAGTAAAAATATTATTTATATAACTTTTTCAGAGAATGTGAATACTTGATAGATTGTTTTTGTTTGAAAGGTGAGATTGATAAAGCAAGAAAAATTATTATATATAAACAACTGAAGCCAAGTGTTTTTCATATCTGAAACTTTTTCAAGTAAGAAGTGTCATAGAAGGGACCAGTGGGGCTTTTGAGGAACTGTAGACTCTAGGTGTATGTAGAAGTGTTCCAAAACTTCTATTTAGCATTTTCAAATCTAAAATAGTACAGAACTATATAGCTTGTGATGTTAGCCTTTTCTAGACGACACACCTAAATAAAAATAGAAGACACAGCTAAGTAAAAATGATGTATTAGGAAGTTACATAGCAGTGAACAAAGATGAGATCCCCCATAAGATGTTCTCTTTATTTGACATTGCTCTTTTAAATAATTATCACTATTACTGATAATAAGTTAGTATTATGTGCTTTATGTGGATTATTTCATTTAGTGGTTGGAGCAGCCCTGTGTTTTACTCATTTTACAGAATGAGCTGCTTAGATTTGATCATTTAATTTAAATGATTATTGTTGTTTATTTGTTTGGGCATCTTTATATCATTTACCACTAGTTCCTTAAACTTTTCTGGAAAGTCATGGGGCCATTTGAGAACCTGAAAATCTCCCATTTCCCCTAGAAAAATGCACTTGTGTACCTGTGTAATATGTCATTATTTTTAGTATGCAATTTTGTAGAATTCCTGGGTTCCTAATTCCCATACATAGACCCCTAATTGAGAATCCCTTATCTATGTCCTCTCTTAGTAAAGAGACTGGGAAACTGTACTTTTTTCTTCCTTTATGACCTCTTGTCACTTAAAGGAAGTAATACTCATTTACATTATGCCTTATTCTAGAAATAATTTAAGAAAGCTGAAAGGAACTCTTATCTTTCTCTGACATCACTGAATATATGCCAAAATAAATAAATTCTGTTCTGGAAAGTGAGATTCATATAGGTTTGATGGATGGGACACTTTTTAATGGTCAGATTTGTTGGACTTGGCATCAGAGCATCCTCAATCTGTTTCAGGAGCCTGAATGTGATATTTTTAAATAACGTAATCAGTTACCTTTTCAGATAAGCATAAATATAGTAGTTATTCCTAGAGACAGAAGATTAGAAAGATAGTACCTTCCAGCCTGGTGATATTTCTCAGAGAATTAACTTTTGGATTTTATCTTCTGATTCCATCAAAGATAAATCATGTAGAAAGGATGTTGTTGTCATAGTAAAAGTAGGATATAGTAATAATCTTCTGTATTAATGAGCTTAAGTTACATATAGTTGGTTAATTCATTGTTTCTATGGGCTAAGGATGAAGACTATATTTAGATTCTAACTGGCTGTAACTTTGGAGAAATTATTTTAAAATGAAGTTGCTTTTAAAGCTGTATTATATGAAAAATAGTTTAACCACTGCTAGTTGTTGAGGACTGGTTATATTATAAAAATTTTAATATGAAATAATCAGGAACTTCAGAATGGTTTTTCTTACAATTCTTTTTAGATGTTTTCTTGTTACTTATGCTTCAGTTTTTATACCTACCTATTTTGTTTTTACCACTTGAATTGTTATCTAAAATGAAAGTATTAAATTGACTGAACAGAGTGAAAAATCTTACTGTATCCTTTGCCTGGTTTTAGGTAAATTGCTATAGCAATGTTATGAATCAGTATACAATGTTTGGGTTTAATTTTTAACATTTGTTTTTATATTGATTTATAGTTGTGAACTTGATAACTGTATTTCTATTGTTGCCTTCTCTCTTAACATTCAATTTTTAAATTAATGGTAGTCTTATTTGTGTAGGGCTTTTGTGATCGAATGATGTATAATGTTTTGTTGTGGCAAAGTTTTAAGACAGCCACTTTTGTTGTTAAATATTTTCATTTTCTATAGTACTTTTCATCCCTGTATATATGTACAGGAATCACTTCACCCACCACCGAATTGCAGCCACTTCTGAGGTGGAACGCAGCAACTGTTTAACAGCGCACTTTCCCCTAGGTGCTGACAGCTGTAGAAGAAATTGTACATGGTCCTGTACAGAAGGTATTTCTCCACTGTGCCATCTGCAGAGTGAAACTGACTAGGAGTGCTACATAGACTGTAAGTTTCTTGTGTACCCGCCCTAGACTGGAAAACCCAATAAGAGAAAATAACGAATAACCTGAGAAGCATCATTTAAAAATGTATTGAGGTCAGTTAAACTTAGTGCTGCTGTCCCTGGCTCTAAATTTTATTTTAAGGTCATCTAATTTGTGATTGGTACTGATTAAATAAAAAATAAATGGATGCACTCCTTGGAAATTATTTTGCTTTAAAAACAAATGTAACTAAAATGCTTTTATTAGTACTTCACTTTTAATGCAACTTAATCAATTTGTTTTTAAATATTTTTCAAATAACCAAACACATATTATATAGGATTTTTGAGCTGAATTTTTAAAGTAGAATATTCTAATTAGCTTTGCTTACAATGTTTTATTCCCTAGTTTTAATACTTTCACTCTTTTGGTAAAAGTTTTGCAGCAAAGCCAGTTTATAGTGACTGTAGTTTTGATTCTTTGTTTTAGGAATGTTGAGTTGGAATTTTTTTTTAACATATTGACATAAAGCATGGGAGAGAAGAAACAGTAAATGTTTTAACTTCCACTTAGTGTATTGTGGTCTTTCTCTCCCATTTAATTATTTAATAATTTTCTTTTTCCTTTTGTAAAAGCAATTTTACAAGAGTGCTGCTTTTGTAATAGTTTGGCATGGTTATGCCATATAAGATAGGAAAATAACCTTAGGAACTTCCATGTCTATTTTAAACAATATGATTATGGATGTTATATTTCATTGTTTTACTTCCATAGTCAGTAGTGTGATTTACTACTTATCTTTGTGTGTGTGCGTGTTGTGTGTGTGTTCATCTATCCACATTTCTGTGGAAAGAAGTTGGAGTCTTAGTCTTTAAAAAGTCTTAATCTTATAAAATATGGTGTTATTTGTTTTCGTTAACTTTAAAGTTTGTGTCATAACTTAAATGGTATTTGTGTATGTCTCTATACCTATAGATTCTCAATGAAAGCAGATAAAAGCCTCTCTGGGCCACAGTTTTTTTACTTGTAAAGTGAAGTGGGTAGAAGAAATTATTTTCTAAAGACCTTTCAAGTGTTTTCTGTTCAGTTCAGTGGTAGAATTCTGTATGTTCAGAATTGTACCTTGCATTATATAACCAAGATATTTTAGTGAAAGTGATTTTGTTCTAATTAGAATTATTTTTACTAGTTATATACTAAGTAATGGTATTTTAGAATCGAAAGAGGAGATCTCATTTCCCCCAAAGATTTTCAGTTGTCCCTAATGTTGTAGTGGAGTTATTATTCTTACTGTTTTGAAAACTTTTTTTGAGAATAAATACAATATGATTCTCATCAGGGAGCACCCAGTAGATTAGAAAAAAATAGGCTTTATTTACATTCAGAGCAGAATGTACTTAAATATTACCAAAAAACTAGTTTTTTAAGATTTCCCCCCTTATTTGCATAGGCTTAATACTTGACTCAGTGGTAAAAATACTAACAAAGTAAACATTGTTAAAGTAAACAAACAAAGTAAACATTTTAAAGAATGTAGTTGAAGCTGGAGATTTGACAGAAATCTGTAAACCAGCTGTAATGGAAAAAAAAAGAATGTTATTTGTTTTTGTTAACTTTAAAGTTTGTGTCAGAACTTAAATGTCATAACTTAGATATAGTATACTTATGTATCTCTATCTAGCAAGAAGGTATTTTATCAGTGTAAGAAATATTTGATTTGCTGTAATTGATTCCTTTGCATTTTCTGTAGTGTAATTTTAATTATTACCTAATATTGTTCATCTTATTAACTGAAATAATCGTATTTGAAAGAGTAGACCATATGCTTTATATATTATTTTAATGTTTTGGTTAAAAGTTACAAACTAGACCTGTGGTCCATATTTGAGTATGTATTTTTCAGTTATACAGGATACTTAATTGTTATATTTTAGACCTTTTGTCCATGAGGAAGTTTAGCAACTTATTAGATTCATATGGAATTCATACTTTAATATACTCCCAGTGTATGGTATTTGGCAAAGGGAATTAGATGGAAACTTTTATTTTTATATAATATGCTCATCTACTGTTTGACTTTAATGAATATTTACACCAAAATAATGTCGGTGTTTCAGTACAGTCATAAAATTGAAACTTAACTTATTAAGAAATTATCCTCATGGAATAAAATATCTTATAGGTAACCTCATATCTCCATTTGATTGTTTGTTTTCCATAGGAGGGCACATCATATTCTGAAGGATCTAATTGTGGTCAGGCTTATTATTTAATTTATAGTCTCAATAATTTTGGAATTCAGAAATAAATACTAGATCAAGGGTAATTAATCTTAATGAAACCTTTATTTTTTCCTCCTCCTCCATTATGATTTTTTTTGAAATAGGAAAAATGAATCAAATACATAGATAGTAAGAATTTCTAAATAATTATATGTACTTAGACCTCTAGCAGTAATGTTGTAGCATCATCTAGCTTTCAATTAGAGACTTTAAAAAGAAATATTAAGACTAGCTAAAGAAATAAGTAAAGTTGGTGAGAAAATAAGAGACAAAAGAGGTATACTTTGAGTATAGGTTCTATTTAATTTAAACACATTTTAAATAATACACATTTTTAGAGTTTCAACACATATTTTTAAATTCTTAGGTACTCTCCTCAGTTTTACAAAGTACGTACTCTGTCTTTAAAATTAGAGATATATTTTTATATTCATCCCAGATTGTTAAAAATTGTTTTACCATAATTTTGATTTGATTATTATGTTTAGGCAAAATTATGTTCTGACAAATTTGATAATTTTTCATATTTAATATTTATATATATTTCTCAATCTTAATGGAATTAGTTGAAAATTTTAAATCTTTTTTATCTTTAATACTGAATTAACAAGCATTATTACTTTAAAATTTTTCTTTAACTCTGAAATTTCTAAGTATTGTGGGTAAAATTTGTGTGTGTGTGTGTGTGTGTGTGTTTGTGTGTACACATCATCTTCCTGATGTATCTTCTCAAGGGAGGTAGGAATCCTGATTGCCACTTTGTAGCTGTTTAATCAAGTGTAACTTACTCAACAAATCTAAGTTTTTTTTTTTAATCTGTTAATAAGAAATCGTTACACCTACCTCACAGGGTTGTTGTGAGGAAAAACAATGAAACACATGTGAAAAAGTGCTTAACATATACTAGATATGCAGTATATGAAAAGTGAGTTTTACTAAAACCTTTCATTGGCCTCAATTGTTCTTAGGAAAAAGTCCAAATACCCTGTCTAGGATGTTATCTGGCTCCTCCTTGTGTCCTCAACTTTCTTTCCTTGCAGACTACGTGTACTGATAGATTGATTGATACTGAACTTTTTACAGTTCCTAGAATGCTTTTTGGGGTCCTTTGTCTGTCTGCAACAGTCTTGCCAACCACTCAAATCCCCTTTTTATCCCTGGGCTACTGTCATCCGTATAACTCAGCCTTATCCTCCACCTCACTTTAATTTCTCCTTAACTGGGATGTTCCTACTTCCTAATCCTTTATACTTCTTTTAGATGATCTTTGTATATGATTCTGTAGGCTTTGCGTGTTCCTGTTCTAGCAGTTGTAATGTAGCTGCCTTTACACTTATCTCTTTCCTCAGTAGACTAATTGAGGGTGGAATCTGCCTTTAACCTCTTTTCTACAGTACTTAACAGAGTTTCCACAACTCCGAAGAAGAGTGAACATTTTATAAATAGATGTAAGTTTTCCCTAAACAAACTGAGAGTATACGAATAATTGTATGATTAGTACTCCTTTAAAATATTTTTATTTCTTCATATTTATAGAATAGATTTCAAGCTTCACAATAGTTAAATCAAAATTACGGTCTTATAATCAGACTACTTTGCCCACCATTTACCACTTTTAATGGATTTATTGAAAGAGATGTACTCACCTTTGTTCTGTTACTGTTCCTAAAATCTCACTCTGAGTATTATTTTTTTCTCTCTTCATAAATGCTGTGCAAGTGTCTGTCTTTTCTCTGTTCTGCTCTTGCTCTTTTCATTCTTTCTCTTACTCTTATTTGTCCACTTGCTATTTTGTTTTCTCTCTCCCTTGTTCTTTTGTTTTCTCTCATTCTTTTTTTCCATATTCTCTGACATTGCAAAATAGACTTATTTTTCAGGTAACAAACAAATAGACTGAGAAATTAAAATTCCAAACTCTTATCCAAGGTAAAATTTCTCCCTTATCAGCCTTACTCAAAGCAAGCTTAAAAATCTGAGTGGGAAGGGGGAACAAGTCGACTTTTGTATTAATTTCTTCTCCCTTATTTTTCCTCCCTAATCACTGTGCTGCTCCTGGGTCTTCCAAAGTTTTGATATTAGAAGTAGAGAAAGTCTGTTTGGTAGTAAAGGTATGTTGCAATTCTGAATGGCTTATTTCTCTTGCTTTGGGGGGTTTATCAAAGATTCCTACTATCTGGGAATAACCCCTTTGTAATCTAATGATTCCTTTATTTCTCATCTTTGACTACCCTCCTTAATCTCTGACTTTCTAGTCTACCCTCCAGTCTTGTTTTTCTGGGGTTATTTTGTTTCTTTTGTAGTCCTCTGGGTAGAATTCCTTTAAAAATGGCTAAATTGTAGTCCTTTCCCAGGGATCCTTGTCTGTCCTATTGGAAAATATAATTCTTTACTCCATAAACTCTAGAATGGAACTCCTGGCAATTTCTAAGTTAGTAGCCCAGACTGAGATCATCTTGACCTCTTGACTTCAGATTTTTTTTTTTCCAGATCTAAGTTCAGTTCCTATACCATTCCTTTAAGTGTCTTGTTTTCTGAAGGGCATAGACAAAACTCTGAGCTAATTGTTGTTCAATTTCTTCCTCAATTTATAAACTTACCTCCTCTAATAGATGCTTATTTTGTTATGTGATTGATAGACCAAAGAATGTCTGAGCAATTTGTAGCTACAGTCTTTCCAAGTGTTCCATAAATGATCTGTCACATCAGTTCTGGTGTTTTAAACCTGTTCTTCTCAGCTTTGGGTCCTTAGCTGGAACTGAGAAGACAGGAATATCCCATTACATCACCTGCACCAAGGCCATTATGGGCAGCTGGCATCATATATGAAAGTGCATCCATTTCTGTATTTTCATTCCTTGTCTTGGACTATTCTGTGAGTTCGTAATGTCCTTTCTATTGTTTCTTCCTGGTGGACTCTTAGCCAGTCTTCATGCTCAGTTTAGGTATAGTCTTTATGCATCTTGGCAATTAGAATAAATGCTTTTCCCTAGTGTGTTCTGTGTTCTCACCAATACTTTGTTTAAAGTGTTATTGTATTACATATAAATATGTCTGTCTTCCTGACTAGATTGTGAGCAGTTTGAGACAATCACTAATTTATTTACTGGTGAATTCCTTACCGCGATTCTGTTATGTATTGAGTACGTTACTTGCGGAATTAATGAATCTCTTCTGAAAAGAGATTAAAATTTATAATATTATTGTTGACTAATTAATACTTCTATTTTTATTTATTTCTATTCTTAGTCCAAAAATGTTTGAGTGTGCAAGAATTATTTTTTTATGCCTCTGATTTTCTTTAACTCAGTGGTATTACCCTTCTTTAATTCTTAGGAAAGTTCATTTTAGATTTTAATTCAGTTTTAGTTTAGTTGATCTTCCAATTCTCTTTCATTTCTTTATTCTTCATCTTTGTTTTATTACAGTTGATGGAATCAAAGATCACCAGGTTCAGGTTGTTTTTAAAGAATCACAATTTCTTTTCATTATAGGATTTTCTTTTCTTTTTAAGTTCGTCAAGGTTTCAGATTGTATAACCAAGTATGGTCAGAAATTGTGAAAAATCAAGCTATTGGTCACTAAGAACATTGGTTATGACAGAGTAGTATTCCTATAATAGAAAATTAAATTAAAAGTCGTTTTTGTTGGGAATAAAGTGCTGTTTCAGTCAGACTTTATTCTGGTTTTTTTTTTTTTTGCATGATTGCTGTACAAAAGTTGATGTAAACAGTTTGGAATGGATCATTGAATTCCTCCATTCCTCAACAGAAAAACTTAATGCAATCTTTATTGTTGAAATTTAGCAAAAGTAAGATTCTTTAATATGTGTAGTGCAAACATATAATAATTAGATACGTACTATATCAAAATGACATTGTAAGTAAAGCTAAATGAAAATTCCTTTTAAGATTTCTTTTCTAAAAATTTCCAAATGAGTATAGATAGTATACTAAGAAGTAAAATACAAAAAAAAGTTTTCTCTTCAAATTAGATCATTAAAATTTGAAAGAAGTGATCAGTTTTCAATAAAATATCTCACTAATTTTTTATTCTTTTCTGCATTGCTATTTTAATATGAATGATCTCATATAAAATTTCAAAGAAAGATTTTTACTTTATTTACTAAATTTCACCAACATAACTGGTGATATTTTCATATTTAATTTGAGTCATCAATTAATATGTACTAGCTTAGGAATCTTGGTGAATGGATGCGCTGACCTTTTTGTATTAGATGAAATAGTAAACATGATAGATCTCAGGGTCAGTTGAATTTCAAGCAGCATAGATACAGGGAATTATGATAAATATGATAATTTGTGTTATGCTGTATTTCTTATACCAAAAGACTGTTGTATCTTTGTTTTCCTAAGAAGAAACAAATAAAATATGAACAGGTGAGTCTTATTTTTAGGTATTAAGAAACCCTTTATTCGTCTTAGTTTATCCTTTTCCTGACCTTTGCAGTAATTCAAACATTCTATTTACTTTACAAAATTCATAAAAGTAATTATTCTTATATTTTTCACTTAAAAGATGAATATTTGCTAAATGATGAAAGTTTGATATTATAAAGAACAAAATTCTATTTTCTAAGTTTTTGTGAGCATACTTGTGTAAATTAAAATCCAGAGGAGTTTTTTAGGAAGCGTCTGGTATGTTTAGCCACCACTTATCAAATAGGAAAATTAATTCTTAAAATATAATTTTTCAAAGCATATTATCTAAAATATACTTCTGCTTTAAATGTTATTGTTTTTTCCTTTTAAATGGGTCTTTCTATTTTTAAATTGTGATATTGTGTAAGACTTTAATTTAGAAACCCTCTTTTAGTGGGTCAAGTAAAATGTTAAAAATTAATTAGTAATGAACTCTAAAGTTTATCAGAAACCTACTTCTTTATTTTATACTTAATCTTAGTGCTCCAATGCAAAATACCTTACTCATGTTACAGAAATAAATGCAAGTAATAAGAAAACCGGCCATTAGTTGGTATTTATTTTTACGCTTCTCTTTGAAATTGTAACTCCACATTTTCCCACTGTGCTGCCGGTTATGACAGATTCAGCATGACTGATATCAAACCAAATCTTTAGTTCTCTGTTCTCATTCTGCCTTACAGCCTACATCATTCTTGCTATGGCTTCACCATAAACCTGTGATGCAAGGTCAAAATATCATTGCCCTCTGCTCTCTTTTGATTTAATATTATCCTATTTATTTCCAGATTCTAATTGTTTTGCTTTTAAGATGTCTTGAACCAGTATGCTTCATTCTGTGTTTATTGATAAAACTCGAGTGCATTATTTATCACTTACCAAGGTCTGTGTACTGGTTTTGTCTTTCTAGTTATATTAAACTTTCCTTTCAGGTAGAAACTACATATTATTCACATTTGTGCTTGCCATGAAGAATATTCTCAGAAAATCCCTTCCCAAGTTCATTCAATTAATTGTGAGGTAGTTGATTCTTGGTATTTAACTCTTAAAAACATTGAATGGATTGCTGAAACACAGACAAATGCCACTTTTAAAGTCAGTCACACATTATTCCAACTAAGTGATATTCCTATTAATGGTAACAGTTCTAGGAACGTGTGGTAAATGAATTCTGAAAAATAATCTATTAACACTTTGCTTGACAATAGTTATAAGAAAGCAAAGTTTCCTTGGCCATATGTTAGTATATATATGCTAGTTTGTAAGTTCTTGTTATAAACATATGCTGTGTTGTTCAGTCTTTTTATCTTTGATCCCATTTTTAATTTTTATTTTTTCCATTATACTTGGTTTATAGTGTTCTGTCGCTGTACAGCAAAGTGACCCAGTCACACGTATATAAACATTCTTTTTTTCACATTATCCTCCATCATGCTCCATCATAAGTGACTAGATATAGTTCCCTGTGCTATTCAGCCGGATCTCAATGCTTATCCACTCCAAATGCAATAATTTGCATATATGAACCCCAGACTCCCATTCCATCCCACTCCCTCGTCCTCCCGCTTGGCAACCACAAGTCTGTTCTCAGAGTCCATGAGTTTCTTTTCTGTGGAAAGGTTCATTTGTGCCATATATTATATTCCAGATATAAATGATATCATATGGTATTTGTCTTTCTCTTTCTGACTTAGTTCACTTAATATGAGAGTTTCTAGTTCCATCCATGTTGCTGCAAATGGCATTATTTTGTTCTTTTGATGGCTGAGTAGTATTCCATTGTGTATATATGCCACATCTTTTTAATCCATTCAGATGTTTCTGGACATTTAGGTTGTTTCCATGTTTTGGCTATTGTGAATAGTGTTGCAGTGAACATACGGGTGCATGTATCTTTTTCAAGGAAAGTTTTGTTCGGATATATGCCCACCAGTGGGATTGCTGGATCGTATGGTAGTTCTATATTTAGTTTTCTGAGGTACCTCCATATTTTCTATAATGATTGTACCAATTTACATTTCCACAAACAGTGTAGGAAGGTACCCTTTTCTCCTCACACTCTCCAGCGTTTGTGATTTGTGGACTTGTTAATGATGGCCATTCTGACTGGTGTGAGGTGGTACCTCATAGTAGTTTTGATTTGCATTTCTCTAATAATTACTGACGTTGAACATTTTTTCATGTGTTTGCTGTGATCCCATTTTAAAAATATGAGGTTACATGTCATTTTGAGAAAATAATTTTAGTGGAAGGCAACTAGTGGGTTAATTCTCTTTTTACATTAGTCCCTTCCTAGCTCTTTTAGAGATATATAATACAAATGGGAAGCAAGCAAGCTTCTTTTGAAATATTATAAGTCCTCAACCCAACCATCAGTCCTACTATGGATCTGATTTATCCTAGTAAAATACAGTGGCCTCCTAAGAGAGTCACTCTACCCTAGATTATTTTGGTGCTTCCTGTGGTAGAACTTTATAAATAGCTTCATTTTCCCCATTGCCTCTTCTTCATAGAGTCTTTGAAGATAATCACTGGTTTTTGAAAATTTTCATTATGAAGGTACTATCATTTCAGATCAGATTGAATTTGAATAAGGGCTTATTCTGTTTTTTTAGTGTTTCATAAAATTATTTGAATGAATGTTTGTTGGTATAACAGAAATAAAATGATCTTTTATATGTGTTTTCTTAAATATTATTTTCAGTCTATACTTTTGAATATTTTAATTAGATAATCCTATTTTCTTTTCATTCCTCTCCTCTTTATTTTAGTAGTATGTGTATATATCTTTGTCTATCATCTGTCTACATATATACAAACTTATATACATACATAAGAGCTTAATTTTATAAATTCCCTTTTCAATATTTTAGTGTCGTGATTATTTCTTTGAAAATGATAAATTATCCAGTCACTTTAATTTTGTTTTGGCTTATATAAAAATAAAAATTGAAACCTATATGTGTTTTATAATCTATTTTCTGGGTTTGCCCATATTTATATTAACATTGGCATATGTTGTTTTTATACCCTTCATATTATATGATCTGTTTAGATTTGTGTCACTTAGTAAATTTAATATAATTAATTATATATTAAAATATATATTATATATAAAATAATTATATATTATAATAAATAATTATAATATAAATATAATAATATTTACGTAATATTCTGTTCTCATCCTTCATTCATTCATTCATGCATTGAAAAAATCTGTGCTTTAGGCACTGTCCGGTATGCTGGGGACACAGAAGGTCTCTGCTTTTGTGGAGCTTTTACTCTTATTAGTGAAAAGGAAAACATATAACACTAAGTAAATACATACTTTTAGATAGGCATAAATACTGTGAAGGAACTAAGTGCATGTTATAAAAAGTATTGAGGTTTTAGCTAGAATAGCAGGAGGACCTCTTCAAAGAAGGGATATTTAAATTGAGCTCTAAATGATTCGGAGGAGGAAATACACATTCCAGGTATCAAGAATAGCAAGGAAATTAGTCTTTGGATCCTAATGAGGTTGGCAGGTTCAAAGAACCTGTGTTTTAAACATATTAGGGGAAGACAGTGTGGCAGAAAGTGAGGTCTTTGAAATAATATGGACCAAATCAAGCCAGCCACAGTAAGGAAAATTTTATTATTAAAAAGTTAAAATGTGAAGATACTGGGCACTTGAATGTTACGATTCTTAACATTGAGGAAATCACTTGCTGTATAGAAGATTAACAGGGGAAAGAGTGGGGAGCTAGAAAGAGGTAATTATTAAGAAGTTATTTAGTCGTCTCAGAAACTGGTGGCTTAGAACTTTTTGCAGTAGAAATGAGAAGTGGGATGTTTTGGAGGAGCTCTGTTAGAATTTGTGAATGGATTAGAAATGGTATAATCAACAGTATCAAACATACATAATTATTAAACATTAAATATTCTTTGAAAGTATAATTTAATGGACATAGACTTTTCATGGCAAAAATGTATCATAATGCACTTAAATTACACCTCTGTTTTTGATTACTTAGGATTTTTCTCATTTTACTAGCATAAATAAGTCTGTTATTTTCTCATCTCACTGTCATTGTATATAAATAATAATTTGTGATGGCTTGCCAATTTGAAAGGTAGAAAATTATATCTTGCTATTTTAATTTGCTTATCTTGATTACTAGCTAGTTTGAAATTTTAATATGTGTATTAATCCGTAGTAAATTGTTTCTAGCCTTCTTTTTGTGGGGGGATGTTGATATTTTCCTTATTGTTTTAAAGGACTGTATTAACATCCTATGATGATTTATTAGTCCTAACATGATTTATTTGACCTTGAAACTTCTTGATTACATCTTATTTCAGTCTCCCCACTGCCCTTTATGCTCAAGACACTTCAACCACTTCTCCAACAGGCCAACATTTGCCTGCCTCATGGCCTTTGCACTTAAGATTATTCATTTTCTGGATCCCTCTTCCTCCAACCTTTTATATGGTTGAGTTTTTCTTATCATTATTCATGTTTCATTTCAAATGTTTCCTCCTTAGAGGAGCTGTTCTCAACTTTCTAATGTAACATCAACTTATCTTTTTCTATTTTGTCATGTTACTGCCTCTGGGTTTTAGAGGGTTTTTTGTTTGCTTTTTTGTTTTCAATTTTTTCTTTTTTGGTCGTCTTGTGGCCTATGGAGTTCCTGGTCCGGGAATCAGATCTGAGTAGTAGTTGTGATTTACTCTGCAGGTGCAGCAATGCTGGATCCTTTAACCCATTGTGCCTGGTGGGGATGGAGCCTGAGTCCTGGTGCTGCAGGGACACTAGAGATCCCCTTGCACCACAGAGGGAACTCCTTTTTTTTTTTTTTTCTTTTCCCCCTTTTTGATTTTTTGTTTCCCCAGCTTCTTATGGTCTGCGTAGCACTTTGTTTGCAGTTATTCATGACTTATTACTTGTCTTTTCCAAGGAGAATGAAAGAACCATGGGGGGGTAGTATCTGCTCTGATTTGTTTACTGCTGTGCCCTCTGGGGATAGATATTGTTGGACAAATGTAATAAATTTTGTCTAAAGAATATATAAGAATATCAGTCATTTGTCCCATACACTTAGGTTTTTTCCCTTTTGTCAATTGTCTTCATCTTTGTTTATGGCATTTTTTATGTGAAGAAATTTATATTTTCATGAAGTCAAATAAATGAAACATTTTTCTTATATGACTTTTCCATTACTTTTAGAAGGAAAAGAAAAACTTCATCTTCCATTTTCCTGTATTCTAATTAAATTATTTCTGAATGTAAAATTGTTTTTATGAATTTGGGAAAGTTTTAAAGAAAAAATAGCTCTTGTAAATAGATTCGTATGCTTCTAGTCATAATACACATTTATTTATAAAGTAGAGATAATACTGCATAGAGAGCTTTTTACCTTTTTTAAATTAATATTGTACCATGTACATATTTAGATGATATGTATTCTTCATAAGCATGATGTTTTTAATGTCTACAGAAATCCTATCTTAGGCATTTGTTATGATATATTTAATCAACCCCTTATTGTAAACTTGTTTTAATTTTTTAAATATAAACATAGTGCAAATTATTATTTAAATTTTTATGTTCACTTATGATTGTTCCCTTATGTAAAATGACTGAACATAGAATAATGGATTTATTGGGTCATAGGAGTAAGTGCAGTACTTTAAAATATTTGAATATTCATCATTAAATTATACCTCAGAAAACTGAAATTCATTTACAGTCCTAGTAGTAATATATGCCTCTATTTGTTTCTCATCATATTTTCCAATTTCTGATAGTTTTGTGCTTTTAAAGTTTTGGCCCATTTCTTCCTATCTGTTTCCACCCCACCCCCCAAAAAAACTATATAAAAGAATTAAATTTTTCACATATAAAATTTTTAAAGTATTATGTGATCATCTCTGTCGGTCTTTCCCTTTTCCCTTCATGTTTTTGCTTAAAGTAATTTTTTCATTCTGAGTTTATATGTACACTCACTTTTGATTTAAATTTTGTGTTGCAACTCTCATTTATATAGAATTTACTTTAAGATATTTTGTAGGAAAAGTTCTCACTGTATATTCTCCAGTTATGCCAGCCATGTCGTTTTTGAGTAATGATAAATTTGTATGTATTCGAGGGTTTGGTGGAGAAGAGTTACTTATTCTGGTCCATTGTTTTATTTTTGTTTTACTTACTGTTTTGTAGTATCTCTTTATTTTGAATTATCCACTAAGGTAATAATTCTACAATTCTATTACTCTTTATTTTAAAAACTATCCTGGTATATTATTGCATTTCTTTTCCTCATGAACTTAGAATCATTTTGCCCAGTATCCTTTCCAAATAGGCCATCCTTGTTTTTTATTTTAGTGAAATTGAGTTAAAACTATTAAATTGTTTAGACAAGATATTCTTATATAGGATTTCATATAGGAACTGATATCATTTTTTCTTTTCTGTCTCATCAGAGTTTTTCTCTGTATAGATGTGCAGAACATTTTAAGATCATTCCTAGTTACTTTTTAAATCTTTTTTTCATTTATATATTTAACTGATTACTGTAGTTCTATAAAGTTGGTTTTCTGTGGTCACTATAACAATTACCACAAATTTTGTGTCTTGGAACAACACAGGTTTATTCTGTTATAGTTTGGGAGGCCAAGTCCAAAATAATTTTTACTGGACTAAAATCAAGGTGTTGACAGGACTGGTTCCTTTGGAGACTGTAAAAAATAATCCTTTTCCCAGCTCTTTCTAGTTTCTGGAGGCTGCCTGCTTTCCTTGCCTTGTGACTCCTTCCTTGAATCACATCTACATCCTCTTGCCTCTGCCATCATCACATCTACATCTGCCTTTGACATTGTCTACCTCTTAAAAGGAATCTTTTGATTATGTTTAGGGCTCCTCTAGATAATCTAGGATAACCTCCCCATCTCTAAATCTTTAATTGAATCATATCTGCAAGTTTGTTTTCCCATACGAGGGAAGCTTCATAGTGCTAGGGTTCAGGATGCGCGTACTGTTCAAGAGGCCATAATTCAGCCTACCACATGTGAGAATATTCTTAATTTTCTATGCTGTTTTACTTTTGTCTATTTCATTGAACTTTTATATTAAGTATAGTTATATTTAGCTTATTTCCTACAGTTATAAAATAAGTAATCATAATTGTTTGTTTTACAGTAGTAACTTTGTTCCTCTTGTTTCTACTTCTACCTTATTGCTACTTTCAATTTTTAATGCAAATGCCCAAAATATTTTTGTTTTATTTATCATATTTGCTGTTGGTTTAGGATAGGTATTTTTTCCAGTCACAGGAAAGTAATTTGTTCATAATATCCTCCCATCTCCTGTTCTTTTGACATATTTGTGTTATATTTATGTACAACTCAATATTAACCCTGCATTTGCATTTCTGAATTAAGTTGTATTTGACTATAGTATATCTGCTTTTTAATACATTTCTAGACTTAAGATACCAGTACCGTATGATTTTTAAAATATTTATGTCCGTAAATGTGGACCATTTTTGTGTGATTAGTTTTGTGTGTGACTTCCTTTTCCACTGGAATGTCACAGTTTTGCTACTTAATAAAATGAATTTAAAGGTATTGTTTTCCTCTATAGACTAGGAAAGTTTTTATAGCTTGATAATTAATTGTCTCTTCATTTAAAGTTTGAGAGACTACATAAGCAATTTCTGCTTAGAGCTTATTTCAGTATAATTTTTGGCAGACTTTTAAATTCCTTTGGTTATTTAATTTTTGAGTTAATTTTTAAAATTTATTTGTCACAGGCAAATTGTCTATTCCATCAAGATTTTAAAGGAACATTTGTTGCATGCTTACTAAGTCTGAAGCATTGTGCTAGGTATTATACATGCAAAAATTAAGAATATAGGATTCTTAATCTCAGGAAGCATACAGTAGTAAGAAAGTTAATTTTGCTAGGAGGAAAATAGAAGAAATAGAAAAGAAGAAATAACATTTGAACAGAAATTTATATAAGGATTTCATCATAAATACAGACAGCAGGAACCAAGGCATAAAAATGGTTGAATATGGGAAGATTTGAGAGAATTGCAGGTAGAAAATTACAGCGAGAATTTATGTCTGGTCAGGAAGAAATAAGTAGAGATTAGAAGCTGTATTGTAGGTTGTTCTTGAATTTTTACTTATTCCTATAGACATTGATAGACTGTTGGTGATATTGCTTCTGGGTTTATCGTCAACAGATTCACATTTTTAATTGATTAGTCCAGTGTTAGCATGGAGAACTTTACTGGAGAGAGTGGGAATAGTTAGAAACAGGGTATCAGTGCATTAATATAAAAGTGCCTACTAAACTAGAGATGTAAGGAGAAATGGAAAGGAAGAAAGGAATATAGATAAAAAATGATAAAATAGACTCGCCAAAGATTTGTTCACTGGTTGGATATAGTAGATGAGGAAAATGTTAAGACAACTCCCAGATTTTGTCAGATGTATTTGGGGTTGAAGGAATTGTTTTCCTTATCCTTATTTCATAAGCTGATTTAATTTGAAAGGCTTTATTATAATGTAGACAGGCTGTCATTAACATGAGAAGGTGAAATAGGCAAATCAATATCCATGTTAGAAACCAAAGTTACCTACTACAGTATATATCCACCGCTTAGCCAGGAGAGAAGAAACAGACATTTGAATAAGAATTCCGAACCATATAGCATGAAGGGTGATCTAAAAAAATAGCATTATGTAGTAATTTTTTTAGTAAATCTTTATCTGGAAAAAATGAAGTAAAGAATTCTTTAGTGAGGGAGTTTAAACATAATGTTTGAAATGTGCTTGAAGAAATTTCTCAGCAAATGTGTATGGCAAGCACATGAGAGATGGATATCAAAATGAAATATTTTCTGCCCATGTAGATCTGAAAGTCTTGTAAGACATGTTTTATAAGGGTGATTTCAAAATTTGTCCACCTGCCTTACATACATGAGTCTTGTAAGCCCGTGTAATTATCACCATATGGAGCTCACATGTCAAGATATGGTATATTTCCATCATGCCAAAAATTCCATAGTGTTGCTTGCCAGACTTCCCTCCCTTCCTCCTTCACCTCATAATTCCTTTCTTCTTCATCCTCTCCTGCCACTTACAGTCACTGCTCTGTTTTCTGTCACTGTAGAATTAATTAGACCTTTCTAGGGTATTATTTAAATGGAATCATAGAATGTATAACCTTATGTCTCGCTTTTTTGCTCTGCATAATTTTAATATTCATCCTTGTTATTGCATGTATAAATAATTTATTCCTTTGTATTGCTGAGGACTGTGCATTGTCTGAGTATCTATTTTTTTTAAATTCATTCCCTTATTGATGGATGTTTAAATTGTTTTCAGTTTTTCATATTTAAAAATAAAATTACTGTGAACAATTTGACTTCAAGTCTATAGACATGTTTTCATTTCTCGTGCCTAAATACTTAGGAATAGAATCTCTAGATTATATGGAATATTAATTTTACAAGAACCTACCAGACTGTTTTCCCAAGCGGTTGTGCCATTTTACATTCCTACCACCAGTGTATGAGCATTTTAGTCGGTTTACATCTTCACCAGTATTTGGTGGTGTCAGTCTTTTTACATTTTAGCCATTGTAATTTGTGTGTAATTTATCTTATTGTGGTTTTAATTTGCATTTTCCTAATAAATTTTCTTGTTCTTATTGACCATTGCTGTATATTTTCTTTTGTGAACGATCTTCAAATCTGTTGACCGATTGTGTTGGGTTATTTGTTTCCTTCTTACTAAGTTACTAGAGTTCTTTACATATTCTAGATACAAGTCCTTTGTCAGATATATGTGGATATGTTCTTCTATGTTATGGCTTGCCTTTTTATTTATTTGTGTCCAACAAAGAGCAGAAAATTTTAATTTTACAAATGTTTTATTTTCGTTTCATGCATTTTGTGTCTTAAGTAACTTTTGCTAATGTCTAGTTGTCGCCTGGAAGTTAAGTTCATGTTACATCCTGAGTTAATTGTTGACTCTGGGGTGAAAACAGATTTGATTGATAAACATAATTAAGAAAAGTCTGAAAAAGATAGATTTTCTTTGAAATTCGAGATAGATTTGGTATTGGTTTATGTAAGAAATACTATTTTAGCTTCTATACCCATGCAAAAAAATGAAAAGATGCTTTGTAAAGTAATATATTTCCTTTAGTGATGGTGTTTAATAAAAATTAATATTCTTTCTCAAATGAATTTGTACATACAAATACCTTATCATAGTACTTGTCTGGCACAAAATACTCAGTAAGTGTTAGTTATTATAGTTATTGCTTGTGTCATTATTATATTCAGAATTCTTGCTTTGAGGAAGTTTAGAGAGGATGATGTTTAGATAGAAAAGGTTCGAATGCTATTATTTGTTACACTTAAATGGTCATATTTTTATATTTTTTTCTGCCTCCCCCTCCTGCCAACTATAGAGAGCTTAATTGTTAATGTGTACCAATAAGTAAGATCTAGGAAGCAGAATCTTTTAAAAATTACTTTAATGATCTCTTTTATACATGGGTAATCCATGAATACTTTTTTTGAAAATTTTTTTTAAATGATGTATTTATTGCTTGCCTTAAAATCAGTTTATGGACGTGTTTTCCTAACTATATGAAAGCTATAAAATAATTTTAGCAAAATTAGTGTCAATGTAAAATTCTATAAAAAGTTAAAATGATATATAGTTCAAAGGATTTTTATGAAACAGAAAGAAACAAAAAGACTCATGAACTACATCTCAAAAAATGTGTTTTTTTTTTTGTTTGTTTGCATTGCATGGTAATAGATTAGTGCTTTTGCCTGTATATCAAATTTGTCTTTGTTTTGGTTTAGTTTTAAGTAGTCAGTGTTTGCATAATTTTATTCTTTTATAAATTATGCTCTCTTTTCAATTTAATCTTTATCTTTTTTGTTTTAGATAAAAATTAATCAAAGATGTAGCATGGAAATATTTATTAAAAAAAACTAGTGAGTGAAAGAAGGCATGTTAGAACAGGGGTTGGCAAACTTTTTCTGTAATGAATTAGAAAGCAAATATTTTAGGCTTTGCAGACCAAGAAGTAAAATCAGTTATATGAGTAGGTACTATATAACAAGGGTTAAAATAGATTTCCACAATTTCATATTGACAAAATTCAAGCTATAACAATACTGCTCTTAGTAACAACACCAGCGTCAATGGAAAATAACATAGAGATCAAGTGAAAAGAATGAAATTTGGGATGAGGAAGAAAATAACGTTTTTCTTAATTAGGTCTCAAAGGCCGCATTACTGTCACATCAGTAAATTTCTACCTGTTAACATCAGTCTTGAATGAGATTTTATGTATTTTATTTTTGAAAACAAAATGTCTTCGCATGATAGGTACTGCTAAATACTGCTATTAATGTAGGAGCATGTGATAATTTGGGTGCATATCTATTACTTAGGAGGCATTTATAGAATTCTACTAGATTGTTCTTTTAAAATTTGCTTTTAGAGTGTAATTATATTACAGATTAATCATTGCTAATTTAAGATGAGGTGGAAACAATTCAAATGCACAGCTAAGTAGGTTTTGAAATATGGAAATCTTTGCACTGCATTGAAAAGTGAAAAATGCTGTAGAAACTGTAGTTTGGACTCAGAAAATACACCTGCTGCAAATGTGTGTGGAATTGAGCTCTCACTTCTTACTCTAATTATTGTAGTATGAAAGATAGATACTTGTGATTTAAAAACTTAGTTGTATAAATAACTTTATTGCAACTTAAGTTGTGCTCATAAATGTTGTTTTGTGCTGTATGTTGAGTTCAATTCATTATGAACATTATCACGTCCACAGCAAAAACTAATTTTCAAAGCTATTTAGTGTTGGTAATGGGTTGTCATTGTTCTCATTCAGAAAAATTTCCAGCTTAGCCTGAGCTCGATACTCACAATAAACTTTTATCACTGCTGAATTATGGAACTATTAAGTGGTAGGGCAAGTCAAAATATTCATGTTTTATTTCTGACAAAAATTCGTAGAATTGACAATGATAAGTCAATTAGAGTGACGTTTACCTTGGAAGCTACTGGTTCAGTAACACATAATAGATTCAAATATATTTTACAAAGGTATTTGCTGATTTAATAATACGGTGAATAACCATGTAACATCTTTGTAAGCTTTGTAAATTTGTGCAACTAAGTCTCTTTCTGTCCCACACATAATTTTACCACCATAAGTTGTAACTCATCTTAACAGATTCTGCAGCACTTAGGAATTCATGCTTTCTCAGTTTTTTTGGAAAATATTCCTACTTGTAGTTTTCCACACAACTGTTAATAGAAGCTTATTCATAAGTCACATTAATTCCTTGAATAAACAACTGGCATTAACTCCTTGAATAAAAGTTTCTCTGGACAAGTCTTAATTTACTCATCATTGGGCAGTGTTTTCCTTGCTTGGCTAACAAATTAGCTACTCAGAAACTTACTTTGGTTGGAGCTTCATTTTTTTTTTTCGTGGGTTTTTTTTTTGAATAAGATACTTCATTTAGGGTTTTTCTGACTTCCTTTCTTGTGCGATGGGAATGTGATAATGGGAATCTGGTAATGATGTCAGATATTAAAATATTACATGTTTTAGATCTGTTAAAATCATAGGAAGATGTGTGGAGGACCTTTTTCTTTTCCTTTTTTTTTTTTTTTTTTTTTTTTTGGCCTCGCCTGCAGCATGCAGAAGTTCCCAGGCCAGAGATTGAGCCTGACACACAGTGACAGTGCCACATCCTTTAACCACTAGGCCACCAGGGGACTCTGTAGAGAACCTTTTTCAATCATTTACCAAAACAGCCAACGTGACCTAACAATCATAGGTCATCTTCTGGAATGGCAATAAAGAATGTCACAATATCCAATAAGTACTTCAAGGTGTGTTTGTGATACTTATTCCCATGTAAAATTTGAAGGAATCAATCAAGTGAAAATATTTTCTTTGGTTTTGCATATATGATAGAGCCAAGAAGACATCTAGGGACATATGTAACTCAGGTAATCATTGCATAAAAGGTGAAAATTTGTGGAGGAAGTATTTTTATAAACCCATAAAACAAAAACATTGTCAATATTTAATAGTCTAAAAGGAATATTGCAAACTGAGTAGTACATTAGTGATTATTTTATCAGAAATATTACTATCCCAAATGTAATTAACTATAATTAGACCCATGAGTACTTTAAAGTATAATCCAAAAAAAATAATGAAAAGTCATTTCACATATACATTTTGGGAAAGATAAAATATTTACATGAATTACCACACCTTGATTTCAAAGTAACACATTGAAATTATAAGACCCAAGACCAGCTTAATTTTGTTAAAAATCTCAAATCTTTTACCAGAATACATCTGTCCACTTCTGTGTAATAAGAAAAACATCTGTCTGTTTTACATTAACGATTATTGTACTTTTATTACCCGCCAACTTATTTTGTGTTGGATGTCTCAGCTGCAAACAGTGAAACAGATGTGGCCAATTCCTGTAAGAGCTTTTTTCTAGAGTCAACAAATAACTTTGCTAACTTTTCATCCATTTCCTGTATAAAAAAGAAGTTTATTTGGGCATTTGGTGTCTTATTTTAAGATTCAAATGACCTGTTATTATATTGACAATGAAGAAAAAAACAAGATTCAGGAAAAGATATGGACCATCTTTGTAAAAACGCTTGTCTTATCACACACTAAATAACTATGAGACACTTCTTATTACAGTTACATATCTGAAAGTTATTTGTGAAGTTATTAGAAAATAAAGGTACATTCTCCCATTATACTGTCATTCCTGCTTATAATTGTCTACATTTCCTCCTTCCTCCTCTACTCACACTACCTTAATGATTTGCATCTTTCAGTAAATGTATAGCTGATTAACAGTCACCTAGGATCAAAGTATGATAGTTAATTCATAAAAGCGTATATCTCATAGACACAGGCACAGATAGATAATGGAAATGTATATTTAAAACAAGAATATTTTTTTAAAAAAATAGTTCCATGGGCTTCCAATTTTAGTAACTACATGTTTTTATTACTGGATTAACATGTACTTGGCAACCTCTGATACTCAAGTGATCTAAAGCTCACTCTCTTGAGTTCATTTCACTATGATCTTAAAAATCTCTCGACTATACTTACACGCTATGCTTATAAGTCACCTTATCTTCTAAATCTGCCTCCCTCATTGTTTTTCCAACATTTTTGTCTTTTTCTGCTCTCCAGCCTATTAAAAATGTTAATATATTTGTTTCAAGAAGGGACTGACAGGGTTAATTTGAATATGATAGTATTCACAATAATACACATTATTTAGCTTGATATTCTAAAATCTGAAGTGTTATCAAAGAATTTTAAATTATAAGACAGAATTTATCTGGAGATTTTATTTTACATTACTTTACATATTGG
>PVHT021183629.1:4624239-4636625 GCA_004024745.2 Catagonus wagneri | reverse complement strand
TTTAAATTATAAGACAGAATTTATCTGGAGATTTTATTTTACATTACTTTACATATTGGAAATATTAGATGATTCTCTTTTTTTTAAGTTAAAGTTCAGTTTTAAAGAACTGCTTGTGAGTTCCTGTTGTGGCTCGGTGGTTAATGAATCCGACTAGGAACGATGAGGTTGTGGGTTCGATCCCTGGCCTTGCTCAGTGGGTTAAGGATCTGGCGTTGCCGTGAGCTGTGGTGTAGGTTGCAGACGCGGCTCGGATCCCGTGTTGCTGTGGCTGTGGTGAAGGCCGGCAGCTACAGCTCCTGTTAGACTCCTAGCCTGGGAACCTCCATATGCTGCGGGTGCGGCCCTAGATAAGGCAAAGAGACCGAAAAAAAAAAAAGGAACTGCTTGCTGGCTAATATATACTAAGTGGATAGATTTACTCATGGTATGCTAACATATGAGAGATTAAATTCTTTTTACAGTATTAATTGAAAAAATCAATCCAAATATGCTCAGTAGACAACTCAAATTTGAGAGATGTTAAATATGAGAATGTATTTTTAACTGCAAACTGGGTGGGGTTATTGATGACTAACATGGCTCTGTTTTTCATCAATTACTAAATTCCAAAAGTATAACACATTTGGTTCAGTTACTTTTGTATTCAAACATTCTTCTTACAGTTTCAAAGCTGGTGTTGCTTAGAAACCAGTGTAAACACTTAATATCTTCTCAAAGGAGGAAATAAAAAAAATTCTTGGCATAGTTTTTAAGTGAGATAACTGTAAAACTAGACCAAAAATACCTATATTTGCTTAAAAGCTCCAGAACTATTTATGCATTTCTTAAAGAAATGGAAAATTATTTAAATTTGTTATATTTATATTAGGAAAAATACATCTTACTCTTTTTAAAAAATGAACCGTAAAAGGAATTACTCATATTCCTTTGTAATTAGCTACATTGTATCTGAAATCAACACTGAGTTTGGATGATGATTTAAGATGTTTAAGATTTACCCTGAATTTGGAATATAAGGGAATGGAACCAAAAGCAACACATTATTTTTCAGCAATATCTGTTGTCTTCAAGATATCTAAAATAACATGTAGGCAAATCTGCTTTTAAGAAAATGTGCTCTTGCAAGTGCATGGTAAGCCAAAGATTTTATGTTATTGAAGAAAATCAGGAGTTCCCATCATGGCTCAGCGGTAACGAACACGACTAGTATCCGTGAGGGTGCGAGTTTGATCCCTGGCCTTGCTCAGTGGGTTAAGGATCCATCATTGCCATGTGTGAGCTGTGGTGTAGGTCACAGATGTGGCTCAGATCCCACATTGCTGTGGCTATGGCGTAGGCTGGCAGCTACATCTCCGATTCGACCCCTAGCCAGGGAAATTCCATATGTTACAAGTGTGGCCCTAAAGAGAAAAAAGAAAAAGAAAAGAAAAAGAAATCAGAGATATGTCAGTTGCATGAAAAAATTGCTAGTCACTCTCAGAATGTAGCTATCTGAGATGCAGAGTTTGTACTAAAAGCTTGGACACCTTGAGGGGCTTTGGTCTTTTGTGGTTCCAGAGGATGCCTAGGTCTAGTTCACAGTTGGGTTGAGTATGTTAAAATCCAGTGGGGTGTCCTAGGCCATGGCAGCAGTGTAGTCCTAAAGGAAATTACTTAAAACGTGTGAAAATGCGACATCTGTTGGAGTTCTCTATATGGTGCAGTGGGGTGAAGGAGCCTCACTGTCACTGTAGTGGCTTGGGTCACTGCTGTGGCATAGGTTTGACCCCTGGTCCAGAATTTCCATGTGCAGTGGTGTGGCCAAAATAAAAAGGAACCTTTGTTCATTGGGTAAAGTCATGATCTGTGGTACTTCGGAAAAATACACCCCCAAAAGTTTATTACATTTTCAGTGACTTGTGGGGTCTCGCATTGTGACAATTAGATAAGTCCCAGTTTCTGTGGAAATTAACACTATGGCCATGAATTTTTGAAGACCCATACTTCCTGTTCATGATATATGTGGGTACCTATGAGTAAGGACCCTTTGAATATGAACATCAATAGAATCAACAAGCTGATAAGACCCAGGTAAGAATCACAACCACCTAGATACCCCATTGTCCAGGGCCTAGTATTCATCTACAGTTCAGAACAGGGCCAAAAGACAAGGCCAAGGAAGCCTGGCAAATAATGTCCAATCAAAAAGTGGACTCTGAGGCACATAACTAGGGATACCAGACCTGTCTATTCCTGCCAAATAGAATATATATCTTCTTCCCCCATTTTGAGGATACTGCTGAATGTTGATGCATTTAGACACCTTTCTGGTGAGCCACCTAGGGTTGAGTCTAGACCATATGGTATGACTAAGACATAGGGAGGATCAGGAAAAGGGTGAAATGGTATCTGGAAAGATTGATTATGCTGCAGAGATTGAATCATGGGCTATGGAAGAAAAACAGCTCTGGCTGTAGAAGAGAATGCCTTAGATACCGGCAGACCAGGGTTGGAGAGAAGAAATATTAATCTCTCTCAGCTCTAATCCACAGAGTATCTACCCAATGTAACTCAGACTACAACCATCACTTTCAGCTTGACTGTTAACCCCTGAAGAATCTTAGTCTGTGAATTCTCAGAAACCTTATAGAAGCTTCTGATTTTAGAAGTGAGCAGGCAGCAGAGTAAGATTTACTTTCTGGATACTATTAATGATTCTCTTTAGCCTAATCTTTTATTGTTGGTCCCCTGTGGTCTCCCTCTTCTACTTAGGGGAAGACAAACACTTTTGTGTGTTTTTCAGATTATGGCTGACTATTCTAAGCTCTCTAGACTGAGTGTTGATGAAAAATCACATTGCCCTGATCCTGCTGGCCAAAGTGGTGTATGTGTGATTGCCAATACCTCACTGTACTTGGGTTAATAACATATTTAACTAGAATGGCTTGGATGAAGAGCTTGGCTGAGTTTTGTCTTCCAAGGGCCTCTGATCACCCTTCTGGGAGTCATATTTGATCTTAGCGCCTCGGAGGACAATTAAGTAAAATATCTGCTGAAGCGGTTATACTCTTGAGACTTGTTACCTGAAAACATGAAAGAAGTTTAAGGTTTAGGGGAACAAGTTATAGGGAACAACACAATGCCCCAGCAACAGTGAATGTACAGGTGTACCATGTTTTATTGTGCCTCACAGGTACTACATTTTTTTCTACAGGTTGTAACAACCAGTATTGAGAAAGTATATTGGTGCCATTTTCCCAGTGCCATTTGCTCACTTTGTGTCTCTTTGTCACATTTTGGTAATTTTCACAATATTTCAAACTTTCCAGTTATTTGTTAGGGTGATCTGTGATCTAATGGTCTTTGATGTTACTATTGCAAAAAGATTACAACAAGCTGAAGGCTTGCATGATGGTTAGCATTTCTTAGCAAAAAAGTATTTGCATAATGCTGTTGCACACTTAAGATAATGACTAAAGTATAGTGTAAACATAACTTTTACATGCACTGGGAAACAGAAAAATTTGTGACTCTCATTATTGAGATGGTCTGGAACCAAACCTTCAGTATCTCTGAGGTAATCTTGTTCACAAACTTGGCAGTTTGAACCTAATTTTACTGCTAGGCAATTTAGAAGGCATATCACTTTTTTCTTAACACATTTTTCAGCTTATGACCCAAAATATTCATGCCAAACTATCTCAAATGGGCATTGATCTTCAAATCCTATTCTTGAAAAATTAGTATTTCTGACTACTTTCCTCAGAGTTAGTTTGGGAACAAACTTTAATTTATTTTTTAATATGCATAAAGTTTACCAAATCTAAAGTTAGATTTTAGGGTTCTCTACCAGAGAGCTCTGACATTAACTTTTGTCAGAGCATGTTTGAAAATCTTGTTATAGGAAATTTTTTTTTGGTAAGATTTTTATTTTTTCTATTATAGTTGATTTACAATTGTAGGAAATCGTAAACCTTACATCATGCAATTATACAGTGTTTGAGCTGGAAGAGTCAATAAATTTGGAGAGCCTTTCAGGTTTTCGGTTAAGAAAATGTGTGTCTTACTCTTGGTTGTGTATCTAATTATTTAAAAAATAGCAATTAAATTAAGGTCTTAAAAGTCTTTCCATTAACACAATCAATCTTCTTTATTCATGCATTCCATATTGGCAACTTTGCTCCTCCACTAAAATCTATTTGTGAAGTATCATTATGCACAGGGCTCTTGATATTGTTCAAAGATTTGGGTGGTGTGGTGAAAAATCGGGGTCACCTGGTGCTTATCTACAGCTTAAGTCAAACCAGGCTATGGTTTGTCTTCTTATTTTGGCTCTCATACTCTAACCAAGTGTACTTTTCAGTTTAGTGAGACATTTTTCATATTTTCTTACATTTTGTTCATGATTTTGTTGTTTGAAATGATCCCCAAGCATAGTTTTAAACTGTTGTCAAAGCTCTCTAGCGTTCCTAACTGCAGGAAGGTTGTGATGTGCTTTATTTAAAAAATATATGTGATAGGTAATCTTTATTCAGGAATGACTTATAGGGTCATTGGCTGTGAGTTGAATGTTAATAAGTCAACAATATGTACTAAATAAGGTCTCACTAAATAGTAACACAGATGAAACCAAATTATATGTTGGAGGCTGATGAAAATGTGACCAGAAGCTCAGAGGAACCTAAACCTGTATTTGCTCTAGGAGTTACAGTTCGGTGTTCACTAATTCAGTGTGTAGACTACTGTGTAGATCATAACTGCTGCAAATGGCAAATGATATGAATTGACTGTGTGTGTGTGTGTATATATATAGAGAGAGAGAGAGAGAAATTTTACCCATTCTTCCTGAATTCATGGATTATTTACTATAATTTTCTTCTTTTCAAGATTATGCTGCTGGAGACATAAATTAAGAAAAAAACATTTTCCTATGTGTCATATATTTTAGAAAATATGTTTTCCTATGTTTTTTTCCTGCTGATTATCTAGCCCTCCTCTTAAGGTCACAAAGCTTTTGTTTTTCCTAGTCATAGGATGATTTTTGTGGCTGTGAATTTTACCAATACCTCTCATTATTCACAAGGAACCCAGGAGGAGAGAGACTGAGTTATGCGAGTCTATTAGCATTACTGAGAAAACATCTCAGAGTGCATATCAGGAAGACGCATTAGTTCATCATGGCAGGAGTTATTTATGATTCTTCATTCTCCTTCAATTATTTGGACTTGTTTTTCCTAATCCTTTTGCTTATGTGTTAATGGTCTGATTTTTTTAAAAACAAACTTGAATGACATCACTCATCCAAAAACGGATATATCAGATTTAGAGTTTTTTGTCTTATTTTCAAAACCCTTTATAAACTGGTCCTCTTCTACCTATTCTTAATCTATCCTATTTATTATCTAATGCACATTATTTTTTACTACCGTGATGATTTTCTCATTGTTTATCCTCACTTGCTCTGTACTTACTCAGTCTGCTTTTGCTCACGATGTCTCCTAATATCCTCCAGAATCTAACTTAGAGTTTAGTTCACAGATAGTAGTATGATTGTTTCATTTGTAAACATAACTGAAAATTCTTATCTGATTGCTTGGGTAATGACAGTATCTTTTACATTTTATGTAGTTATGTTAAGTATAATATGTTCTAAATATTTTTTAATATTAATTTTGCATGAAAAGACATGAATAAAGCATATAGCATTAAAATCAAGTCATATCCTACAGGGGAAAACATTTTTTGTATGTTAGTTTCCCATTACAAAGTTTTGATAAAAATTATTTCATTATTGAATGTACATGTTTATTTTCATAGACAACCCCATAGAACTGTAGAATGTTAGATTTCAAACTTGAAAAAGAATGTAACTACTACTTACAAATGAGAAATCTTAGTAATAGTTCATTTCCAAATGAAAAGATGAGATTTAATCTTTTTATGCCAATGTTTATTCTAAAGCAAGAAATACAGTGAAATTTCAAATAAATTGTTGCATCATCAAAGTGGTAAAACAGGTGATTACTACTTAACAAAGAGCTGTGTAAAATACACTGATATCTGTGATCTAATTTATAAAAATAATGGCAATTCTTTTAAAAGGCTTTTAGTATGATTACTGTAGTTATTTAAAAGTGTACTTATGTGTAGAAAATATAGACAGCAATGAAAACTGCAAATGAAAATTAACATTTCTTATAATCCAAACACAAATACAGGTAAAGTTTTAAGTGTCTTCTTAGTAAGAAACTTCAGCTTCTTATTCCTTTCTCTATAAACAGTTGTGATTCTCACAGGAAGTTACCATTTGATTCATTCACATATCATAAGATGCATAGTATTTTATCAAACATAATTTTTAGGTATTTATCACTTGTTAATAGTTAAAGTTGTTCAGAGTATTTTCATTAACAATATTTATGAACTCCTTCATCTATACATATTTGCATTTCTGACTGTTTCTTTGTATGGATTCCTAAAAGGAGGATTAGTTGGCCAAATAATAAGAAAACTTAAAACTCCTAACTTGTTTTGTCAGATTATTTTCTCAAAAGGTAAACCTTTAACTCTTTAATATACCTAGAATGTAGTGCGTGTCCCTTTGGTATGAATAGCAAATTCACTTTTTTTCTTTTGAAAATTGCTTTCTCAGTTTCATTTTTACAGGAATAATTTGAGATCCCAGTTGTTTTGTAATACTTTTTCATATACATGTAATTCTTTTATTTCCAGAATACATTTCAAGCCTTGTTTCCTCTGGAGATCCAGTTTTGTTGTTGTTGATGGGGGTGGGTAAATACCAAAATATTCTAATTGTTACCTATTTAGATTTGATAGCATAACATATCCTTTAATTTAAAAGACATAAAATTATATCTGATTTTCAAATGAGCATTAAAGTCATCTTTTCAACTTAACGAGATCAACCCCTGAAGGAATTTTTTTTTAATTTCTGTCTTCCATGTAACTAGCAGTAAGTTTAGCCTTCCTGTCGGGAATAATGATGTAATATTATAGTTGGTATTTTTTGCAGATTATACATTATTTTTTGGCTAGTTGTTGCTTGTGGAGGAGAGGTTGTAGAGGTTTTGTTATTTTTTTTTTTACCTGACTGTATATTTCTAAATTTTATTTTTAGTTAATACTTGTGAATTTGGAAATTTGTCAGGTACCTAGTTTAGAACATTTAGACTATATTTTTCTATTAGAATTTGGAATTGCAAGGGAAAGCTCAGTTACTCAATTTTGATCATATTTCAAGAAAGTAGCATTTATTTAACTTTTGAAAACATTATTAGTGATTCTTAGCATTTGTTATATATGATATTTATTTGGGAAAATGTTTTTATTATTTATGATGGTAGTATTAAGATTTTTGAAAACATCCACATTTATTTCAGTAAATAGTACACCTGGATTTTTTTTTTTTTTTTATAGCCACACCTGTGGCATTTGGCGGTTCCCAGGCGAGGGGAAGCCACTTCAAGCTGTAGCCTAAATAAATAAATAAATAAATAAATAAATTTTTAAAAGAGAAGTCAAGACAGTGCTCTCTTTGGTAAAGAAGGAGGTGTTGGAATGGGGCATAAGGAGGCAGTTTCTTTCAGTGCTCTCTTTCATGATCTGGGGGCTGGTTACATGGATATAGTTTTGAAAACTTAACATGATAAATAGTAAATAAAATAATTTATACAAGTTTATTGATGTGAGAAGGGAAAAGTATAGACTTCGTAAAATGTTTCAAGAAATGGCCATTATTTGTTGTACTTTACAGATAAAGCATTTAGTAATTGCTATAGAAAACTAAATAATTTAACCAGCATTTCTTTTTCCTTTTATTTATTCCTTATCATACATTTAATAGAAAAAGGATCCATGTCCAGGAAAATGTAAAAATGTAAAGTCACCACAATAGAAACGTATACATACTGATAACTTTCTATAGATTAATAACATTCAAAGTTTACATGCCAGTCTCAGAGCCAAGTCATTTGTTAGCTAACTTACATGAAGTCTCCGTTTATACAGTTCATGAATAATATATGAATAGTAATTGAGTATGTATCTTGTACCTAGCAAACTTACTCCTTCTAACAAACAATAGGAGAGAAAGTAATGTTTATATTATACAATTATTATCAATTTTGAGTAGAGCATTTAAAGGAATTTCTTGAATAGCATCACCTGACTTTAGCAACTTTTAGATTTGGATAATTTTTCCTTTAAAAAAATACAAGCTGGGAGCAATTGTATTGCACTATTCCAGGGAACACATCATAATCTGTGTGGACTAGAGTTGTAAGCAGAGGCCTGGTGAAGTAGCCAGTTTTCAAAAATGATGAACCTATCAATGACATAGGAATAAAATAAGAACTCTTGAGACTGTTTTCATAGCTTTAAGTAAGTAAGCACGCCTGTTTTTTGTTTTTACTGGCCACTGTTGGAGTACTATTTGGAAGTTTGTAGAGACATTAAAAGAAGAATAAGTAGATAGTTGGTAAGAAAAAAGGAGAAAGTTATTAGATATAAGTGGAAAGATTAGAAACATGAAATTAATAGTGGAATAATAAGAGAGTAGGATGATATAAGAAGAAAAGGAAAGAAATATAGTATTGGAATGTAGGTTTGTTTTTGCAGTTATAGGCAAGTGCAATAGGGGATTGGTAATTAAGACAAATAGGGGTAATACATAATGCCCTTGTCTCCAAATCACATTTATTGTTAAGTAATAGAATAAATTTTCTTCATTGAAATCTCTTTGAAATACTTTATTTAAACTGGTAAAAAAGTAAAATATAACCAGACAATTTTTAAGTAGCAAGCACATACTTGTATGAAACCCATTTACATATTTCTGTGGAAGCTATGATTTTGATTTGATATTCTTTGAAAGAAAAAGTTGAGGTACTGCTTATAAACCTCACAAGAACTACACATATTCCTTTATTCTTAATGAAAGAATTAATCTTAAATATTACCTATTTGTAAATAGATAACATCACCTTTTTAAACATTTTAACTCCTTAGTGGTATATTAACAAGTTAATGATTGTCTTTGGAGAATTATATTCTTTTATTTAACCTGAACATTTTGTTGCGATTTTATGAATTTTCATATTTAAAGCTGTTTTGCTTAGATTTTTAAAAATAAATGATTGACAGTAGTATTAATTTAGAGCAATCTTTTAAATATTTTAATTCTCTATTGAATATTACACTAATAAATTGTTAGAATATTTTGGCTAAAAGTGATGCAGAATATCATATTATCATTTCTTTTATTGAGTAAAATATATAGAAGGGAATTGAAAATTTTAAAACATTTTAAATGGTATTGTACTTCTCTTCCATTATGTTGTTTTATTTCACAAGTAGCTTTTTGTGTTCATTCATTGTTCAGAAGCACTGGCATTTTCTTCTGGATTTATTGCCTTTTACACTGGCTGTTTCCATAACAACAGGTTTTTCTCATGCATGCTTCCAAATGATTTTTAAAAATCAGATTCCTACTTTAGTATGTTAATTTTTTAAAGGGGCTGCGGATTGGTTAATCAAGTGTGTTCTTGCTTTGTTTAAAAAGTTAAGTTTAATTCCAATTGTAGTATTTAATACTTTTTAAATACTGTCTTATTTCTAGAAAATTACTGTATAATTTTTCTAACTCATTAAAAAAATATTAAAATCAAATATCCTTCATTAGACTTTGAAGAAATTTGAACTTATGTTTTAAAACAAATTAAAATATCCTTCTGACTAAATTGTAAATCATTGTCATAAAGAGAATTATGGGATCATTTCTATTAGCTGTTAAGATATAGTAGGCAAAGTGCAAAAAAAAAATTATAAAGATCCTAAAGTCCTGTATTGATCATACTGATGGAAAGTTTAGACCGATCTGTGTTGCTCAGTCTTTCTATATACTTTGTATATATAGTAGACATTACTGGCTATTACAATAGTAGCTATTACATTTAATATTGGTCATTTAAAAAGTATCTTTCATAAACCTTGAAAATTAGGTGTAGATGAAAGTGGATCGAAAAGAGAGTGTATAAATCTTTTTGAATTTAATATGAGATGATTATATTTTAAAATATACTTGACTAACTTCTGTGTGTGGTATATAAACTGGAAGTAGTGTGTTTGATGCCTCTTTGAATAAAATCTCTTTTAAGAACTACATACACATATTTCTCTGCATCATAATCATAACATGTCTGGAGAGAGTAAAATCACAATTTTAAGAATTTTGATATTATGTAAATTCATTTGTTATAATGTAATATTCATTGCATGCATATTATAGTTCTTTATAACAAGTGATATGTTGGCTAGTAGCTTTTAGTATGGATATTAATAAATACGGTGAAGCTTGACTGTAATGTCTTTTATTCAGTTAATATTGCAGAATTTGAAACTGAGAATTTAATAATTTAATTATTTCCTAATACCTGCTATTTATTTCACTTTAAAACTGTTATCTATGTAATTTATCCCTATATAAACATTTGTAATGAATATCATATTTTACAGTATACTAATCACTTTTTTTTTGCTTATCTAATAATAGTTACAGTGAATGAGTTATTGTGGCAAATAAAATTTACATTGCTTTGGCACCTTTTTCATGACTTCTGAGCAAAAATTTGCAATTGGAATAATCAGCTATTTATTGAATATAAAAATTAGCTTTATTTAGAAAGTCATTACAAGTGATATGTTGGCTAGTAGCCATCAGTGGATTTAAGGAAACATTATAGAAATGAGGATTTTTAGAACTTGCCCTAATGGCTATGGGTTATCTCATGAATTAAAATACTTAATTTTATATCTTTTTGTTTTATTTTTCATTAATTAAAAATTGTGTTGTACTTTGTAGCCTTACATTTTGTATGCTGTTCTGATATCCTAATTACAAGTGTCATTTATCTTTTAACAATCCTCTAAAGCAAAGGTTTTTAACCCTTGTCTGTAAAAAATATTACATTTTTATTTTCCTTAATATCTACCTGAAATTTAGGATTTCTTTCAATTATGAATATGAGCCATAGCCACAATATCATTCATGGTATCTATGATATCAGTACCAATAGAAATCACAGAGATTTTAATATCATATTATAGTATTGAAGATAACTAGAAATGAATGTGATTTGTCTCAATAAAACTTTATTCACAAAATAGGCAGTAAGGTAGATTTGGCCTACAGATAGTAGTCTGCTGACCCCTGCTCCAGACTATCTCCTCAGACTTGCCTTCTCCCCTTATATACCAACTTTAACTTTTTAATTTTTTTCTAATTTTTCATTAAAGTATAGCAAATTTAGTATAGCAAAAGTGCCAATTTCTACTATACAGCAGAGTGTCTCAGTCATACATTTTATATATATATATGTACACATATATATATATATACATATACATACATTCTTTTTCTATATTATTTTCCGTCGTGCTCTATCCCAGGAGATTGGATATAGTTCCCTGTGCTGTACAGTAGGACCTTATTGTTTATCCATTCTAAATGTAATAGTTTGCGTCAGCTAATTCCAAACTCCCAGTTAATCCTCTCCCTTCCCCTCCCGCTTGGCAACCACAAGTCTGTTCTCTGTGAGTCTGTTTCTGTTTTGTAGATAGGTTCATTTGTGCCATATTTTGGATTCCACATATAAGTAATATCATATGGTATTTGTCCTTCTCTTTCTGACTTACTTCACTTAGTATGGAAATCTCTAGTTGCATCCATGTTGCTGTAAACGGCATTATTTTTTTTCTTTTTTATGGCTGAGTAGTAGTCCACTGAATACATGTTATCACATCTTCTTAATGCATTCAGCTGTCAGTGGACATTTAGGTTGTTTCCATAACATGCCTATTGTGAATAGTGCTGCTGTGAATGTTAGAATACATGTATCTTTTTGAGTTACAATTTTGTCAGGATATATGCCTAGGAGTGGTATTGCTTTACCATATGGTAGTTCTACTTTTAGTTTTCTGAGGTAGCATCATGCTATTTTCCATAGTGGTTGTACCAACTTACTTTCCCACCAGCAGTGTAGTAGTGTTCCTTTTTCTCCACACCCTCTCCAGCATTTGTTTTTTGCACTTTTTTATGATGGCCATTCTGGCCAGTGTAAGGTGGTACTCATGTAGTCTTTTTTTTTTTTTTTTTTCACTTGCAAGCTGAACTTCTTTATTTATTTATTTATTTATTTATTTATTTATTTATTTATTTTTCTCTTAATGGATTTTATTTCACTTATAGGTGTGCATAAATCATCACAAGTCAATTTTACAGATTTTGTATCCCAAGCCCCCAGTGCATCCCCCCACCCCCCCAGATTGTCTTATTTGAAAAACCAAGGTTTTCCAAAGTCTGTGAGTCATTGTCTGCTCTGTAAGAA
>PVHT021183629.1:4589593-4617894 GCA_004024745.2 Catagonus wagneri | reverse complement strand
ACGTAGTGATTTTAGTAAAATTAACCAAGGCTGTTTAAAAATGTCTTTTTCCATTTAAAGTCATCAGAGGTTTTCTGTACCAAGCTTTCCTTGATAGAACTACATCCATTTTTTTTCAAAGTTATTTCCCATTTCTATATTCATTACCTAAGAACTGACCCTTTCTCAGAACTAGCAATTATTTATTTATATAAAGACTGTACAGATCAGTAGATATAAGCATCATGTTTATCTGACATCAAAACAGGTTTTTAATATAGACTGGATATGCATTTCAGATGGTTTTGGTATATTTCTAACAGTAAGTGGATATAGAAAATATTCAAATTTTGAGATATTGTCTTATTCAAAGCAGTTATTGTTTTTAACTATAAAAAAGTACATTAATGTCCTTTTATATCCATTGGTATGAGTGAAATGTTGAATTGAAAGACTAACTCAGTAAAAAGGCATATGAAATTAACTGTACAAATCACTTAGTGGCTTTTCTGAGGGATTCATCAGTAATCAATAATGAAAGGTATTTATAAAAACAAAAAAATGTCTTTTTCCAAAGGATAGAATTAATGGTCTTAAATAAAAAAAGTGAAGTATATTAATTAATCATTATTTTTGTTCTTTTACTTATTTCTTTCAAAATTTATTTGGCACAACTTAATAAAAATCACTTTTTAGAATTTTGAATTTTTTGGGGGGATGGCTTTCTTTAGCCACAACACTATGAAAAGTAGCAGTCTAATGTGAACAAAAGGCTGTATAGAGGAAACATGTTTCAGTTATCAATCAGATCTATTAACCACTGTGACAGGTTTGCAGAAATCACCAGGCATGCCATTTAGAACCTAGTTTTGACATTAATATATCTTTTCCAAGTTAATAAAATGTATTCCACTGAGGTATTTTTCTGCTATCATCTTAAGTCAGTGTGCCCTTTATCTAAGTTTTAATTAAGTATATTTGTGTAAGTTTAGAAATTGTGCTAAGCATTTATTTATTATAGCATAAATCAAATGTAACTTATGATAAATCAATCCTTAAGGGATTACACATCTCTTAACACTATTCACTGTAGTACATAGCAGCCAGAATGTTCTTCAGTTAAGAGACTGTAAACTGCTAGCTTGGTGATTCATTACAGCATTGCAGATGACTCTAAGTCATCTCAGATCACTGATATATATATTATATACACACACACGTGTATACACACAGCTCAAATCACTGTAATATATATTGCAACATGAACTTGGAACTCTAAGCTTCTAAGGCATCTCTAAGCCTCTACAGCATATTGCAACATGTCAGGTAATATTTTTATATGAATAATTTAGCTTGTTTGAATTGGTACAGAAATGAAATTCATAAATTTTAGATAACTGTTGAATGACTAAATAAAATTAGTCCAGACTTTAATTGTATTTTATATCGACTATATAATATGAAATATTATAATATAAGCTTACCTTTTTGCCTATCTGAGTAGAATCTCCCACAGCCTTTCTTCAGTATGCCTGTAGTTACCTGTTTTACCTGAGTACATCCAGTTAAGAACTTCCCTGACATTCAAGCCAAAGTTCCTGTAGTCAGTGTTACCACCTGGGATGAGAAGCCCATTTTTTAACTGTTTACTACTTCCTACAGGTAGAGGAAGGGAGGATGCAAGGAATTAATTCCCTTTTCCCTCCTGCGCATGGTTCAAAAAACTAACCTATCTTGTGCTCTAGCTCCCTCCCTCTCTTACCTCTCTTTTGCTGCTTAAAAGCCTCTGTTTTCTGTGAGCTTGGAAATGTGTTTTAATTTTTCCATTCCATTCATTGTCACTTGTTCATTCAACAGTTATTTATTGGACAGATACTGTGCATAGGGCACACTTCAAAGCACTGGGGAAACAGAAATAAAAAGTCATGCAAGGTCAACTGCATGGATGAATTGTATAAATAATGAATAGCATAGGTAAGATTTTACAAAAGCATAAAGTAGTACTAGTACATAGGGGCTGCACATGATGGGGAGGACCTGCTTTGTTAAGAATGCCTGTCCTCCTTATTCAGGAATTTTTTCAGACCCTAGCCCAATAAAATAGCCTTTAAGATTTTAAGACAAAACAGGTGATGAAGTGTTTAATATGGAAGCACAATGGAAAAGTTGGAAATCCGTTTCTTATTAGCTCAGGTTTCTATATGTTGTATAAATAATGTGTATAAAAATGAACAAAAATTTCACTGCAGTTAAAATAGATACCTAGTTAATGGAAATAAAGTCTGTTGAATATTTTTGTGATGCCCACATGTAAGCTGCATGTTGAAGTTATGGACAGTGCTGTGGACCATGAGGTAAGTGACATTGACCTGACATAAGAAAACTCAATTGAACATTAGAAAAGTCAACTAAAATATTATGAGTGAGTTATGCATGGTACAGTGCTATTTTTAAGTAATGAGTAACTTACATGTTTATCTGGATTTTTAAATGGTTATTATGCCTTCCATAAAGTTCTGGTTCAGAAAGTTTCATGTTTTATAATTCCTTAATTTGAATATAGAGATTTACCCTCACTACACAGTGAACAACTATTTTTTTTTCTTAATTTTTAACTTCTTTATAGGGCCACACCCACGGCGTATGGAAAAGTTCCCAGGCTAGGGGTCAGATCAGAGGTGGAGCTGCCAGCCTGCGCCACGGCCATAGCGATGCAGGATCCGAGCCTCATCTATGACCTACACTATAGCTCACCTGCAATGCCGGATCGTTAACCTACTGAGCGAGGCCAGGGATCGAACCCACATCCTCATGAATACGAGCTGAGTTCGTTACTGCTAAGCCACAGTGGGAACTCCTGAAGAACTATTTTAAAGCATGTTATTAAAGAGGTACCAAAGAGGTACTCAAAGAGGTTTGATTTAATTTTTTTACCATCAGGAAAAAATGCTTTAATGCACAATTCAGTGTTTGCTTTGGTATGCTTTTCCAGTTGTTTCCTGTGAATTTAAATTTTTAAAAAAATGAGATTGCTGGGTAATAAAACTTTTGATAATTGTTACTAAATGGCCCTCCAGAAAGAGATATTGAGGGTTTTTAAAGTTTATTGGGAAACTTATTGTTGTCAGCCTATAATTAGATCAGGATGACACTACAGTATTTGTTTATATGTATCCATACCAAGCATTTATAATTATTTGCCAGTCAGAGCTTTTTAGTGGTATGTGATTATTTTTTGATTTTCTTTTTTTGAATACAGTGAACAGGAATATTTTTTGTATTTTATTGTTAAGTCATTCTCACCTCACCCCTTCCCTTCCTTTGGCTTTCCTTTGTTTGTTTGTTGTGATCGGACAGGTGTGTATGTAAATGTATCTGTGAGGGTATGTTTGCATATGAGACCATGAGTAAAATGGCCATTTATATACCAGCTCATTTTTTTCCTGGTTGATGTTTGTCTTCTTCTAAGGGCTTTTTAAAGCACTTCATATCTTATGGAGTAAGTACTAGATATCAGTCTAGCAGTTATCACATATATTACAAAGTCTCCCAGTTTGATCTTAGCCTTCTAAATTTGTTTTGAATCTACAGAAGTAATAAATTATATGTTAGTTAAACTCTGTTTTGAAGCACTTGTATGGAAATGTATGTATACATTGTTGATGAGAGAACAAGGAAGACTAAGCAGACATGACCAGAAATATGACTTAAATTCTTTGATTGGTCCTCAGGGGAAAAAACAGCTAGGAGGAACATTCTTTAACATAGCACTTTATATTAAAACTAAATGATTTTTCTTATGGTTCTAAAATGTTATCATAAGGACTATAGCTCGAAACTTGAAGACAGCATAATTGTATGTATCATATTTCAAGTAAGGTGAGATGATGAGGTTTTTTGAAGTTTACTAAGAAACTTACAGTTGTCAGAACTATTTATGAAACACAGTTGTTTATATTTGTATTTTGATATTCCATTAATTTTTTGAACAAGCCAACCAATCTTTAATTCTCCAATTTCTGCAGTATAGTTAACTGTACTTTTGAAGTTAAGTATGCATAGTGGGTGTTTAAAATAATATTCTGTTTACATATTATTTTTAAAGCCAGTTATGTGTATAGCCCATAACGAAATTTACATTTGCGCTTTTTTTTAGGGCCACACCTGAGAGGTTCCCAGGCTAGGGGTATAATCAGAGCTACATCTGCCAGCCTATGCCTCTGCCACAGCAACACCAGATCCGAGCCACATCTGCAACCTACACTACAGCTTACGGCAATGCCAGATCCTTAACCACTGAGCAAAGCCAGGGATCCAACCCTCAACCTCATGGTTCCTAGTCAGATTCGTTTCTGCTGTGCCACAACAGGAACTCCATATTATATTTTCATGCAAGACATATTCTCAGTGTCGTCTCTTGAAAAGATGTTCTTAGCAGGTTAAAATCTAATACTATGTAGTTCTAACTTGTGTACTTAAAAACAATGAAAAATAGTAGAAAATGGATTTAATTTTTATACTTTACTATGCCTTTAATAGCTGGAATGATTACTTGTAGATGAACAGCTGCATCTTTAGCACCACAGGCTTAAATTAAGGTCCCAAAGTCCCATAGGTTTTACATTCCATGACATGTTAGCAAGAAACTTACAAATATAGAAAGGCTCATGTTCTAAAATGGAACACAGTCCATATAATATCCATGACTAGTAAAGCAGATAAAATTTAGTCCAACAGCAGCCTCTGTAAAAGAAAAGCAAAATGATGAAATAGGAAAAAAAAAAAAGAAGGAACCAGTTAGTTAGTTTCTATTAAAGTTGAGCAACAGTAAAAACAAATTATTTTCATTATATTAGCGGTATTGCAGAAATTTAGTTCATTCTGTCTCTGAGCTGCTACTGTAATTATTTTAAATTTCTTGTTTTGTTTTAATCTGAAATATTTGCACGTTTTTCAGCCCTTGCCAAAACTGTTTCTTTTGTAACACCTATTTCTCTCTTTTTTAAGGCCACACCCATGGCATATGGAAGTTCCCAGGCCAGGGGTCGAATTGCAGCTGTGTCTGCGACCTACACCATTGCTTACCGCAAGGGCTGGATCCCTGACCCGCTGAGTGAGGCCAAGGATCGAACCCACGTCTTCATGGATACTAGTCAGATTTGTTTCTGCTGCACCACAACAAGAACTCCCCGTTTCCCTTTACTTTCATTTTTATTAATGAGAAACATGAGAAAAAAAGATTGAATACTTTGAATTTATTACAGATAAGGGCTTCAAGTAAAGATTTGGTTACTTTGATAGCTGAAAAGTCTTAGAATAGCTTAGTGAATATTGTGTTCTGATCTGACAGTTATTAAACTTTAAAATCTTTTGTATCAGAGTTCTACTTGTAGCTCAGCAGAAACAAACCCAACTAGTATCCATGAGGATGCAGGTTTAATCCCTGGCCTTGCTCAGTGGGTTAAGGATCTGGCATTACCATGAACTATGGTGTAGGCCACAGACATGGCTCAGATCCTGTGTTGCTATAGCTGTGGTGTCAGCCAGCAGCTGCAGCTCCAATTCACTGACTGCCCAGGGAACTTCCATATTTTGCAGGTGTGGCCCTAAAAAGCAAAAAAATAAAAATAAAGTTGATTGTATCAAATATAATTTCAGTTTTGCAGGAAGTTTGCTGAAGCTAGGAATGAAGAGCTTTCAATACAAAAAGGGAAGTACCTTGATTATTTACCAGTAATACCTGTATTTTTTTTTTTTTTTTTGCCTTTTGTCATTTTAGGCCCACACCCACGGCATGTGGAGGTTCCCAGGCTGGGGTCTAATTGGAGCTGTATCCGTAGGCCTTCGCCACAGCCACAGCAACGCGGGATCCGAGCCGCGTCTGTAACCTACACCACAGCTCACGGCAACGCCGGATCGTTAACCCAAAGAGCAAGGCCAGGGATCGAACCTGCAACCTCGTGGTTCTTAGTCGGATTCCTTAACCACTGCGCCACGACGGGAACTCCTTTTTCTTAATAAAATAATAATTTAAAAATTGACTTCCTAGCTGTATTAATAAGAAAATAGAATAATGTGACTTTTCTTTCACTTACTAAGAAATTGTGTCTAAATTCAAATCAGATCTTTTGGTTGATTTTAGTTAAGCATACTTCCAGTGAATTTTTCTTTAAAAAGAATCAGTAATTGGCATACATCAACTGTTAATGTTGTATGTTGTACACATACATATATTTGCATATGGGCTTTGTATATCCATTCATATGCAGTTGAATCCACATCTAGCCCCTCATCCCTAGCTCTTGTACAATTGTATGTCATTATATAGCCTCTATTTTCTCTGGCCTCATATACACTGTAAAAGAATGATACTATTTTAACACTCTCAAGACAATGGTAATGGAGATTTTTTCCAGTCTTAAGGTGATATTATATCTTTCTTTTTTACCACTTTGGCTTTATATTCTACAAATAATAGTGAATTGCTACCTTTTTAAAACTATGAGTTCTTTAAACAGGAATATTATTTGTGACATTTTAGTTTTAGAGAGGATGTTTTGTATAAAATACTGCTTGGGCAGACTGTTAATAGGTTTTACATGCAAAAAACGTCATGAATGTTTACCTTTATTTATAAAAAATGTTAAATGGTGTTTATTGTAGGACTTTATCTTTTTAATATGCTCATATGCAATGTGAATCATTCAGAGAGGAGGATATTATGTGCAGTATTTCCCCTCAAAAGTATTTGACCAGAGATTCCTTTATTTTTTTTCATGGAGCATATTGTAGGGCAAGTGTTATGTAAAATATACTTAGAGACGTGCTAGACTAGCATTTGGGGGTTTTAATACTTTTAAAAAATGTTAAATCTTTTTCTTCAACTTATCTTAAAACAGGGTGATTGTATAACAATGGGTTTTTTTTTCTTTTAAAAAATACTTCTCTCAATTTCTAAATTTTCTTTAAGTGGCAACTTCAAAATTTTTACAAATATGGTCATATTAGTCAACTCAGTAATATCTGTTTTTTCATATGTTCTGAGTTCTTACAATTTTTTCACCTTCCTCTCTTTCCGTATTTCCATGGAACTTTTTTTCCCCAACTGTATGGAACTGTTTACGTAGGACATCATGGTCCTGACAGACCCTTATTTCTTAAACTTACTTACCTTTACACATGTAATTCTCTCTTCTTGGAATGCCCCTTTCTCACTCCGCATCTGCTGACAAATATTTGCTTCCTATGATGTAGAACTCAGATTAAGTGTGAGTCAGTAAAGTTTTGTTGAGCTAATATTTGCCATCTATTTCTACATCCATAGAGTCAGTTTTTAATTCATAAATATTTATTAAGTATTTGACACACACAAGTACGCTAAGTTGCTGTGGGTGTAAGGATGAGTAATATAAACATGTAAACAAAGAGCTCATATTCTTGTGGGCTGGGCAGTCTAGTGAATAGACAAATGTAATAACCCATGATAATTGCTCTTCTAAGGAAGTACAGAGGCAGTGCGTACACATAGGAGATCCTATGGAAATCAAGTAGCACTTTGGAAGACTGATGACTGTCCAAACACTTGAAACATAAATAGAATTACTGAGGGAAAGGGATGGGTACAGTTTGAACTTCTAAGAAAAGAGTTAGAAACAGAGGTGGACCTACGTGAAAATAGATGAAATTATTGGGGAAATAGTCAAGTAGACATTGATAATTATGTGCTGTAGTAATTATGTAGTATTACCATAGCTGTATATAGTATTACCAAATACAATAGCTTTGAGGATTATAGGTCTAAACTTTGAGGCCATGTTGAAACAGACTCTAGCTAATAAGATGGTGTACCGCTGTGTTTTTGAATAACACATATTGAATAACACTGTGAATAACACATATTGAATTTGTTTCTCTACACAATAGCCATTTAATATACAATAGAAAGGGAACCCTACCTGGATTTTCATAAATTCAGCAAACTTGGAATAGATTGGTTGTGGATACGTCTTCTGCTAACATGACGTCTTAGGAACACAGGAGTGCTTAAAGTCCACGTATATTTGTTCTCTAGACTAAAAGTAGTCACAGTCCTTGTAAATTTTGTATAGGCTGCATACTAATGTTATCCATGGAGTTTCCATGTAACTTTATTATTTTTCTTTTTAGAGTCACTTATAAATAGTAGCCTGTAGCTTAAAAGTTTTCCGTCAATAGGGATTTTCTCCTCTACATTGTTAAAAACAAAAATCAATTTGCCATGTCTTATACATTCATATTGTTTTATTATAGTTTTTATTATTAAAGTATATTTGATTTATATTGTACCAATTTCTGCTGTACAGCAAAGTGACTTAGTCATACATATATACATTGTTTTTTTAAATATTTTCTATCATGGTCCATCCTAGGAGATTGGTTGTAGTCCCTTTGCTGTACAGTAGGATCTTATTGTTTATCCATTCTAAATGTAATAGTTTGCACCGTCTACTCTTTCCCCTCTCCCTCTTGGCAGCCACAAGTCTGTTCTTTATGTCTGTGAGTCTGTTTGTATTTTGTAGATAGGTTCATTTGTGCCACATTTTAGATTCCACATATAAGTGATATCATATGATCTTTGTCTTTCTCTTTCTGGCTTATTCACTTAGTATTACCAAATACTATAAACTCTGGTTCCATCCACGTTGCTGTGAATGGTATTATTTTGTTCCTTTTATGGCTGAGTAGTATTCCATTGTATATATGTATCACGCCTTCTTAATGCATTCATCTGTCAGTGGGCATTTAGGTTGTTTCCATGATGTGGCTGTTGTGAGCAGTGTTGCTGTGAACATAGGACCTAATACATGTATCTTTTTGAATTATAACGTTTTCTGAATATATGCCTACGAGTGGGATTGCTGGGTCATGTGGTATTTCTACATTTAGTTTTCTGAGGAACCTGCACACTGTATTCCATAGGGATTGTACCAGCTTACATTTCCACCAACAGTGTAGGCGGGTTCCCCTTTCTCCACACCCTCTCCAGCATTTGTTATTAGTAGACTTATTAATGCTGGCCATTCTGACCGATGTGAGGTGGTACTTCATTGCACTCTTGATTTGCATTTCTCTCATAATTAGTGATTTTGAACATCTTTTCATGTGCCTACTGGCCATCCATATGTCTTCTTTGGTACCTCATTGTAGTTTTGATTTGGTGTTTTATTATGGTTTTTTATTATTGGTCTCTAATTTTAAATATGCTCAGATGATTATTAATAAGACTGGAGATTTTATTCCAAAATATTTATTTCTTTAAAATTAATTCATAGAAATTATTTTATAATACTCCTAGGGTTAACCTTTAGGGATTTTTTATAGGTCTTACTCAGAAATAAGATTCTTTGTGAACTATTCAGACAAATTTATTCTTAATGTCAAATTTGTGTTGTGTTCATTTATGTTTCTGTGATATTTCAGCTTGGTAATACACTGTACCTTCTCATAACATATACAAATGTCTAGAATCCAGACTTAACAGGAGAAAAAGAGTAGTGGTAATTTTATTCTAAGTAAAATCATTTGTGCTAATGTAATATTGCTATTTATTTTCTTTTTAGAATATTTTAGTTGATGATAGATGTTGTAAAATAAATGTTTCTTTGGGCTTATTAAAGAATTACTAAATAAATAATGTTTTCATAGTCCTTTAGAAATATCCCAAATCAACACTTCCTTTTTCATTATTTGAATAAAGGTGAACTCTCTTTAAGTTCACATTGTTTAAAATTTTTACACAGAAATGATCATGATTAAATATATTAAAACTTTGATTCAGCTTTAATGTAATCTAACAGATTTTGATCAAATAATTTAATTGATAAACGCATTTGTTTTCTTAGTAGTGTATAGTTATTGACATATAGTAGATGCCAAAGCTAAAATGTTATGCCTTGCTATGCAGCAATGATGTAAAATTCTTTTTTTTTTCTCTTTTTGCTTTATCTAGGGCCACACCCACGGCATATGGAGGGTCCCAGGCTAGGGGTCTAACAGGAGCTGTAGCTGCCAGCCTTCGCCACAGCCACAGCAACGCAGGATCTGAGCCGCGTCTGCAACCTACACCACAGCCCACGGCAATGGCGGATCCTTAACCAACTGAGCAGGGCCAGGGATCGAACCCGCAACCTCATTGTTCCTAGTCGGATTCGTCAACTGCTGAGCCACGATGGGAACTCCTAAAATTCTTAACTGGAGGTCAGAATTTAATATTTTAGCATATAGTGATTAAATATAATTAAGAAGTTTCACTGTACTTCTTACTCCAGTGTAGGGAATTGGTCTACTTGGATCTTTCCCCCTTGTAAAACCCTTCGTAAAATTATCCTGTGGAGTTGGGCATACCTTTGAAGAAATAATCAGCATATAAGTAGATAGGAAGACATTGAGCTGAGCTTTCATCCCTGTGTGTTTCTAAAGGGATTAGTAGAAAGAAAATAATTTTTTAAAATAGAACTGTATGTTACATATATTCATTAGTAGCTTTCATTAGGAAACATTATGCAATAATGATCCTTAGTAAAAGAAAATAGTCTAATAATGGTCCTTGGTTTACCTGATATCTTTAATAGTCAGTCTGTTTAATACTTCTCTATGTATATATTTCTCCTCTTCTTTTGGCGTTTACAATAGATTTAGATGTAACTTATCTGTTTTTTTTTTTTTTTTTTGCCTGTTGTCATTTTATGGCCGCACCCGCGGCATGTGGAGGTTCCCAGGCTAGGGGTCTAATCGAAGCTGTAGCCACTGGCCTGCGCCGCAGCCACAACAACGCAGGATCCAAGCCGCGTCTGCAACCTACACCACAGCTCACGGCAACGCCGGATCGTTAACCCACTGAGCAAGGGCAGGGATCGAACCCGCAACCTCATGGTTCCTAGTCGGATTCGTTAACCACTGCGCCACGACGGGAACTCCAACTTATCTGTTTTAATAAAGTCGTATTGCAATATTGCTCACCCAAGGCCATAGTTTTAATTCATTAAATTAATAATTCTTTATGAACAGTTTGCTAACTACTGAGCTCTGAGGATACAGCTGGAAACAAAATAGTCAAGGTTTCTGCCCTCTTGGACAATTTGTTCCATAAGGGAGAGACAATGGAGTAAACAAATTACAACAAGCTTTAATTTCAGAAAGTGACAGAGTCATGGAGAAAGTGAAGAGACATAAAGTGATAGATAGTGACTGAAAGCAAGCTATTTCATAATTGTTAAGAAAGACTTCTCTGTTGAGGTCTCATTGAACCAAGGTCTTAATTATGAGAGAGGGGCCACTCTGGGAAAAGCCAGAGGATAAGTGTTGTTAGTATAGACATCAGTAGGGAAAAAAAGGCTTAAGTGAAAACAAGCTTGGCACTTTCCAGGTACTAAAAAAGGCCCATCTCCCTAGAGTGAAGAAACAGAGAGGGAGAGTAATATGAGATGAGGACTGAGAATTAAGCAGAGGCCAGATTATGATGGGTTTTGAAAGCCAGGGTAAAGGATTTGGATTTAATTCTAAACTGAGAATACAGTACATTGTTTTAAAACAGGTAAATTACATATGATTTACATTTTTAAGGAATTACTTTAAACAAGAAGTAGATTATAGAGGTGCAAGAAGTGAAGCAGGGCATTGTATGATCCTGTTTAGAGACAGTGATGACTTGGACTAGGAGGTATCAGTGGAAAGTGAATTAATTCATATTATATTTTTCTGGCATTTACAACCATGGAACTGAATTACTTATGTGACAAAGAGAATAACAAGAAAGCCAAAAGTTGAAAATATTTCCATAAGGAGGAAATGTTCAACTGAGGCTACTACATGGAGAGGAAGGCAAAATGCCATAGTAGTATGGCACTTGCTGTTTTTCTTCATTGCTGTAATTTACTAATATCCCTACCATGCTTGTTGACTGAAAACTTTATCATTCGATTCACTGTCCACCTCTATACCTGTACCACTGTTCAGCCTTTGTTGCCAAAAACTTTGAAAGAAAAGAAGAGGGCAAATGAGTGTCAAAATGGAGCAAGGAAAATATCTAAATAGTTTGTGGCCCAAGGAATCTAGGATTTGAGAGAAAACAATATTGCTGTAGTTGATAGGATTCCATAGGGCATAAAGACGTAGGGAACAGCCAGATTTTATCAAGAGGTGAGATTAAAAGGAACATTCAGAAAATGGGTTTGGGATTTGGAGCATATGTTGAAACTGAGGTAACAGAGGGTACAATAAGAGATCTGTAAGGACAGAGGATAGGGATTGGGTCATATTCAGAGATACAGAGAAGACTATGAGCAAAACAATCCGATTATGATAACTAAGAGATTTAGATTTCTGCTGACAACTTAGATATATAGGAATAATAATGATAGTCTCATTTAGGAAGATGAACAGTTAAAGTTATGGTCCAGCTTGCTATTTTAAAGGTATGATACCACTGGTCTTTCTTTCCTATTCCTTAAAATGATGTTGTGGTCTTTGATGGGGGAGGAGCAGGAGTACGGTAGCCGTCAGTCAAGCGAACGGTTGACTCAAGTGAACTAAGAAGGATATTCAAGGACTTATTCACGTGGGTAGGTTAATGAGTAAGGGCAGGATACCAGTCATTGGACAGGAAACCAAAGACCCAGAGATTCTTTCTAAAGGAAAGGAGGCCACAGGATGACAGAGAGCCAGTCATCTGTTATCACATGGATCAGAGGCCAGTAGGTGACCAGATGTCCAAGGATCTGTCTTCAAGTAGATTGTAACTCAGGAGAACTAGCCAGAGTGTCAGAAGGTTTAAACCAGTGAAAAGTTCTGCAGTACTGTCAGAGTGCATGACACTTTCTGCTACAGATAGCATCTTAGTGTGGGATTCTTCCAGCTGACAGGCATTATCCACAATACTTTAATAATTCAGAATAATGGAGACAAAGATAAGAGGGAGGGTTATATGAAACAAGAACTAGGTTATAGAAAATTATTATAGAAACACAGTTTTGCCATTTTCTGAGACATTTTTAAAATTAAGAGTATAATAGGTAAGTCAGTTAAATTTAGTTCATGATGTCTCAGAAACTCGTCTGAACAGTAGCTACCAGTTTTGAGCTGAAGTTGAAATGGTGTTAGATTATTATCTATTTTCATATAACACTTTTAGCTCCTATAACTCTTAAATGCTCTGATATTCTTTAGTTTATAATTCTCTACTATTTGATATTGAAAAAATGAAGTGATAAGATACTCTGTTGTCTCTTTACACCAGAGAATATAAAAACTTTTGGCAAGTGAGCTGGAGAACTTTGGATAACTTCTGAGTCTCACAGGCTTCAGGCTCAGAGTCACATTTCTCTAAATATATTGTGACATGCTAAAGCTATTTATCTAAATAAGGTATTTTGCTACTTATTCTCAGCATCATGGTCATAGGAAAGCTATAATGCACAAGGAGAGTGTAGATTAGCAAAGTGTTTTTGTGGTAGATTTGTTATTTTCTTTCCTGATAAAATGTTGCCATTTTTTTCCAGCATGAGAAGGGACATTTATGGAACTCACATCTAACATCATACTCAGTAATGTAACACTGAAAGCTTTCCCCCTAACAAGATCAAGAACAAAACAAAGACATCTGCTTTCACCACTGCTGTTCAACACTGTACTGGTAGTTCTTGCCAGGATAATTGAACAGGGAAAATTTTTAAAGGTATCCAGATTGGAAAGGAAGAAGTAAAATTACTTCTCTTTGTAGGTGACGTGATGTCATATGTAGAAAACCCCAAAGAATATATAAGGGAACCACTGAGACTAATAAACAAATTCAGGAATGTTGTAGGGTACCAAGGTCAACACACAAAAATCAGTGAGTTTCTATACACCAGCAATGAACAATCCTAAAATGTAATTAAGAAAGCAATTTCATTTGCAGTAGTAGCATCAAAACAAACAACAACAACAACAACAAAAAACGTAGAAGTAGTTTAACTCAGGAGATGAAAGACTAAAGAAGACCTAAATGGAAAAGCATCCCATGTTCATAGGTAAAAAAGGCAGTATTTTTAAGATGGCAGTACCACCTAAAGCAGTCTACAGATGCATTTAAATACCTGTTTAAATTCCAATAACCTCTTTTTTTTTAGAAATGGAAAACCCAGTCCTCAAATTCATATGGAAAAGCAAGGGGCCCTAAATAGCCAAAGCAGTCTTTACAAAGAACAAAGTTAAAGACTCACACTTCTGATTTCAAAAATTACTTTAAAGCTATAGTAATCAAGCAGTGTGGTACTTACCTAAAGGTGTTCATATAAACTAATGGAGCATAATTTAGAGAGCAGAAATAAACTGATACATCTGAAAGTTTTTGAAATTGTGTATATAAGGTTTTAATATCTAGAATGTATACAGAACTTCTATAAAACTCAACAACAAAAAGGACAATAACCAAAAGAAAAATATGGACAAAGGGGTGTGAATAAATACTGTTCCACAGAAAATATATAGATGACCAGTAAACAGTGAAAATATGCCCAGCATCATTAGTCATTAGAGAAATACAAGTCAAAACTACAGTGAGGTATTACTTCACATTTGCTAGCATGCCTATTATTAAAAAATAATAATAGCAGGTGTTATTGAGGAGAAAGAAAAATTGGAACTCTTCTACATTGATGGTGGGAATGTAAAGTGGTATAGCTGCTGTGGAAAATAGTGTAGCTATTCTTCAGAACGCTATGTTTAGAATTACTGTAATGGTCAGGAATTCTACTAAATATGTACCCCAAAGAACTGAAAACGGAGACCTAAGCAGATCGTTCTACACTAATGTTCATTGCAGCATTATTCACAATAGCCAAAAGGTGGAAATAACCCAAGTGTCCATAAAAGATAAAAAGGTAAACAAAATGTTTACTATATACTCAGTGGAAAATTATTCAGCCATAGAAAGGAATTAAGTTCTGATATATACTTAAACATGAAGAAAGAAAATGTTATGCTAAGTGAAATAAGCCAGATACAAAAGGACAAATACTGTATGATTCAAATTACATAAAATATCTAGAATAGAAAATTTATAGAAATAAAGATTAGATGCTACTAGGGGATATAGGGAAGACATGGGGATTTAGTTCTTAAGGATTACAAGATTCTCTAGGGTGATAAAATAATTTTGGGAAATTGATATGATAAAACTTGCACAACCTTATGCATATAATTATTGCCACTAAATTGTATGATAAACAAATGGGACCTAATTAAACTTAAACGTTTTTGCACAGCAAAGGAAACCATAAACAAAATGGAAAGGCAACCCACAGGATGGGCAAAAATATTTGCAAATGAAGCAATTGACAAAGGATTAATCTCCAATATATACAAACACTTCCTATAGCTCAATATTAAAAAAAAACAAACAACAAACAACCTGATCAGAAGTTGGGCAGAAGATCTAAATAGACATTTCTCCAAAGAAGACATACAGATGTCCAAAAAACATGTGAAAATATGCTAAACATTGCTATTAGAGAAATGCAAATCAAAAGTATAATCAGGTAACAACTTATACCAGTCAAAATGGCCATCATCAAAAAGTGTACAAACAGTAAATGCTGGAAAGGATGCAGAGAAAAGAGTACCTCCTAACTGTTGGTGGGAATGTAAATTGGTACAACCAGTATGGAAAACAGTATGGACATTCCTCAAAAAAAGAATAATAGGACTAAATTGATCCAGCAATTCCACTCCTCAGCATCTATCCAGAGAAAACCATAATTTGAAAAGATACATGCACTCCAGTGTTCACTGCTGTACTGTTTACAACAGCCAAGATGTGGAAGCAACCAATATGTCTGTCAGTGAGGAATGGATAAAGAAAATGTGGCACAGTGAAATATTACTCAGCCATACAACAGAATGAAATAATGCCATTTGCAGCAAATAGATGGACCTAGAGATTATCATGCTAAATGAAGTTAGACAGTGAAAGACAAACATCATAAGATATCACGTATGTGTAGAATCTAAAAAAGGGATACAAATGAACATATTTGCAGAACAGAAACAGACCCACAGACTTTGAAAACAAACTTTTGGTTACTAAAGGAGACAGGTTTGGGGAGTGGGTGGACTAGAGGTTTGGGATCAGCATGTGCACACTGGTATATGGAATGACTGGCCAACAGGGACCTGCTGTATAGCACAGGGAGCTCTATCCAATATTCTATGATAATCCATATGGGAAAAGAATCTGAAAAAGAATAGACGTGTATATGATAACTGAATCACTTAGTTGTATAGCAGAAATTTTCATGACATTGTAAATCAACTGTACTTCAAGAAAACTTTTAAAAATGAAAAAAAACAACTGCCTGCTAAAATTAATTAAGTTAAAAGTGGTTTAAATGCCAAATTTTGTTATGTGTAATTTACTATAATTTTAAAATATTCTGTCATTTTATATTACTTCAACATATATAAAACTGTGCAGCAATGTCTTTTAAATATTTTACTGAGTTTTTAAAAATAAATTACATATACTTTTCAAATTTTTATTGTTTCCCTAAATTTTACAAATTTACCTTCCCATATTCCTTCCCTCAGCAAATTTATGGGTCACAATTCTTTGTGCTTCCCCTCTGTTTCTTTGATATAGTGTATGTGATCAACAGTATGACAGTTGTTATCATTCATTGACTTGAATAATTCATTCTCTCTTAAAATCTATGCAGATATGGGCCTTGCTTTCATATCAGGTTTATGCACTCATGATAAAAGTAGAATTATTTTCTAAATAACTCTACTTTTTAAAGAAAATATGGAGTAAAATCACAGCTTAAACTTGGCTAATGCATTAATCTGTATTGGGTCTAAAGTTGATAACTTTTGTCCTTTGGTAGGAATGAGGCTATCACCAAAGATGTTCATGCTCATGTTATCAGCTTATTGCAACAGCAGTCTTGAGATTTTCTACCATGCTGGATGTCCTGTGGTGTGTTTCGCACCTTACTTTCGAATGAGTTTGATTAGCTGTGCATGCCACCAATGGTCACACTTTGAGTTTATGAGCTTGATTTTATATCACATTTGTTGCAAGCTGTGTTTCCAGCTTCCAAGTGTGGTTCACAAAATTCTGCAAGTGAATTTTACACTGTGATGTGATCTTTTGGGACTGCGACATGGGGAGGGGTGCTAGAAAAATTCCAAGCACCATTTTTCTTATAGCAGAAGTTTAAGAGTATAAGTTAGTGTTGAAAATGTTGACACTGATTGGGAGTGGAGGCAAAGTCAAGAAGTCTATTGGAGATCCTACTGTATAGCACTGGGAACTATGTCTAACCGCTTGTGATGTGTAACCCGGTCACCACGCTGTACAGCTGGGTATAATGCAAAAAAAAAAAAAAAAAAAAAAAAGGTCTGTTTTACATTTTAAATAAAATTTAGTCATGATAGTTTTGTATTCCTATAATCAACCCTTAATGGGAGTTAAAAGGTAATAATATTGCAAGTTCCTGTTGTGACTCAGTGGTAAGGAGCCTGGCTGGTATCCATTAGGATGCGGGTGGGTTAAGGATCTGGCATTGCCTTGAGCTGTGGTATAGGTTGCAAACCGGGCTCAGATCCTGTGTTGCTGTGGCTGCGGTGTAGGCTGGCAGCTGTAGCTCCAATTAGACAGCTAGCCCAGGAATTTCCATATGCTGCATATGTGGCCCTAAAAGTAAATAAATTAAATAAATAAATGGTAATAATACTGACCAAACTAGGATTGCTATAATTCTGAATGTAAAATAAACCTGTGCTAAAAAGGTAAATGAACTAGTCTTCATCATAACTATTGGAAGGTTCTTTTGCGTGACCTTAGAAGTTGAAAACTTGAATTACAGTTGTTTATAATTTTCAGATATATCTGCTTTCAAACCTTACCATTCTTCAGAATTTAGAGTCTCTGAAACTCCTATTGTTTCTTTGTGGGGATGGCTATTTAAATGTGCATAAGTATGCCATTTTCATTCATGGGACAGAAATGGAGTGCATGAGAAGCTGAACCTCTACTCTGACATTCATTCTCTCATCTTAAGTTCTTTGAAGAATATGAGTACTTTTTAGATTTTTTTGAGAAGTATACTTTCATCCTTTGGCTTGAGTATATTTTAATGGTAAAGCATGCTCTATAAACAGAAGTTCAAACTATACTGGCTTGGGAATATAGTGGCCCCTGCAAATTTTTATAGTTTGGAAGTAAAAACATGATTCTTTTTCATCTGAAAAAAAGCAGTTACTACTTTATATCATGAGATGTCAATTTCTATGATTTCCTTTTGAAAAAAAAATCATCTTGAAATAGTATATTTTTCCCCTTAATAATTGTGGGGTAGAAGGAAGCTTCAAAATGTGCAAAACTGTACAATGGTATAAAAGCTGCAATTACAAATTGAACTTACTCTTTATGGCAGTTTTCTTAAGTGCCTTTGTTGATATGAAAATTTGTTCGAAAAATTTGCTAATAGCCCACCCAATTATTAACCATCTCCTATGGTGGTCTGTTCTCTGCAAGAAGGGTCAATCTTTTCTTTCATTTTATGCCATATTTGAAATAAATCTGTGAAGTGATATTAATAGTATGACTCTCTGAAGCATATGTGACTTTCTCAAAAGGATGTGATTTGTTAGCTGGCCTAACATTACATTTTCAGAAGGTTTGTGTTGTAATGGAAAGAATAGAGTATTTGACAAAACCTTACTTCTCTCTGCATTTGTTAGTTATGTGTCCCTGGCCCAAGTGCTTATCCTTCTTTGCCTGTAAGTTCAAGAAAATATTATCTGCCCTGATCATTGTGAGCATTAAATGAGCTATCAGATCACATATTATGTAATACATAATAGTATTAATAAAACATTAAAGATATGTATTGTAACATATAATATATATATACTATTATTCTCCTCTTTTTAAAAAATTTACATCTCATTCTGACCTGCAATTTGTAAAACATGTTATTATTAATGATCAATACTCTGTATTTTAAATAGTTAAACTAAAGGAAAGCTGAGGAGCTAATGTTTATGCTTTTTTAAACCACCAAGACATTCATGTAATTATAGCTATTATTATAGACTGAGAATAGTGAAAGAATGACTGTCAATTGCTTTATTCATTAGAAAATGATACTGTTTTAGCTTTAAAAATAAAAATGCCTCCATGCAATTTTAAACCTTAAGAAAGCATTTAAAGGAATATTTTACCTATTGGTACTGACCTCACATTCAGAAATAAAGGGGGAAAAAGCCATTTTAGATTTCACAGACATCGAATATCACCTATGGTTGTCACTAGGAATCTATTCGAACGTTAACATTATGTAGCTTGTTTATATAGTTTCAGCAACCTGCTTAGCTGGTTATCTAGCCATTGAGGACTAGAAGCAGCAAAGTAGAAGAGCGGAGCCTGCTTGAATAAGATATACTTACAAAATAAGTTACAGTAAGGGAAAGAATATGAAAACTAAAAGAACAAATACCAATGAGAGCACCATTTGTGTAAGGATAAACAGACACATGCATCCAAAGAAATCTTGAGTTTGCCACTTTATTGCTGTCCAGAACTATATGCTTTTGCCCAGCTATTATGGAAATATTAAATATATTTGAAAACATATAACAAATTGAGAGATATTTCTTAAAATGATGGAAACCAAATGTTATGTTGAAAGAAATCCTGTCCATATAGAATATTAATGATTAGTGATTTCTCAGTGCTTTAAGTAGCTATCATCTTTTAACGTAAAAATTATATGTCATATTTTACTTTAAACCTTCATTTTTGCGTATTGCAATGTTAATTGGCACTTCGATTTTTTAAGTTCTTTTTGAGGCCAAAAATATTGCCTATAGGTATTCATAGAATTATTAATATTCTACTAGATTTTTATATTAAATTTTCATTTTGAGATATTTTGCTGGTACTCACTCAACCAAATTTCTGACACCACTAGTTCCTAAAGAGATATCTTTTCATTCTTATCATAAGATACTGAGTTATGTTTTTAGTAGTAGTATAAACTGATGAATTTTCTTACATCCAAACAAATTGTTCATTAATTTTCATTAGAGTTGACAATTGGAAGTAGGTGGATCAGATCATTAGTATATGCCCATTATTCCAAACTTGACTCATTGCGCTTGAAATAGGTATCAGGTATCTAAAAAATTTCAAGCTGTATTTTATACAATAGAAAGTACTCTTTTTTTTCCCTTATTTTATTCTCTTACGTTATATTTTTCAAGTTTTTTTTTTCTATCCTAGGAAGAAAAGAAAATCATTGAATTATTTATCATTTTTCCTGTTATCTTTCTCAGAGCTATTTATTTATTTATTTTGCCTTTTTTGGCCATACCCTCAGCATGTGGCAGTTGCTGGGCCAGTGATCAAACCTGTGCCACAGCAGCATCCAAAGCCTCTGCAGTGACAATTCTAGATCCTTACCCACTGCACCACAAGAGAACTCCCCTCAAAACTTCTTTTAAAATCAAGTATTCTTTTTATTGGCATTATAATGTGACTTACTCTAGTTTTTAAAATAATTTCCCAGAATCTCATTTTTACATACGTTGTCTCATCTTAAGAGCCCAAAGAAGCTTAACTGGTTTTATAGACATTGTATAGGTGAAAAGGTCTTAAAATCAATCATGTTTTCAGTATATAGACAAGAAAATTAGACTCAGGAGTTGTTTATTTATTTACTAAAAAATGCTTCTTGAGCATCTATAGTGTGCCTGGCACTTTTCTAGACACTGAGGATACAGTAGTGAGCATGACAGACAAGGTCTCTTTTATATTTATTTTTGTCTTTGTTTATCCTGGTATTGTCCTGAAATTTTCACCACAGTAACTAATTTTGTTTCATATTCTCTGTATGTATTCTATTTGTTTTCTGTATAGTGTCTGTCTGCATGGACTAGAATAAGAACTCCATGAAATTGGGTTTGTCTGGTCATTGCTGTATTGAAAGTAACACAACATTTAGTAGGGAATCATTATGTTTTTGTCAACGAATGAATGCATTGAATTAAATAAGGGCCGTATGGTATCCTGAAAGCCAAGTGAAGTGGTTTTAGAACAGAATTGACAACTATGTCAAATGCTGCTGATAAGACAATATAGAAACATGAAAATTGGGTTTGCCAAGGTGTGGCTGTGAGGAGTGGTTTCAGTGGAGCAGTGAGACAAAAGCCATATTGGAACAGGGTCAAGAAAAGAGGAATAGGTGGTAAAGAAGTAGAGGATATATCATTCAAGGAGTTTTGAGGGATAAAGAAATTGAGCTGTCATATATACTAGAGGAGGGTATATGTGGTCAGGTAGGGCTTTGAATGTTTTTCTTTTATTATAAACATTTCAAGCATTACCACTGTAGCTCAGCAGGGTAAGGACCAGTGTCTCTGTGAGGATGTGGGTTTGACCCCTGGACTCGCTCAGTTGGGTTAAGGACCCAGTGTTGCCACAGGCTGTGGTGCAAGTTGCAAATAAGCCTTGGATACAGTGGTTGCCATGGCTGTGGTGTAGGCTGCACCTGTGGCCCTGATTCAGCCTCTAGCTCAGGAACTTGTAAATGACACAGGTGCAGCTGTAAGAAGGAAAAAAAAAATGTTCATACATACATAGAAGAATGAACCTCCTTATAACCTTAATATTTATCCATATCAAAATTTTGGCATACCTAATTCATTTACTCACTTTTTTGTTGTTGCAAAATGTTTTGAACCAAGTCCTAGTCATTTTAGCTGTATATACTTCAGCATGCATCTAAAAAAGAGAAAGATAAAAGGCAATTTCTTACACAATCTGAGAAAGCAGTTTCTTACACAATCTGATGCCATAACCGTATCTGTTAAAACTAACAGTAATTCGTTGATATATCTAATACTCAGTTCTTATGAGATTGCCAATTATGTTTAAAATACAAGTTGTTTGGATTTAGATCCAGTCAAATTCTAATTCACATTTGATCATTGTATCTCTTAAGGCTCCTTAAGTGTAAAGAACAATCTCTCCTATATTGATGAATCTAGATTAATTGTCCTGTAGATTGTCTTACATTCTTGACTTCTATCTTTGCTTCCTTGTGGTGTCATTTAATTTCTCTGTTTTCAATATTATTTGTAAACTGTAATGTCATGCTAATGCTTAATTAGATTTAGGGCAGCTGTTTTGGGATACTTTCTAGTTGGTGCCCTCTGCTTCATATTGCATCACGTCAAGAGGCATATGTTTGATTTTTACATTCTTACTTATGCTAATGTTGATCAGTGAAGTCAGTTGCTGACTGCCTGATGTTACCACCGAAATTTTCCCATTAAGCTTCCGTCCTATGATTTCATGATCTTTGCCCAAATCAGTTATTTCATTTGCTTCTCCAAAGGATAATTTTCTATTTCTGTCATAAAGGAAGGATCTGTAACAATTGAAGAAATTATAGCATGTTTTTCTGTTGATTTGAATGATCTGATAGAAAAGGAAAAATTATGATCCCTGGAGAAACTGGATTTGGAAGTTAAGAGGGGATGGGACTGACAGCACAGGTGACAGAATGCCTTAAGTAGGAGCAGGAACAGTTTAAGTGACTTGTTCAAGGTTATAGTAGTAGCATAGAATGAATATATTTTATTAAATGTATATCAGAATTTTGCTGTGGAATCTGGTGATTGTACCTAATTTTAGAAACATGCTTATTGAGTTTATGATATTGCATGTGAAATAGACATTTCAAATTTCACTGCCTGTATTTGACCCTACTTGTTAGACTTTTTCTAATTTCTCCCTTAAAAGTATACGTTTAAATTAGTGGTGTCTTATACAGCTGTATCTTTACATTATAAAAAATACAAGCATGTACTTTTATGTAATTTTCCAGCTTTTTTGCTAGTCTGTTGCAAAGAGAAGTAAATGCTACTGTTAAACAAATAAAATGATAAATAACCGGTAGTTTAGTTTAGACACTAATGGAGCTAAAAGCCTGTAAAATGACAAAAACTGCAACTTTTATGATTTATAGGCTCATTTTTGTTACACAGTTTGGTCATATACCTGACAGTCTTCCTTCTTTGTGACTTTCTCCTAAAAATTGTAGTTTTGTGTTATCTGAGGGAAAAGCCATTATAGTTCAGTGGAAGAATGTGACAGCATCTCTTCTGAGGATTGCAGCAATTCCCATAAGTTGAATTACAGTTTCCCTTTTTCTTACCATTTTTTGTGTATTACTTATAATGGTAGTGATATTATTTAATCTCCTAAGAATATTTACTATAACTTTGGACCTCTAAACTATCTCCAAATTGTCTCATATGTGTTATGTGAAATTTAGTTTTAGACAATCATATTTCTTTATGGCTCAGTGATTTCCATTTACTGCCTGTTAGTCTATACAGTCTGAAGAGTATTGGGGTTACTGTGTTGTCTGACCCAGTATGTAGTCTATTAAATTGGAATTTTAAAAGCAACGTGTATAGTTCCTTGACTTAGTGCCGTATTTTTTTATTTTTAAAAAAATCTCTGTTGAGGTTTGACTGATTTCCTCTCATATCTTGGTGTCCCCAAAAGAGCACTCTGTAATTGTCTCCAGAAGCAGGAATGTAATCTGATCTGTTTTGTTTTGCCTGCTGATTTAGATGAGAACACTTTACATGAGCTACACTGATCGGTTATCATCCTTTCTAGTCATTTATTGGACAATTAATACAACCTTGTAAAGACTCCCTAGAGTATCCCTATAAACTAGATCATTTTACCCAAGGATAGAAACAGATACATTAGGATAGACAAGAATGAGAAAAGCTGATTCAGAGAAACAGGAAATATTTAGCCTTCAGACTCACGCCATGATTTTCAGATTCTCTCCACCCATACAGTTGAAAGACATCCTCACTGTCTATTAAATATTTTGTACAAATTAAGAAATGCAGCTTTTTATAAATCAGCGTCTTCATTGTTTAAAACAGGAAAATTTAATTTAGGTTTATTCATATATATTATTTAATTTCTGCTCCAAATTCTTGTGATCCAAAGTCCCTTTTCTAAAGGTAAAAAAGGTAATCTTTTACTATTCTTTTAAAAAGTTAAGACTACTAGAAAAATGGTTTATATGGCAATTAATTATTAAAGCAGTGTAAACACCCTACAGTATTTTTTAATATATGTAGTTTCACACTTTTCTCCTTCAAAATTCACTTTAAGAATATTCTGTAGAATGGCTTAGAATTTTGAAACTGTAGCACAGAAAGGAAATGTATTAAATACTTGAAAGTTTTCATATTAGTTAAAAATATTTTATAAACTAAAAGCCATTCTTTTGACTTTTTGTTAAGTGTTTAGTTAAGGTATACTTACTTCTGAAAAGTTTATAGGTTTATTGTGTTGGACTGCTGAACAGAAGATTACAGTTTAATACCAGGCTGCTGCAGTGAGGCTCAAAATCGTCTGAAAAACTAATCATTTATTTTTTTTGCCTTCAGATATACCTGTGAAGTATAAAATGGGTTTTCATTTCATTTTCGTAAAATTTCATTTTAGTAATGTCTCACGTCATATGTCTATATTTTGTTCATTAGATCTGAAGCAAATACTGTTAATAATATCCATATCAATTATTCATGACTTTTAAATTAAAATAGTTTAAATTTTTCTTTTTAATTATGATATTCTATCTTATTAAAATTGCATAATCAATAAAGGTGGGGTTGATTCATTTATCCAATAAATATTTATCATTACCTATTATGTGCTGAAAACTGCTCTAAGCTTTGGGGAAACTATAGCGCAAAACAAAACAGACTAATTCAGTGTCCTCTTAGAGCTTGCCTTCCAAGAGAAATTTTAAAAAAATAAACAAATATAAAATGTCAGATGGCATTGTTGCTGTGATTAAAAGAAGAGCTGGGTAAGTGAATAAAGAGTGGTAAAAATTTGGAAATTTACCTACTAGGTAAACTTTCTAAGATCCCTTTTCACCAATTTAAATGCTCTTTTTACTGTAGACCATCCATGTGTCCTTCCATGTAGACACTTCCGTTATGTTTTGTGTTATAGTATCCTCTAATTGTCTGCCTTAATGCCTATTTTTTTTCCCTAAAAGTATGTTCTTTAAAAGCTGGATGCATAAATCTTTATCTATGTGTTGCCAGTTTCTAACCCTAAGTTCTTCTATAAGAGCTCAGTAAGTACTGGTTATGTCAGTAAATGATATGTTCAGAACTTCTAAAGATTTCTGGCTCTGCTGGCCCTTTTTGAGAGTCTACATTTTATATTATTTTATTGGCATTAGTGTATCATCCTTTTTATAGCTTTTTTGAAAAAAAAAGTAAAAAGGGAATTTTTCTGAAAATTAATCTTTTATCCACAGGTACTACTGAACGAGTGTGCTTGATCCAGGGAACAGTTGAAGCACTGAATGCAGTTCATGGATTCATTGCAGAAAAAATTCGGGAAATGCCCCAAAATGTGGCCAAGACAGAACCAGTCAGCATTCTACAACCCCAGACCACCGTTAACCCAGATCGCATCAAACAAGTGAGTGTTTAGTTGGAAAATCAAAGACAAAAATCCACAGTGTAGTATGAATTTCTTATTAAAGAAGCCGTATATTTTTAGCATATGAAGTTTTTTCCCCTAAGAATATTTAAAACATGAGTGTTGTCATTTATTTATTTAAAGACTATCAGAGTCTCTTCTTTAATTGATCAGTTGATTTATTTATTGATTGAATTTCTCATTTATTAGTATTATACTGAGGAACAATTATGTGACTCATGTCTTTTGTGGTGCCCTTTAAAAAATTATAGCTACAAATTTGATCATTTTATAGGAATTTAATCTATTTAAAATTATATCGCTTTTAAAATAAAGTGTAAAAATTGAAACAATATTCCCATTCTCAAAATTCCTAACACCATATTTTTAGTAATATTTTTAGTCTTTAGTATAGTTACTATGCATAACTCCTGTCTTGTTAATTTAATTGCCATGTTCAGCATTATTTTAGCAACAAATATGTATAAGTAAATTTTTGTACCTAGCAAACAGTCCCTTGTTACAAATCAGCTGTTATGTTCTGTATAAATTGTGTAGTATTTATATATATGTCATAAAGGGCCACTGTTCATTTTTAATGTGTGGGCTTTTCTGTAACAAAAATTTTATCTGAGAAAAGACAATGTGAGTTTTTAAGGTTAAATAACGGCTGACATGTTGTAGGAGAAAAATGACATTCTTTAATATTAAATAAGATGGATTCTTCATCTTAATCACTATTAAATCATCAAATTTATTTGATACTTTCTGTTTATTGTTTCTGCATTTGCCCTTTTATAACTAGCTTAATTTGTGATCATATTATCAATAGACTGTTTCAAAAGAAATGTATTATTCATTCCCACAGTATTTAATTTAAAGAATATTTATGTTCATTGTAATAAATATGAAATGTAGCTCAAAATCTTATTAATTTCATGTTTCTGAACTGAAAAATACTTTATATAAGACTGTTATGAAATATTTATTTATATACATATAAATATAAGACTATTTGGTCAAATGCAGATGTAGAAATTATTAATTAGGTAATATATTATCAAATTATAGGCTAATACTCAATTTTCTTTTGGTTATCGTTTTAAAAAGTCCTTCCATGTTTAAATCATGAGTAGGTAGCTATTATTCCATATAAAACCATTTATTTTATACTCTTTGTCAGTGTCAAAATGGTTCAGTTTATGACCTTTTATAACTTTTCAAGGAAGTACCTTTTAATTTATACATGGCAGAATGTAAATATTTTAAAGTTCTAAACATCAGTAGATATTTTTATTCTTCACAGCCCTTTCAATTTTGAAGTGTTTATTTTAATCTATGCTAAGTGAGTACAGAGAATGATTTAAAAACTGCTGCCTTGAAAGTAGTACCATGACTCTACCTAAATTCTAAAAGCATGAGTTGAAAGACCTCTTAGTTAAAAATCACCTGAGGCTAAGAATTTATAGACTTGGCACTAAAGTGTAGGGTCTATTGATTTTTCTGCCTTAATCCAGCCTATTACTTCTCCTTTTTCTTTTGTAACTTTTGTGAGTTCAAACATTTAGGAATGGCAGTGACTATCTTGATTTTTTTTTTAAAAAGTAAAACATAAAATATACTTTAAGTAGTAGATCATTGGCAGTACATTCAGGACAATGGTATGAATGAATGTTTTTTATTTTTATAATAATAAATAGCTAGTTCCATCAAATAATAGTCTATGAGTCATTGTTAAAATGTTAATTTTCTCTATGGCAGTTTGAAATTTATAGTTTGTCATATATCTGGTGCAAGTACAAATTTAGGAAAACTAGTATTTTAAAATATCTGATTCATTTCTATTTTTATTTGCCTTGTTCAGATAATGTTATCTAAATTCAAGATAAGTGCTAGAAAAAAATAGTGATTGAAATTTTTGTATATTTACATTCATTTGTAAGCTTTGTAGATACTCATGAAATTTAAATTGTTATTAATATTTTATATAATCAAAAATGTGAAATAGAGTATCATTTTAAAATTTTTATTGAAAGAGTACACTAGGTATAATATAGCAATATATTTAATACTTGACCAGTTTCTTGTAAGTAAAATATTTGAAAATCTTACTTCAAAAATCTGGAGGAGAGATTGAACACATTTCCAAGATACTGTAGATCAGCAGAATTATTTATGCTCTAAATTCGGGGTTTTCTAACTTTCTAGGTACCCTCTTTTACAGTGTAATACTTTTTTGGATCATTGTCTAAATAGTCAAGTATAAATTTAAATGACCATGATTTTATTTCTGAAGCAATTATGTTGGTAATCCAGTAGAAGATAATTATATCGAAAATAAGTCATTTAATACTAGGATAGATTTAAAATATATTTTATATACTGTTTATATATGATTTAGATTTTAGTACATAGAATCATAATAAAATTTCTTTAAAATAGTAGTCTTTCTGTTAACTAATAATATAATATTTACATTCCCTTTGGGCCTCAACCCTGAAGAGAGTTTTTAAAATAATTTCTTTAAAGCATTTTTTTAGCTTTTTCTTCTAGTTAAGATTGCAGGAGTTCCCGTCGTGGCGCAGTGGTTAACGAATCTGACTAGGAACCATGAGGTTGCGGGTTCGATCCCTGCCCTTGCTCAGTGGGTTAACGATCCGGCGTTGCCGTGAGCTGTGGTGTAGGTTGCAGACGCGGCTCGGATCCTGCGTTGCTGTGGCTGCGGCGCAGGCCAGTGGCCACAGCTCCGATTAGACCCCTA
>PVHT021183629.1:4560202-4589493 GCA_004024745.2 Catagonus wagneri | reverse complement strand
TCTGCATACCTTGGACTTAGAATAGGAAGTCAGAGTTAGTTCTAAACAAATAAAACTTGCTATAAAAGTAATAATTCTTGGAGTTCCCTGGTGGCTTAGAAGGTTAAAGATCCAGCATTGTTACTACTGTGGCAGGGGTTTGATCCCTGGCTCAAGAATTTCTGCGTGCTGTGACCAAAAAAAAAAAGGATAATTTTATACCATATATTATGACTTTTATAAAATATTAATACTGAAGTATGTAATCTAGATACAGTTGGTTACTGACTAAATTGCAGGAACCATAATATTCTCCTCAAATGTAACATCCTTGACTGAATGAATTCTCAACCAAGTGTAATTTTTTAGGAAAGTAGTACATACTGGTCTCACAAGTCTTTCATATGAAGAATGATGAAATCTAGCATGACAGCCTTACATCCAACTTTAGATATTAGTTGTGAACTATTCAGTTCTTTATTCTCAGATGTGTTTATTTGTTTTATTTAAATCAAATATTTATTTCCTAATACAGAGGGACTCAGTGTTTTATATATTCATGATGGCAATGATAATAATATTTATTGAATAATCAAAGTGTATAACCTCTGTTCTGTAGCCTAAATATTAGAAGATTATCATAAGGTACATAATAACACTGTGCTTATTTCATAAGTCAGTGTACTGAAGAACAGATATGCAGCAAAAGCCAATGAACCAAAATTAGACATATTAATTGCAACATAAGAACATTCTATGTCTTATTTTCAGGACACACAAGTGGCAGAGGCATTCAGTGATCTTTATTGCCTGAAGCTCTGAACTCATTTCTGGAGCATGTCTTAGCCCAGATTTTTTGGTATACATATTTTTATTTCTATATTTTATGGTCTGAATTTTGTATTTTTTACTTTAGTTTGCATCATATTTTTGAAGTTTTTCCTTTTGTAAGTCCCTCAAATCCCCCTTGAAGTGTTGTTTATACCTTTTGAGTCAATATAGTGAATTCCAGAACATGGTAGAAACAACACATCAGTAGTATTAATAACATTTGTCTATTACAGAATTTCAGCATCTCCTTTTCTGACTCAAATGTATTTTTTAAAAAAGCTACATTAAGAAAGAAGTGGCTAAAGACATTTAAATCATTTTATATTTAAAAATTAAGATACCAAAAATTTCATTTAGTTCAAAGGATTTTACTTTCATCATGAAAAATTGGCAAAATTAGCATATAATTTATTCATTATTCATAAATCATAAATGTATTGAATGCCTTCTTAGCAAATTGTGAAATATATTAAATTGTAGTCCTTGCTCTTTCAAACTAGTTTGTGAGAGATAATAAATGTTTAAAATAACTAATAAAAGTATAAAACTGTAGTTACTGACCAAAGCTGTAATATAAACAATGTACTGTAAAGATTCAGAGAGGTGTGAAAGAAACGTAAGCTAGGAGTTCCCTTCATGGCTCAGTGGTTAACGAATCCGACTAAGAACCATGAGGTTGCGGGTTCGATCCCTGGCCTTACTCAGTGGGTTAAGGATCAGCTCAAGGCTTTGCCGTGAGCTGTGGTGTAGGTTGCAGACGCGGCTCGGATCCTGCGTTGCTGTGGCTGTGGTGAAGGCCGGCAGCTACAGCTCCTGTTAGACCCCTAGCCTGGGAACCTCCATATGCCACGGGTGCGGCTCTAGATAAAAGCAAAAAGCCAAAAAAAAAAAAAAAAAAAACGTAGGCTAGAGTAACATGTGGTCTTGTGAAATAGGTGAAAACTTGAACCGGACTTTGAAGTTTGTATAGAAATTGCCTAATTAGAGGAGAAAAAGAAAAAAAAGATTATTTTAGGCATTTGATGCAATATGGGTTTGAAGACAAAGACATCATAATTGTTGAATAATAAAGAGATTATCTTGAAGAAGTGGGATGTGGGTGTTGTAGTTTAGAGAAAAATAATGTTGCATGAATTTGGGTGGAACCAGGTAGTGGAGAGTCTTGGATGTCTGCCCAAGGGGCATCCTATAGGCTATGGATTCTTCCTAATATTTCCCAAAAGAGCCCGTTTAATTTCTCTAGAAGGCTATGAAAGAAAAAAAAAAAAGGAGGCCCCTCTACCCTTTGTTCGCTTCTGTGATAAAAATCCACACAGATTCTTAGGGTATTTGTAGGAACAGCTATCGGTTGGAGAAAAAGAGGCTTATGAAAACTATTGAGTGATCTACTATGCAGACCTTTAAGTGTGAAGGTTTATAAGATATTTTTTAAAAATTTCTTTCATGTGATCCTAGCAAACCCAGGAGATGTTAATCTTTGTCAGGAAGAAAAAGTTTTCTGGTCGATAATGAAGGATCAGTAATAGTGGCAAAAATGTTATATATGGTGCTTATTCTGTTTCTATGCTAACAGTTGTGCCACGCACTTCACATGTATTATCACCTTTCAGTCATCCTCACAAAATTCCTCTGAGGCACATAATAGAGCACTGAGTTCATGTTTTGCTTATAGAAGCTGATGCTTGGAGGAATTGAGTAACTTACCCAGGAAAATGTAACGGGTAATTGATCTAAACACTGAACTATATGGCCTCAAAGTCTGAGTAATGCTGATAAAACAAAATCCAATAGATTTTTCTCTTCTGGGACTTTTCAGAGTCTTGAATAAGCATTTCCAAGAAGAGAACCTCGTTGGAAATAGAAAGTTTTATTTCAGGGTGAAGTTAAGAGACTAGGCAATATTTTAGGAACAAGATGAAAAACATAATCTCCTTTGGTAGTTTAGACAAATGCTTAAAATTGAAAGATATTTCAAAGTGGAATTTTTAAGTCTTTGAGACATTTGATTCTATTTCTAAAATGGTGAGGAAAGAATAAAAAGTGACTACATATGGTTTTGAGCCTAGCATAATGTTGAATTCTAGAAAGCATCTAGTGAATTTTAGTCAGGCACCTATTTGAGGTAATTTTTTTTTGTATATTTGTTTCAGGAAAGTTGAATAAATTGTAAGTAGTATTTTTTTTCTTGAAATAGTCTTTGATAGAAGCATAAGTGAGAAAACTGAAAATATAGATCCTTAATTGCAGTGGAGGTGATAATTTCACTAACACCTTCACTGTACGACAGAAAAAAAGCAAACAAATGAAATAAAGAATTAGTCACTTTAAAAAAGGGAAAAAAATCAGAAGCTTTATAGTATAGTGGTCAAGAGCATAGGATCTGAAACAGTACTGACAGGGTTAAAATACTGGCTCTTTAATTTACCAGTTGTAAACATTTGGACAAGCTGTTTTGCTTCTGTATACCTCAACATCTTTACCTATAATGTGGGGAAAGTAATAGTAATCTGTTTCCTAAGGATATTGTTAGTATTAACTGAGATCTATACCTGGTGCTTAGTAAGTGCTCTTTATTTATCAATCATAAAAAATAAAAGGGAAATCAGTAATATTCCCTGTGAGAAAATAAGAGAATTATAAGGAAAGAGGGTAAAAGAATCATATAGCCAAAGAAGAACTTGAGGATAACTATTTTTTGATAGGAAATCACTGAACATTTAAAAAGTTACTTTCAATTGTATGCTGAGATCAGAGTCATTATTTCTTAACAATATTACTTCATAAAGATAAAGAGCTTGGTTGGGTAAAAAGAGAATGATTTGAAATGTAGAAACTGCTGACTTTAAATTTGGCATATAAAAGGAGAAAAATACAAATTAGATCAGAGAGAATCACATAACCCCTGCAACTCAAGAGTGAATGGCTTATGTTAAAGAAAAAAAAGAATCTTGAAATGGTAGAGAAATTGGAGATGCCGTATACAGATGAGATTATTAAAGGGAACAAAATGACTTAGGAGTGATGGAAAGATAACAGTGTAGGGTGTTAAGGTCCTAACCTATGACGAGTAGGAAGTCAGAGTGGGAGATCACAATTTTGTCTACAGTGAAAAGAATGAGAAGATGGGGAAAAAAGGGACTTTGAAAACTTGAGGTTGAAATAAAGTCATTTGTAGATACGTAAGCTTATTCTCGAAAATTATGACTACTTTCAAGTAATGAAAAACTATCAATTGAAAGGTAGATTAATACACATGGGATTCAGTGGTTGGAGAGAAGGATGAAGACTGGAATAGCAATTATGAGGAAAGTAAGCTATGGAATAGGAATCAATTGTAAAAGACCTTTTTGAAATTGAACATGAGTTTGTATTAGGGTAAGTGGTTCCAGATAGTTCAAACATTGGGGGAAGGGTAGTATACTTGCCAAGATGTAAAACTAAAGATGACAATTAAATATGTAAATAGTTTATTATTAATTATTTTTTATAGAGCAGTATGCAGATTTATTTAATGGAACTCAAAACAGAGATTTGGGAAAATGATTACTTGAGAAATATCACTCAATTAGCTATAATTACAGTTGAAATTTGTTGTTCATTGCTATTTCGCTATGCATATAATAGACCTCGATGATCTATTACTGTAGATTTGCTTGAAGGTAAGTTTATTTATTATGGGGTTTATTTATGATTATGTTCTCTGGTCCAGCAAAACTGTCACTTGCTAACAGGAATCCATTTCATAGTTTGTAATCACTTTTTAGTTCTTATTCACAAAAACCTAGTAAAATCTACTTTTGATTGACTATTAGCAAATCCTGAATTAAAAAAAATACTTTATATTCCAAAGAATCTATTTTAAAATTATAAAACTTCAAAATTTTCTGCAGTTAAGTAATTCAGCCTTCAACATTTAAAGCAGAATTCTTAGACATTCATGATATATAAATAAAAATGTTATACTTTTACATTTAAAGATAAAATTGTGCAAAAAAATACCTGTGTGCTTCATTCACTATCTGATAAATGTAGAAAGAGTTTTTAGCAGTATATATTCTTTGTAAATGTTATTTATAACAAATATTTTAATACATTGTTGATATATGGATATTTAGTTACACTGTCAAGATATATATCAGAAATTTTACTGATTTTTATCTTGAAACCACTTAAACTTTCAGTGTGCATAGTAAATAGGAATAAATGTATTTATAAAATACTAGGGAAACAAACATATTGTACATTGAAGTGTTTCTTATGAATTTTTCTGTTCTATTTGTGTGGTTGAGAATAACCATCAAAGCTTTTTTTTAATCTAATTAATAGAATATTTCAAAGTAATGGCCTTATTTAACATATTCACATTTATCTATATAATAGAACAATTTTTACAACTAGTATTTAAAAAATCAACTTAAATGCAAACTTTGTGGATTCTGGTTATTGCTATAAGTTCAATTTGTAAAGGAGGGAGACTTTTGTGTTTGAACATGTATATGACTAATAGATAACTCATCATGTGTTTACTTCATTACATGTTTATTATTTTAGGAATTTAAACAAGAAAATGTATTTAGATACAACTTACTGTGACATTTCAATAATCTTATCACTTAAAGCTCAAACATATAATTTTCTCTCACTTTATTTAAAATATTACACTTTGGGAGTTCCCGTCATGGTGCAGCAGAAACGAATCCAACTAGGAACCATGAGGTTTTAGGTTCAATCCTTGGCCTTGTTCAGTGGGTTAAGAATCCAGCGTTGCCATGAGCTGTGGTGTAGGTCGCAGACGTGACTCAGATCTCGCGTTGCTGTGGCTGAGGCCTAGGCTGGCAGCTGTAGCTCCGATTAGACCCCTAGCCTGGGAATCTCCATATGCCACGGGTGCAGCCCTAAAAAGCAAAAAAAATTAAACTTTTGCTTCTTTTCAGATTACGATATGTAATAACCAAATCCTTAGTGACTTTAAACATATTGCATCCCAGAAATTAAAAATTATTGTTTTTATTTCTGTGAGAAAGAAACAGTGTTAGAATTAAGGACAACATTGAATACAAGCTGTATAAATTATTGATATATGCCCAATATTTATAAAATGTTAAGTAAATTGACAGAAGTTAATATTAATCTTAGTGACCACAAATTCTGAGTTATGAGATACTAGTACTTTTTCACATAGTCCTTTGAAATATTTCAAGAAAATTCATATCTCGAGGAAAATGGATATCATAATGAACTTTTGATACTTCAAATTGATTTTACCCTGATGGAAATAGAAGAGCCCAGCACACATATCTCATGCTTCTATAGGTCAATGAACTTGAATTCTAACCTATATTGGGATAAATGACCCCTAAATTTATTTCACATCTATTTAGTCAGCAACCTCATGCTTAATCTGTGATTACTAAAGATATCTTAACTACTCCAATGAAATCTGTGCAGTAGCAATTGTAACCAGAGGTGGGAAAATAAAACCTTTACTTTTCAATTCAGAGTATATAGAGTAACACGAAGTCAAAAGCATATGTCTCTGTATAGAATTGCATGGGAAATAAGACATTAAGATAGTTATTAGTGACTGAGAATGAAACTCTCTCTGGACAAATGACTTTGTAAAATGAATTTATTACAAATAGCAAAAACAGAAAACAGAGGATTTGAAGGGTTTTTTTCTTTTTTATGAGGTTTTATTTCTGAATGTAGCTTCTTTCCCCTTTTAAAATGTGATTTAACAAGAATTTTGGTATGACTCAACATTAAGTCTAATTTTTTTCCAAGTATCTTAGGTTTTAATTTAAGAATCAGCAGAGGAGTGGACTATTTAAAACATGATCTGATGTTAGAACCAGTCTTACTTTGTTACTTGAGAACAGTGAGTTAAGCAAGAGCCTGTGAATTTTTTATCCTTTCTTTTACTCTTAAATGCTTTATTCTAACCAAATTAGAACTTCTGAAATATTAAATGCATACATATAACTGTATTAAGTATTTGCTTTTCTTGACAATGCTGAACCTTTAAAGTTATGCTTTTGCTCATATATGAGTAATTTTGATGGATATATGTTAATATAAAACATAATATCCATATGGAATTTTGCCTGTACTGTAAAACTACCCCATTTTACCTATTAAGAAATATTATCTATTGAGGATGCTACATAAGCAATGCTGTTTGCTGAGGAAAAATAATAGTTTTTAAAAAAGATAAAATCTTAGCATCTTACATACATTTTAAGATTACTCTGTTAGACATGAGATGTTTTAAAAATATCTTAATGAATTGTTCAACAAGTATATTATGGTCTCATGATGTATCTTATATATATAGTATGTACATGGTTTAGAAATGAACAACAAATTTGACTCCTAATTTTTTGTGCTTATTTTCAACACAGGCTGATGATGCTACAATATATTATACCCCTCATCTATATAAATGTTTAGTGTTTAGCATAAATGATAAATTATTATGGCAGTTTGTTAAAATGCTATTAGTTACTTGTTTATTAATATGAGATTAATGTTTACATTTTCAGACGGGCTCTAAATTTATTAAAATTAATATTTTAGAAGATAATGTGATATTAAGAACTCAGAACTGCAAATTTAATTGCTTTTAAGTATGGAACCCTAAATTCATGTGGAATCAACTTGTTGGTGATGTTCAACATATTAAGTAGGTGGATACTTTTATGCCAAAGTAAACCTCATTTCACCACTTCTTTCAATCCCCGACTGTATTCATTGATAGGAAAATGACTTTCAGTTTTACTCATTAAATTTCCTGAATTTTTGTTTGAGATCTCTTTTCCCCCAAGAAAACGAGAGGGAAAGAAAAGAGACTACTATTCATGAATATGGTCAGGATACCTTTAATACTCATGTGAATTTTTATCAGTCACCATCATGATTTCAAGTCATGAATTTATTTTTACATGCTTATGCATGCATATTTACATGCATTAGTTTCTTAATTGATCTTAAATCCATTAAATTTGAATGAATAGGAGAAAAGTTTGTTCATAGGATTTTGTTCTCGTTCTATTACATTTTATTTTATTTTGTTTTGTTTAAATAATCAGTTTAAGGCTTATAAAGGTTGATTTGCTCCTGAACTGCTTTATTCCCAGACATTGCCATCTTCCCCAACTACCACCAAGTCCTCTCCATCTGATCCCATGACCACCTCCAGAGCTAATCAGGTACAGTATCATCCTGTCATCTACACCATACTTTTCACGGGTGATTGCCTGCATACTGGAGAAAAAGATAATGGTGGGTTAAGGATGTATTCTTTCATTCACATATGTGCACCATGATCAGATTCCAAAAACCTGAGAAAGAAATATCAATTATTCCTGAAAATTTATATGCATTTTTAGCTTTAGATAACAAAAATATATTCAGATGGTAGACTACTAGAATTTTGGAACTTCCCCTTAAAATTACAACTTTATGGAAGTCTGGGGGTTATTTATTGATTTGGTGTTTATAATCTCCCTTTCTGTTTCTCCCTAGGGTTCTTGGTATATAAGTTAATATTATATATGTAAAAAATAAATGCGCAAATATGACTTACTGAGCAAAGGTGTATCTTTAAATGTGAATGCATTTTTATTTGTTTTTTTTTATTTCAGATATGCCTTACTGTGTAACAATTTTAAACTTTCAATGAAAAGCATTTCTAGCATTCTAAAAGTAACTGGATATTGGTATTTGTGGTATTTTATTGTTATTTTACAACTCAGGAAATGGTATTTCTTAGAATTTAATAGTAGCATTTTATTTGCTGCAAGTGGCAAACTTTGCAATTAGAAATATACCTTAGTTTGATTTGATGTTTGTTTTGGTACTGAATATTTGTAGGACATTCTTCAAAAATGTAGTTATTTTGGCACATTTAAGGAAATCATCTAAAATATTCTTTGTAATATAGAGCCTTGCTGTACTTTAACATGACAAATGTTCAAAATTATATTTATTAAAATGATTAAACACATTTTCTTTTTGTCTGAGTTGAGCTTCATTTAGGTGAGAAATGTTATTTTCTTTAGTATTTCTACTTTTTTACCAGGATAAGGCCTCATGGGATTATTTAAATATTAAATAAGAGCTTATTTTTAATATATTTTTCATACAGGTGACTATAACTTTGAACTATTTTTGCTAAATATATTAAATGTGGTTTTTGAATATGATCTAATAAGGTTATCAGAGTTATTTTGCTCATTTATCAATTCAAGCACTTTTGCAACCTCAAGAAAAAACTTTAAATAACTGAAAACAAAACTGAAATTGAGGCTGTTATTCTGTAATAGGAGCTTGATTTTTATTTTAGGCAATCGTATTCCCTTCAAACAAAAATACTTTATAATGCTCAAATTTTAGCCCTAATAAATTAGTTAAAAAAGTGCACATCTCTAGTGATGAAACTCAGCACTTCTCTTTGAAGCTAATGTTACTACATAAAGACCCGAGCTTATATTACTGATGCATGAAGTTAAAAAGTGTATATACATTTTCACTCATACCTTATCCCCTATATGAACTTTAATTATCTAATATAAGAAAACTATTGTGAAAACAACTATGTTTTTAATGTTTCTCTCATACTTCATCATTCTTTTCCAAATAAAAAAAAGGCAAATGAGTATAGCAGTAAAAAAACAAAACAAGTGATTCTTAACAACATAAAAAGTAAAAAATCCTGAATCTGGAAAGAAAAACCATCTCAATAATATTGTCTTTGAAGTTAGATTTGTATTTTCTTTCATTTTTAAATGAATGTGCATTTTTATAAAATGATTTCTTTAAAAGGTTATTTGTTGAAATTTACTAATATTTTTATCCTCTAGATATGTTACTACCTCCACCTCTGCAAAATCTAATGTTTTTCTCATTTGAAATAACAAGTCATTTGTTGTTTTATACTCTGACCACACTTTTCAGTTACATTTGTTAAATATATTTGTTTATGCCTTGTTTTCTTCTGTTCTTTACAAACAAGCTTAATATCTCCTGGATAACATGAGGCAAGATATAAAAGAACAAAACAAAATCCTTAAATTCACTGAAGGAATTGTAATTATCTTTCATCTTCATGTTATTAGTAGTTTGTAATTATTTCATTCCCTATAGTATTTCCCAGTAGATTCTATTAATGTTGTAAGAGAGAAGATAATTCGGTTTTTGTTCATTCAGTCTTTAGATAGTTCACAGTTGTTTCTTGTGGATAGTCATAATTAATTCAGCTTCACTATATTGACTTAGATATAAGAATAACAAAGGTAGAAAAATAAGTTCTAATGTGATCATCTTAAACTCTCCATACTTTAAAAGACTTTTAAACCTATAAGAATATAACTTCATTTCTGGTTTAAGTTTACTTATTTCTTGCCCAGAAATTTAGTAGATATGTCTCCAGTTGTATAACTGGCATAAATGGTTTTAAAGCCAGAGAAGTATTCCATTTTATATTTTAAATTATTGTTTGTGTTATAGCTAGTCCGATATCGTGTTAAAAGTAACTGTAAACTTTTTCCATGTGAATTTTCATAAACCAATATAAAGCACATTTAGACAACTATTTGTGTTATTTTCATTGATAATGGCTACATGAGTTATTATTGTTTTCTTTCCAGAATAAGTAGTTTGTGTTACAAACTAATGTGATAAAAGGAAGTAAGGGACTATTAATATTTAGAAAACCCAAAAATAAAAATCTCAGAAAATATATTAATGAATAAGTATTATCTGCAATTTTAATATTTAAAAATATTTTCTGTTCTTTTAAAAATAATTATAATATTTCAGTACATGCCAGATTTTACTTTCCTACCCTCATGTTTCCGCAAATCAGACCTTTTCACAGATCAGTCTGACAGCCTATAACTGTAGTGTGATAGATCTATAGTGATTTCCCCTGGAAAACTAAAGGACTGTCATATGAGCATTTTTATAGAAAGGTGATTTAAGTCCAGACTGGAGCCAAATTGCCTATGATTAAATCCTTGTTCTGCCACTTGCTGAATAAATTGGGCCTCAATTTCCCCTTCTGTGAAATTCAGATAATAAATTCATTAACTATTCTTAGAACAGTACTATTCTAGAATGTGCTAGTCACCATATAAATGTTAGGGTTTTGTTTATTTAAATATTTTTTCTAAAATTTCTTTCAAATAATAATGAAAAAGATTATTCTTTCAGATGGAAAGTAATATAGCATAAAATGCTTAGTAAAACTGAATTTTATTTTTACAGAAAGATTATATGATACTAATATTGTTTTTTAAATGCTAAAATATTTCTGTAATCAAAGTATATGCTTTTTAAGATAAACCACTCTCCAGTTATTTTGTTCTCTAGTCAGAGTACTAAGTTACTTGTCGTCTAATAAATTACTGTTCCCTGTTAAGAAAGAGAGGTTAGTAGGGCTAATAGTTTTATAACGTACACTTTTTTGCATGCACTGCATACTCTACCGTGAAAGTTTGACATTTCCACATGTGGAACTTTAAGAAGCAAATGAACTTGAAGAACTTTAAGAAATTTTAAGAAACAAAACTAATGAACAAATATAAAGATATAAATAGAATTAGAGTCTTTAATCAGTATTTTTAAACTTTAAAAAGATAAAAAGCAGAATCATTTGGATTTGGTGAGCTTTAAGTTACCTCAATACTAATTCAACAAAATGGTTTTGTTAATCAGTGGTGTCAAAAATTAAATTCCAGAAGTTCCCGTCGTGGTGCAGTGGTTAACGAATCCGACTAGGAACCATGAGGTTGCGGGTTCGATCCCTGCCCTTGCTCAGTGGGGTAACGATCCGGCGTTTCCGTGAGCTGTGGTGTAGGTTGCAGACGTGGCTCGGATCCTGCGTTGCTGTGGCTGCGGTGCAGGCCAGTGGCTATAGCTCTGATTAGACCCCTAGCCTGGGAACCTCCACATGCCGCGGGTGCGGCCGTAAAATGACAAAAGGCAAAAAAAAAAAAAAATTAAATTCCAGTCTTAATTTTAGGTTCCTGATGGTTAGCTCTCCTGGATTCTTCTCAATTTTAAAGAAAAGAAAAAAGAATAATTTCAGAAATATGTGCTTTATAAATATTTATTTGTGTACCAGTAAATCTGAAATTATATACCAAAAAAATAGAAAACAAGTGAAAATAGGTAACATATATAGCACCCTTGCTATACTTACAGAGAAACACAAATAAAACTCTGGTCCCTCTTTGATTTCATGACTACAGATCTCAGATGGACCCTTAATTCCTTCAGGCCATCATAAGCCCAGTCATTTTTTTTTTTTTTTTTACTCTCTAGGTAACTGTTTCATAAGTTCTCTTCTTTCAACCCCTGCATTAGTTTCCTGTTGCTGTATAACAGATGACCACAAATTTATTGGCTTAAGCAGCACACCTTTATCATCTCATAGTTTTTATGGATCAAGAGTCCAGGCACTGTTAGCTGAGTCTTCTGCTAATACTCTCACAGGACAGCAATCAAAGTATTGACTGTGGTGTGTTCTCATCCAGAAGACTGACTGGAAACTAATCTGATTTTAAGTTCATCATCCAAGTTGATTCAGTTTTTTGAGGGTATATGACTGAGTATTCTGACTTCTCACTGGCTGCTGGCAAGAGGAAACTCAGATTCTAGAGGCTGCTCAGGTTCCCTCTGTGCAACAATCTCTACAGGCATTTCAGTTGGGCTGTTTGCTTCTTGCAGAGCCAGCAAGAAAATCTCTCTCCAGTGTGTGTTAGCAAGATGAAATCTTATTGAACCTAAAGACGGGAATGATTTCTCACCTCCTTTGCCACACAACGTAACTTCATCAGAGTAGTGCCATTCCATCCCTTTACCATTTTCTGTTGATTAGAATCATGTCACAGTTTCCACTCACACTTAAATGGGGGACATTATACAAAGCATAACACCAGGGAAGCAGAGATCATGGGGCCACCCAAGAATTGACCCAGATGGCTCTTACTCCGTCCTCACTTCCAACTGATGACCTTTCTTCCTACTTCACTGAGAAAAATGGAAGCAGTCAGAAGAAAACGTCTACAGAATCACACCAATACCATTTATACCCACATATTCTTTCTCTCATCTATTATTTTTGATAAACTTTCCTCACTCCTATCTAAAACAAGTCATTTCAGTTGCACATAAAACCTCATTATTTTGCTTTACTCAAGGACATCTCCTCAGCAATTCTTTATCTGCCCAGTTTTTTACCTCTGTAGAATCATTTCCATAGGATACATAGATTGTTTTTTCCATTTTAAAGGACAAAAGAAAACTTTTTCATTTTATTTTTTGCTGTGCCCATGGCATGCAGAAGTTCTGGGTCAGAGATTGAACCCTAGACACAGCATGACAATGCCAAATCTTTAACCACGAGACACCAGGGAGCTCCAAAAACAAAACTGAATCCCACTTCCTTTACCAGCTAATGTCCTATTTCTTATACTCCTTTGTAGCAAAGATCACAAAAGTCTTTACTTTCTGTTTTCCAATTTCTGTCCTCTTATTTTTTCTTTTTAAAAATTTTATGGCTTCACCCACGGCATGTGGAAGTTTCTGGACCGTGGATTGAGTCCAAGCCACAGCTGTGACCTATGCCACAGCTTCAGCAACACTTGATCCTTTAACCCACTGCAGTGGGCTGGGTAGGATATAATTGCACACCCTTGGTTTTCCTCCAGTATTGTGCCATGTACTTCATCTCAAAATCCTTTGCTTTTTCTCTCCCCGTCCTTTCTAAATATTGCAGTGATCCAGGTCTTAATACTTGAAACTCCTTCTAGGTAAATACTTTTTCCTCATCTGACACCTTGGCATCTATGTTCTGACATATGCAAAACTCAGGTTTCCAGTGAGAGGTTTACTGTGAACCAACAAAGCTTATTAAGCCTTAAGATTCCTCACCTGCGTAGGTTTATTACTAGGACCACCACCTAATTTTATGTTTATAATTTTGAATGTAGTATTTCCCAAGCATGTCTCCTAAAATTTTATAATATTCAGATTCCATGTAACTTGGGTTCACATTTATCTCTAACCTAGATCTCATAGTGAAACTGCAGACTGTATTCAGTTTCCCACTCTGCATTTCCATGTGCATATGTAAGGGACATCTTTAACTCAGAACTCAAAAAAATACCCCAAACCTTCTCCACCTATAACCTTTACCATCTCAGTTGAAGCAATCCCATACATCTACTTGCTCAAATCAGAAATATTGGATTTGTCTTCATCTCTTTTCTTTCATATCCTGCATCCGGTTCCTATAAGAAGTAATGTTGACTCTACCATTAAAATACAGAGAGAATATGGACCATTTCTTAGTACATCTACTGCTACCCTTGCCCAAGCCTGAATTATTATAGCCTTCATGTAGTTTTCCTTGACTTTGTACACTTGCTCCCCAAAATCTGTTCCCCTCTAGAACAGACTTTCTTTTAGAATACTGGTTGGTTTTTGGAGTTCCTGGTGGCTCAGTGGGTTAAGGATCTGGTGGTGTCACTTCTGTGGCTGAGGTCCCTGCTGTGGTGTGGGTCCAATCTCTGGCCTGGCAGGTGCCACATAGCATGGGCATAGCCAAAAAAAATTGTCAGTTTTTAAAAAATTTCTTTACCTACATCTGTGATAGTTTACAATTGCACTCAGGGACAGCCAGTATCCCCAAAATAACATCCATTAACTTACAAAATCTGGCACTTACCGTATTACCTTTTTTCACTTCATTTCCTACCACTTGTCTCCTTACTCTGCCCCAGCCTAATTCTTTTGCTTGTGTTTCCTTGCAGACATTAGGCATGCTCTAGGCATGTTCTTGCCTCTCCCTGCATGAAATGCTTTTATCTCAGATCTACTTGGCTAACAACTTTATAGCCATCAATCTTTGTTCATAATTCACCTTTTCAGTACCCTATTGAGAAAGGTATACCTGACCATGGCATTGCAACCTGGCCCACCCCTTCTCCTACTTCTCCCCATTCCCTTTATATTGCTGTATTGTTTTTCCATTGCCTTATAGAATACTACTTATTTTCGGTTTTAAATTTATTGTGTATTGTCAGTCTTGCTTTCCTAGGAAGTAAGTTACATGAGAACAAAGATCTTTGTTTTATTCTCTGATAGAAGTATTATCGTGGAGCGTTACAGGTTCTCCATAAATATTTGTTGAATGACATACTTGTTGGAAGAATAGACTTATAGTCTATGTGTTTTCAAACTCATTGTTTTTGAAAATCTTTTTAAAATGGAATCTTGCACAGAAATTCTCTAAAAAATGTAAACCAGTAGAAAAGGGAATACTTTTGATTGCATAAAGAGGTTGTGTTAAAGGGATGTAGCTCTCTTTGATGGACTTCTATTTTACTCTATATAGGATTCAGAACAGTTTGAAAGTTCTTTTGTTTTTTGAGGAGCAGGGGCAGTTTGCAGAAAAAAATCAGGCTCTTATCTCAGATATTTTCATAATTCTCCAACAAAATACAAAAATTAACTTTTATTTCCTTCAGTTTGTGTGTGTGATGCTAGGTTAGATTTCTTTAGAAGTGTCTTTAAGAAAGTCCTAGAAAAATGTGTGAAATTCAAATGTTCTTTTTATTTTTTTTCATATATAGTGATTTTTATTTTTTCCATTATAGCTGGTTTACAGTGTTCTGTCAGTTTTCTACTATACAGCAAGGTGACCCAGTTATACATATATGTATATATTCTTCTTTCTCACATTATCATGCTTCATCATAAGTGACTAGATATAGTTCCCTGTGCTATACAGCTTATCCATTCCAAAGGCAATAGTTTACATCTATTAACCCCAAATTCCCAATCCATCCCACTCCCTCCCCCTCCCACTTGGCAACCACAAATCTGTTCTCCATGTCCACGATTTTGTTTTCTGTGGAAAGGTTCATTTGTGCCATATGTTAGATTCCAGAAAGAGAAAGAGAAATACCATATGATATCAAATGTTCTTTTTAAATGAATTTATTGACTTTATTGTACGCATTAGATTTTATATACTTATTACTGTTAGGATGAATGATGATATTTGAGTGTAATTTATATGACTCAAAGTAGTATCAAAATATTCAAAAATTCCCAGGAATAAATTAAACCAAAACACAGATTCCATATTAAGAGAATGTGAAATTTTCGTATTAGAACATAAAACATTCCATAATAAATAGACTTAACAGTAATTTTGGAAGGGAAAATTTAATGTAATAGAACTGTCAATCCTTTTAATCTATTGCAATTTTCATTTTATTACATTTTTTCCAGATTTATGGGAGAGCAAAAGAAGGCAGAATGATTTTAGCATCCAAGAAAAATAAAGGCCTGAGAATTACCATGAGATAATTAATAAAATAGTTATGAAGATAATATATGTATGAGATTAAGTTACTCACTCAATATTAAAACTTACTATAAACCCATCATAATAAAAGCAATTTTGTATTAACACAAACAAATGTAATTAGTCAGTGAAACACAAAAGAGATTTCAGAAATAGACCCAAGCATATATGAGAACTTACTGTACTCTCTCATACATTTAAAAGGTAGTGTGATTTAGGGCTTAAAAAAACTGTAGTCCTGGAGTTCCCATAGTGGTTCAGTGGGTTACAAACCTGACTAATATCCATGAGGATGCAGATTGGGTCCCTGGCCTCGCTCAGTGGGTTAAGGATCTGGTGTTGCCTTGAGCTATGGTATAGGTCACAGATGCAGCTCGAATCCCGAATTGTTGTGGCTATGGCAGAGGCCAGCAGCTGCAGCTCTGATTAGAAGCCCAGACTAGGATCTTCCATATGCCATAGGTGCACCCCTAAAAAGCAAAAAAAGACAAACAACAACAAGAAAAAAAGAAAACTGAAATTTGAAGCCACAGTTCCTGGCTTCAAATTAAATCTGCCACTTCCAAATTTTCCAATTGATGGAAACATCCTTAACTTTACCATGTGTTTTCTCACTGTAAAATGAATGATATCAGTGCCTACCTTATTAGGGTTGTCGTGATTCTTAAATGAATCAGTACATAAAAAGAATTTAGAGCACTGCCTGATCCAGGATAATATATAAGTGTAATTTTATTCGCTTTCAAAAAGGTTTTATTTAATAAATGGTTTTGGCATACTTGACTATCCACCTGGAAGAAAATGAATTTGACCTCCAACTTGTACAATATGTAAAAGTAAATCTTAATGCATTAAAGATTGAAACAGTAAGACTATTTAAAATTAGAGTGTCAAATAAAGTAAGGATGACTTTCTTAAGCAAAAAAGAAATCTAAATTTAAATATATAAATATATAAACATTTAAATATATAAATATTTTATATTTTGATAGAGCAGAATACACTGTTAATAAGCAAAAGATAATATCCTTGGAAGAAATATGTTGAACAGGAAGAAATATGTTGAACACCTATGACAGTGAATTCATAACTCTTCTATACAGAGAACTCTTAGACTGATACTAAAAAGCAAAAACTCAGGAGAAAAAAATAGGTAAAAAGAAATGGAAATGCCCAATAAACGTGAAAGTATGTTTAACCTTACTAGGTGTCATAAAAATTTGAATAACATCATAAGATTATGTTTTTTTACAAGATAGACAATTTTATGTGTGTGATATAGTACACATACAGGTATACAGAAATCAATCTGTGTGTGCGTGTTTATAAATTAAAAGTACTGAAAGGATATGGGAAATGATCATTCTCATACAGTGCTGATGTAGGAAATGCTATAACATAGCTATCAAGAATCTACCCAGTGGTATATAATATACTAATAGATAGGAATAATATAAAAACAATGTAAAAAAAATACGAAAATATTTTAAAAAGACATATATTGCAGTATCATTCACAGTGGCAAAAGTTGGAAAGCAACCTTTAAGAAGGTGGCTGAATAATATGGCATTGCAGAATATTATTCAGTGAAGCTATTAAAAATAATGAGCCATATAAATTGGCCTAGAATAGTGCCCATAATATATTAACTAAAGAAAATTAAGTTACTTAGAAATATAGGGCCTTATTTTCAATAGTCAAAAAATGCTTTGTATTCATTTATCACCAGGGTAATTACAAGGAATATGAACATTATTAACTTTTTATATTTCTTTGTTTTTAAAATGTTAACTGAACGAATATAAAACAAGATGGAAAAAATAATGACTTTACTTGTGATACATGCTATGTTTTAAGGACTGTAAAGTGAGAACTTTCCAAAAGATTGACAAAAATTGGACTTTCTTCAACATTAGGTATCTGTTTGAACTACTTATTTCCTAGCTTGGGGATGTATTTTGAGGAATGCCAAGAAGAGTCACAAGAGAGGCTTCAGGACTAGAGGAGGCGCTTATTAACTGCCAAAGGATATAGCAGTTGTTTTATAGTTAAAATTATACCAAATTAAATGATTGTGTAATATTTGTAATTTTTCTTTGTTAATTAATATATCAAAGGGTCTCAATTCTGGCCTCACATCAGAATTTCCTGTGGAGATTCTTATTTAATAGAGCTAGCATGTCGTTAGGCATTTGAAGAGTTAGAAAAATGTTTCCTGAAGCCTCTTGATATTTGGGAAATGCCATTTACTATGTGAAAAATCCACAGTAGGGTTTATTAAAAATGATGATAGTTATATAATTGTCAATACTGCTATCTCTTCACAAACTTGAAGACTTTTTAAAATGAAAAGCACACTCTGAATATTATTTGATGAACAATAAATTAAAGAAAAAGTACTGGATTTGTACACAAGCTGAAGGGCAAGTGTTCATTTTATCACTGAGAATAGTAAAGGTCTACTAATTAATACAATTTAAATCTAAGAAAAACTATTACACAAAGAATGATTGTCTTTTCAGATAGCATTGTAGTCTCTTGACTATTACCAAATACACTTAGAGGTTCTCTTACCTTGGAGATCTTTACATATGCAGATTACATTAGTATTTTTTAAGACTGTTTAAGCAATATTCTCACCATAAATTATGGCCAGGGGCTAAAGAAGTGCTTCCTAACTGCACCCAATCCACTGCGCACTTCTGAGTTTGTTAGTGTGCTGTTCTGTAGGTGGTGTGTCCTTCATACGCAGTGATGGGCATCAGAGAATCTCCCTAAAGACAAGTTAAGAATACTTCCAAAATACTTCCAAAAACAGCACACCATTAGTATTTTCAGGTTCGAATTATAACTCTCCATTTGGTAAATACCAGGTTATGTGACCTTCCAAAGTCCTTTCTAAAGGTATGATTTCATATGAAGACATATTTGTATTTATGGAAAGCCTAGGGCTTTTCAGGTTTTCAGATTGGTACACTTCAGGGAAAGAGAGTTACTGAAATATTAAATGTTCCTATTTTGCATCTCATGTATGGTTTAGGCACTAGTAAAAATGCAGAGTACCTTGTCTAATATTGGCTGGTAAGTAGGCAGATTTGCAGTATGTCTTTCTGGGCTATCTAGTTGGTAAAGGTGGTTTGTTTCATCAGCATTCTTCCTTGAGTCATGGCTCTGATAGTTTGCACACAAGGCATGTTCTCAAGACAGAGCCAAGGTATACACGCCTTTATGTGACTAAAGCACTTAATAAATGTCATTACTCTAGGATGTGCACTAGTCTTCCTCCATGTGTGTATACATATACTTTAGTGGATTTTTTTTAATCTTTCAGATAAAGCCCTATAAAATAGAAAACACATAAAATAGGAGACTTGGGGAGTGTCTGTTGTGGCTCAACGGGTTAGGAACCCAGCCAGTATCCATGAGGATGTGGGTTCAATCCTTGTCCTCTCTCAGTAGGTTAAGGATCCTGCATTGCTAGCTGTGGAGAAGGTCACAGATGCAGCTCAGATCCTCTGTTGCTGTGGCTGTGGCATAGGCCAGCAGCTGCAGCTCTGATTCGACCCCTAGCCTGGGGGCTTCCATATGCCACAGGTGCAGCCTTAAAAAGCAAAGAAAAAAAAATTAGGAGAACTGGATAGTTATCAAGTTTATTTTCCACATTTTAATTTCATTTTTCAAATGCTTAGAGGAGTTCCCTTGTGGCCTAGCAGATTAAGGTTCAGTTTTGTCACTGCTGTGGCACTGGTTCGAGCCTTGGCCTGGGAACTTCCTCATGCCAGGGGCATGGCCCAAAATAAATAAATTAATTCATTAAATTAAAATGCTTAAAAATATGAATGTCTTCACATATTCTCTAAGGTAAGAATAGTTTTGCCATATTAAGTAGTTTGATTCCTGCTCACTGTAGAGTAAAAAATTGTTTCTCTTTGTCGTTTTTTCTAATTTTTTTGTCTTTGATTTGGGTAATATTCCAGTTGATCTTTCTCATCTTTTCTTCTGAACCTAGTACCTTGTGATTTATTTCATTGGTCTTTGGTTTAGCTGTTTTTTTTCTTAAATTAGATGATACAGTCCTTCAATTACTCTTTTAAAATGTCTTTGGAAAAGGAAGTGATCTCTTTCATTCACCAACTTTAAATTGCTTTTAGCCAAATAATAGCTATAAAATTAATGTATTCTCACTTGTGATTCATTAAACATTAGAAGCGAACTATTTCAATCCACATCTAGGAAAAGAACTTAGTTTTTTGACTACCAATACATTTTGTTAAATTGCAGGCATTTTTTTCTGTAGCTTTTTATATATTAGTATGGGTTTGCTAATTCCAAGTATTAATATAAAAATAATCCAAGGGAATTTTTATTTATTAATGACGGTTATTTGCAGTAATAAATTATCAGCTTCCCTTTATAGTAAGATACTGAAATGCATACACCTGTTATTTTTGAGAAAATAAGTATTACCTTTGGAAAAACTGTTGGTGAAAGTAAAATACAAGAAATATTGAAGTAGCTTGGCTAGCAAATATAAAATACCTACAAGCAACTATAATTTGATTTTAATAATATTTTAAATCATGAAAAAATATAGCACATCAGTCTATTACCTAATAATAATATTTAATTTAATGGTAAAAATGTCTTAATCAAATCATTATAAAAGCAAAATAACCCAGACTGTGAAAGTTTTCTTAATAAGTAATTACCCAGATATATAAGTTTAAATAGAGAGCAACTTTTAGACATAGTTGAGACATTTATTTTCAATAATAACTTTTCAAATTGGTTTGCTTACATTATAGAATATTAAATTAATCTGTGAACGAACTCAGACTTTTAAATAGCTTTATATTCCTAAATTAACTTTGTGGTTTTCCTAAACAGGCATTTGGCATAATTACATGATTCTTATTTACTAAAACTATGATTTAAAACATTCTTGTTTTAAAATTTAAAAATACTTTTTCTAAATCTGAATTTCTGTCACTTGTCAACTCATTTTATACGCACTTAAGTATTTTATGATCTTCATTATGCCACATGACTGGAAGCTCATGAAAGCAAGATCTTATCCTTTTTATTTAATTCTGTAGCTCCACCACCTGGAACACCACCTAGCATTCAGTAAATAACTGTCCAATGAACATCAGAAACGTACTAAATTTCTTTTAAATCAATTGTTTATTCTGTTTTTAAAGGATTTATTTATTCAGCAGCCTAATTTGATGATAATTTTTCCGTTTCCCTTCTGTTATACTGCTTTTTAAAAATTAAAATAAGGCAAGGTTTATATGATAAGGAAAAAATAGCTCATCTGAAACCAAATCTATTATTTTCTTTATTTCAGTTTTATCTGCATATAATTTTATACTGTTTAATTCAAATTCTACAAATACACTTTTATGTATTTTTAAATTTTGCATAGATATTTTCCACATTATTTTGTAGTTTCATATAGTGTCTTTACACTGTTCTGTGTATATGACATTTTCCATGTCTTGGAGTATTTCCCAGAAGGATCACAGAAGGAGAGAAACTAAGTTAGAGATTATGCTCATTTTATAACTTAACAAATTCTGTAAGGTGATTTCCAAAAGCTAATATATACAGCTAAATAATTTTTAAAAGAAAGAAATTAATAACACATTCTCATTTACATTTGGTTTAATTTGCTGATAAATTTTCCTGGTCTACTTTAAATATCTTTATTTTAGAAGTTAAATATTTTCTTGTCCTACAAACTAGGGTTTCACTATTTAGTGAAATGTTTGTTCACTTTACCTTCCACTAGAATACCTTACCCATTTGTCTGACTTTAAATACTATCTTTGTATGAACTCTCAAATTTCCTCTGATCCTCAGGCCCATAGCCAGTCACCTACTTGACATCTTCACTTGGATGCTTGGTAGGCATTTGAAACTAAATATAGTCACAATAAATTCTTGATTCCCTCTGGCCTTATCTTTCACCCCTTTTTCATCATCTGTTTCAGTGAACATATCCCCTACTTTCAAGTTCATAGCTGTTTTTCACTTTTTAAATTGATTATTACAACGTTTAAAGTATTAAGTTGAAAGTATTAGTTTTCATATAAAAAGCCCAGATATTTCAAATAACCTTGTTTCACTAATCAGAATTAAGAACTGTGAACATACATCTTACTATACAGCCCTGAAGAGCTAAGCCAAGAAGAGAGAGTTTAAAATAATAGTAATAATAGCTAGTTTCAAAGAGCTCTTTGATAATTTGACACATGGATGGTGATGACCAATAAGACTGCCAGAAATTTATCTTCAATTTAGTAAAATCAAAGTAAGCATTAAGAAAACAATACCCCAAATTATTTTCATTTGTAAATAATAGCCTTCCCTGTAGTAGTTTATCATTTACAATTCTCATGGTTTCTTCATAATTACTTGACTTCTAGTATTATTCATTTTTAGTATAATTATGTCTAGAGTGCTTACCTCCACATAATAGAAATAGTTTGAAATACTTTTTGCTCTTCTTAACCTATAAAGAATAGATTTCTCCTATTTTTCTTATTCCTGAGTGGATCCCTCTCTGAAATGTAATATGATATATTTTTTAAATATGCAACAGTCACCAAAGGGGGAGAAAATAAACTTTGAATAATGCTTCAAGGGGCCAAGTGAAAATTGTATTAAGTTAAAAAATATTTACTTAAACTTACTTGCCTTTAGAAATTTTGCGGTGATTATCATTCATTTTCTGTCTTGTTCCAAAGAGACGAAAAAAAGAAATATACTGTCTTGTCATTCTCTGCCCTATCTTACAGCCAGAGGGGAATATAAAGTATAGCCCTTTGGAAGAAGATAAAAAATGGAACTAAATCTCCACAAAACTTTTTAAAGTCAATTATTTTGAGGTAGAAATGGGATTGCTTGAAGCAAGACAAGGTGTGGGAGGTAACTGCACCAATTATGAACTGTGAGTCTGATTCAGTAGATACTGTCATCCGTCTTATTAATTGATCCAGTTATCACTTAATCAAATAAGCAGTAACGTGTTTGTATTCTAGACTTTTAGAATCAATCTGACCACATGTTTTTATGGCTAAAGAAGCCTAGCCACAAGCTTAATGAATGAGAAACTACAAAATAACTTAGAAAAAAATAATACATTGATGAAAAGTTAAGAAAAACTCATAGAATGTATATTTAATTATTATAATCTTATTGGATTTTTAAAAATTTATTATAGTTATGTGTGTGTATATACATATACATATGTACATATATATATACATATACATATGTACATATATATATATCCTTTTTCTCATGTTACTTTCCATCATGTTCCACAAGTGATTGGATATAGTTCCCTGTGTGCCTTATTGGACTTTTAAATGACCTTGCTTCTGTATTACTGATTTCAGTAATTTTATGACAAGATTGAAACATCTGTACATTTATCTTTTTGTAGGTTTCAGTATGGTTATAGAATAATCTTTGAATTTTAGGTATTAGAGATGATAAAGTTATTTTTGTTTTAAGAACCCAGAGTCGTATTTTATACATACACATACACACAGCAATGTGACCATGATGGAATCTTTCAAATAGTTTATTATTTAGTTCTTAGATAAATCTTTTTTTTTGTTTGCTTTTTTAAAACAGTTATCTAACTAATAACTTCAACCAAGTGCAAATAGAAAATGTAAAATTAAATAAGACTACTGGTCTTCAGGAAGATAACATTTGTAAGATAAATATTTGTTGCACCCTAATATGTGAGGATATTATAGAATGAGTAACATAATAAGAAAAATATAGAAAATTACTTTTAACACATCTCTGGTTTTAGGGAACCAGGATTGAGTTTACAAAGCATATTGAATTCAACCTGCTCTTACAAGCTATGTAAGATTTCAGTAAGCAAAAGTGTATGAGTTTAGAGGAAAGAGCAGTGTGGGAATGTAGGTAACATTTTAGTCATTTGGAACAAATGAATAAACCAAGGCAAAGACCTAGAAAAACGGCTAATATAGAGTATATTCAGGAACTAGCAGATTAAGTTCAGATTCAGCATAGGATCTAGTCATAGACGATGAAACTGGGAAGACAAGTTGGATACAGTGTATGGAGAATTTGGAAAGTCTGTATAAGGCATCTGGATAATTTATTGGGTAGTTGGGGAGGGATCACTGAAGGCTGTTGAGTATGGTTTTTTTTTTTAATAATACTAAAATAAAAACTCACCCACAATCTTATCAACTTGTCTGATTTTATAGATGCTAATGAAATTGAGTGATTTGACAAAGGTCACACAGAGAGCCAGAGTGAGATCCCATATGTCCTAACTGCCCCTTCTAGATTCTTTTTGTTATACTACACATTACTTTCAGATAGGCTAAAACAGTAGGACTGGCAGGAAGCATTTCAGGGAAAAAATCAACAGTGCATAACAGGATGTAGAAATCTAGGGAGGAAGAGAAAGCACAGATGGCTTCCAGGTTTAAAACCTGTGTTGGCAGTGGATAGGAGTAAGGATATATGAGAAAAGACAGCATGGTATTTTACTGTAGGTATTAAGGCATGCTTATGAAAACTGTATTGCCTTGGATTTGGTTATCAAAATTAAGTAGATTAAACAGGCTAGGAAGAGCTGCTTTTTAAAGTCTTTTTGGATACTTATATTAATTTAGCTCCACTGTACATATTTTTGTCAAAGTGGTACTTTTTTTTAAAGGGAAGTTATTTATATAAGATCTGTAATCACAAGAAAGTATACACTTTTTCTGTTTACTTTGATTTGCAGTTCAGAGTGGACCCCACCCCAAATGACACCTGCATCTCCATTGGACACTAATAAATGGTGCCTAATAAACTAACTAATAAAGTAGCCTGAGCTATAATACATTAAGGAAATGAAAGGGATTTATCCAGTTAGATCATGTAGGGAATATCTTAGTAAAAGATACATTAAGTAATGCACTTGTGTCCCTTTACCAGAATTATACATCTTGACTTTTGGAGCATCAAGAGGTCAGTATTACATCTTGACTTTTGGAGCATCAAGAGGTCATAAAATGTCAGTATTTCTCTTGGTGGCAAATACTATATGGTATGACAAGAATGTATTTTCAAAGATACTGTTTCATCGATTACAAATCATTGAAATCCAAGTCAAAGTGGCTTAACACCCTCCCCCCCAAAAAAGGGAAATTATATTGATTCTGCCCTGACTTTAGACATAGATTCAAATGCCAGAATGCTATCAGAAACCTCTCTCTCTTTCTGAAGTCTCCTTTTATTTAAATTGTTCAGTCAAGTTCTTTCTCCTTCCATATAGTGGCAAGATAGCACTAGTAGTATCAGGCTTGTTTTCTTCTAGATTAGGCATTCAGTTACTTCTATCCTAACAATTTTACAGATTCTTCAGGTTAACTTTTACTGGACTATCTTGTGTCATGTGCTCAGTTCTAAATAAGTACCTGCCAGAGGTGTGAAAACTGTGATATGCAGACTTAGGTCATGTTTCCATTTCTAGAGGTATTGGTAGGTTGTCAGACTTAACTAAAGTACATGCACTCAGAATTAGAGAGGATATTTCCTGAAGGAAAACTGGCTAGACTTGCTAGACTTTAGACTTGGTGTTTCTTTCTACAGAGAAGGCCAGTGTCAGTTAACTGACTGAACAAAATAACAAGTATCCACTTTTGATAGATAACAAGTATCCACTGTTGATAGGGATTGCTTTAAAAATGTAAAGTAATACATATTTAGTGTGTAATATGGCAGTCCTAAATAAAATATTTCATACTATTGATCTATCTTAAATTATAATAGAACTTGTTTGGCATTTATTTTAAGGTGTCGCTTCATGAAATAGTTCACTAATATTGCTACCATGATAATGAAGAAATAGGATGCCTACATACACTCTTATTCCTTTTTAAGACTATAACGAGTTGGAGTTTTTATTTGGCAAAGAGTAAATGTGTTTTTTAAAAAGCTTACTTTTAATCAGATCAATATTAAAGGCTACCTATTTGGTATTTTTTAATTATTTTCAGAGTATTCCCATAGAGGTTCTTCTTTTGTAGTTGCAAATAAAGTCACTTCATTACCTTTTTTCTGAAAAGTTGATGCTAGTGAAATTAGTATAATTATATTATTAATCTTACCTCATGTTTATTTAATATAAAAATTCTAAGTCTAGGAGTAAGGAAAATTAAAGTAAAATCTTTTTATTTAAAAATAATACTGTCATTAGGGAGTTCTCATCATGGCACAGCGGAAATGAATCTGACTAGGAACCATGAGGTTGCAGGTTCGATCCCTGGCCTTGCTCAGTGGGTTAAGGATCTGAAGTTTCTGTGAGCTGTGGTGTAGGTCGCAGACACGGCTCTGATCCTGCATTGCTGTGGCTGTGGCATAGGCTGGCAGCTGTAGCTCCGATTGGACCCCTAGCCTGGGAATCTCCATATGCCATGGGTGTGGCCCTAAAAAACAAAAAATAACACTGTCATTTAAGCAGATCTCAGTACTGAAATGAGTTTACCTTTGAACAGGAACTCTCCAACAAAAGGATAACAGAGCAACCTCATGAGAATGTTTGATAGTAAAGAATAGGATACGACTGTACAAAAAAAAAAATCATCTCTGAAAGATTTTCTTACCCCTGCTCCTTCCATTTCGGCTTTCAGTCTGCTTTGTACCCTTTATATATTTCTGTACAAGCACTCAACTTTACATTTATTAAAAGTTCATAAATCACTTCTGAAATATACATTATTTCAGAATTTTTGAATTCTTAAAAGAAAAAATTACTAAAGGGAAAATTTTTAAAGGAAGTACAAGTTAATGTGCTTATGTAAATAATGTAAGTACTGTGCACACATTTGCAGATTCATTTGGAAGGATGGAACTAGTCCTAGAGTTAAAACAAACAAAAAAAAACTGTAGATGCATTAAATGTAGTATGTCACTAGTGTGCAGTGTTGTAGAAATTAACGTCGTTTTCACATACCTTATAGAATCTTAAGGTGATTTCAGAGTGGATGTTATAAAATTATATATTTTATTTTTTTGACAACCTATAGGATAATTCCCATAATTAACCTTTCATGTGTTATTCTCTTTCTGAATTATGATCGTACAGCTATTACATTGAGCAAAACAACAGTGATGCTAGAATTTTAAATAATTTGAGAATAGTTTTTTTGAAAGTCTTGGTCTATTAATATAGTTTTCTTCATGAAAAATTATGTTAAAACACCTCAGTTTATCAGTATATGAATGTTTTCAACAATATTGCAAAAGAATTTCTGATTTGGGAAGGAAATAATTATCTGTAAAATATAATCATATTTAAGATTCAGATATTTAAATCCTTAAAAGTAAATTTTCTTAATATTTCATGTGTATGGGATAAAATATAAGGATGATTCTAATTTATCTTTATAATTGGTGTAAGATGTAATCATGGTTTAACTTTCTAATTACATCACTTTAATATACATCAGCACTTCAGACAAATAATTTTCTGTCAAAAAGTCTGAACAAAATTAGCAAATTAACATGAATTAAAAAAATTATTTCTCAGTCTACTTCTTGAAATTGAATGCATTTAATCAGGGGAATGTGAAGGATATATTTGACACTCCAAAGAAATATTTCTAGAAAATTTAGATTTTTTTCAATAAAATGAAATGATTATATAGGCAAATCATAATGAAACAAAATTCTACTGTGACTATAAATTATAAATGTAGGAAGAAAAGTTATGTGTGTATAATATATGTAAATGTATTTATGAGGCAGTGCAGCCTAGAATTTGAATTTATACTTTCACAGCTTGCTACCTTCCTAAAACTGCGTGGCTCTATTTTTTTTTTTAATGTTCTTAACCAAATCTGTGTTTTAAAGATAGAAGACAATGCTTGCTAAAAATTAACTAATGAAATGTGTAATGCAATATCTCAAGTAAATATTGGCTCAGATTTCAACAAATTATTTCAGCCTGCCTATTTAAATTTCTAGAGCAAGGAAAGCAGTTACTTCAGTACTTTGTCAGTGACACGACATTCAGTTTTTTTATCTACCCAGTGAGTCATAAAACAGTGCCATATGTATCTTTGTGCTACCAAAATACAATTTTAAATGTTAATATCTATATTTTAATTTTAGTGGTTATGGAAGAATACCATACTAATTTTATACTTCTCATAATAGTATATGATTATGATTAAATAAAAATATGCTGGGTTTTGTGGCTGAATGTTTCAATAGAAACTAGCTAATAGACAAATTATGCCTGTATTTCATATGGTCACATTGAATTGTTGTAAGTATTCGTGTGACTGCAGGAATTTTTTTGTAACCTTTAGTAATATGATTGTAAGCTCTACTTTTAAAAAATGTAGCTATTACTGCCAAATTAGAATTAGCTACCTAATCAAAATAATCCTTTTATGAATTTAGATAAAACATCCATGTAATATTCTCGAATAGGCTTAACAAAGCAATTGACAGTTTTAGTTATTTTTAGAAATGTTTGTTATTTTATATAGTTGTATGTTGGTGTCAGTTTAGTTGAAAAACTAAAATACTAATAATGAATTACAAAATAATCAGTAACAAAAATTACTAGGTGATAAGGAACATGAAATTAATGTTTTAAAGGGATTCAAGCTAGAACTTTTCTACTTTTATCTTTATTAACTTCACTTTATAATCCTGCTCTCTTTGTTTTTATATGTTTTAGAGCACAGATATTCTTAAAGCTAAGTAGCTGAAGAATTATCAACATTTTGATTTTGGAGCTATATAAAAATGTTCCCACTGATGAAATGTTATGATTTCCTATTTTTTTTTATAATTTCTTCAAAATTCAGAGTCAAGAGTATTTTTTGTTTAATAGCTTAAAATTGAAAATTGCCTTTTCCATTGAAAATTCTAATTTTACAAGATAATTATATTAAAATGTGATAAATGTCACTTTAGAAATTGTGGTATTTCTGTCTTTCATAAATTATGTTTAAACTGATTTTCAACTCGCTATTTGCTTTTTCTAGGTTAGCAAAGTAATATAATGTATGTGCACAAAACAGAAGTATTATTTATACGT
>PVHT021183629.1:4450202-4555202 GCA_004024745.2 Catagonus wagneri | reverse complement strand
ACATCACAGACATGGTTTGAGATCAGTTACTCTGTTAGTAGGAGAAATTCATCATTCATTAAATACAGGGCAAGCATGGCTATCCATAATAATTTTAAGTGTAATGCAGTCTTATAAATTTAATGTACACACTTTATTTAAATGATGCAAACAGCCATATGAAATTGCACATGATTAGAAAACAGGATGAACTCATTTTGCCTCCTGCTTGGTTTCTCATAAACGTGAATACATAATATTGTTATGCACTGTTGTTCATAGATGTCTTATTACATAAAGGGTAAGTATCATATTTAACAGATTATTTTTGGAATTCTGCATGTTATTTTTTGTCTCATCAGATATGTGCCCCAATTAAATAACATTTTTCCCCAAGATGAAAGTATTAGAAATCTTGTCATGTTAATTTTGAAAAAAAAAATTGGAGTGTAGTACATATTACTAGATAGGATGTCATTCCACTGGTCTATATTTAAAAAAAGAAAACAACTGTTCTTGAAAATTGAAGCATTACCTTGTGTAATTAATAAAGTAATCAAATCAGATTTGTAAATAAAATATTGTTTAAATCTAAAGTATTCAATATTTTGATTAGATTATTTTTTTAAGGAAAAATATTTAACGTGTATGTGCTGATTTTTTTTTAAATAGTTTTTTATAATTGCAATGGAAGGGCAATTGTCTCATTAAAAGTGGTACAGAAGCCAATACTTGGGTTACCATAGATATATAAACAAGTAAAAACTGTGGAACAAGTTTCAAGTTCATTTTGGAAAAAAAAACAGTCTGTAGAAATGCATATTTGTATTTGTTTCTCTAATAAATCTGCAAATAGCTTTAAACACAAATTAGTTTTAATTATTTAAATTATGAGTTCTGTTAAGTAATTTAATATCTGTTTTGCCTTACATTTTGTGAAAACATTGTCTCATGGAAATTAATTGAGGCTTATTGTGGAAATCAAGGTAGGTCTGTATTTATTTGAAAAGGTCAGGTATTTAGCATTAAAGTATGTTTACCTTTATGAAATGATTAAAGAATTTTTATGAAAAACAACACTTTGTCCCCCTGCCCCTATCAGCAAAGTCACATCATTTTGGCCACTGCCCAAAACAATAAAAGACTAATTTGCACTGGCTTTAACACAGTATCAAATAAAAAAATCAACAAATAAGTGAAATAATATGTTCAAATGGTTGATAATCAAAAGATAATTTTATACAGATAATTTATATATAGCAATGAAGAAATCTGGACTCTTCTGAACCATAGTGTCTCAATCTTTAATGTGATTTTCACATTATGATTAAAATTGCTTTATAGAGTACATATATTCCCCTCGAATCATGAGTTTATAATAATGCAAGTTTAAAATGTTTTAGGATAAAATACAATCATCTGTTTTTGTTATTAATGTAGAGTGCCCTCTTTACAACTGCTTTGTAAAGAATAGATATTCTAGAATAAATATTGATTTATATATATATTTTTTTTTAAGTTGTCACTCTTCTTGAGCAGAGACGCTAAATAAGCTTTTGGTTAAGCACTCAACTGAGTATTCTAATTCTATCAAACTACAAAGAGCATTCAAATTTTAATGACTTTTTTGGCTTTGCCAATTTATTTTTATTTGTAAAATGTTTTGGGAGATCTGGCTTGTGAAAACGTTAACATATTCTAAGAGTGTTATTTGTTAGCTTATCCAATATTACAGTAACATTAAGTATTGTTTCTTGTCAGTATTTAAGATTTTGGATAATGGTATCATTTTTTTCTCTAAATGAATCATTCTAACCTAATTTCGAAATAATAACTTCTCAAAAGTTCCACACCTTTAATGCTGTGTTATTTTTTCTAGATATTAATATGAATCAAATCCATAGTACATAAAGTAATGCATTAAAATATTGTAATTGATTTACCAAAACAGATTTGATAATGGTATTTTTATATTTTATGCTGTCTATTTTAGGAGATAAATGCTAAAAAAGGCTCTGTTAAGAGGAAGCCCATAGACTTGTAGTGAGACCAATCCATGCTGAAATTGTATTGTAAAATAAGCCATTACTTTTAGGGTTTAAAACAGATAAGAATTGAATAGTAATTTTAAAGTATATCGGCAAGATATCAGTTAACATAGTTTGTGTTAAAAAAAAAGAAGAAAAGCTAAATGAACTGTTTTTAATCTAGTAAATCAAAACCTAATCATGTTTTCCAAAATATCTTAGAGTGAGAAGTAGAAAACCTATCAATTCTGTACAGGATGTATTTCGTGGGGTTTAAGTTCCTAGTAAAAATCATTCCCTAATGAATTCACCATTTAGGAGAGACAACTCTTAGAAAATCTTTAACATTTCTTTCTTACATCAAGGTTATGGTGTTTTTCTGAGGAGGAGCAGTGTTTAAACACAGGCAGATAGAAGGAGGCTAGAGGCAATTATCAGAACTATTTGCATTCAAACTACTCGTTTTATAAAAAATGATTCAGAAGGCCAAATACTCCATTTGCTGGTTTCAATTAGGTTTTCTCATCACTTGTCAGTAGAGGAAAAACCTTTGAGATTGAACTTCCTGTGAAGTTTGACTTCATGAGTTCTAGAAAATGTTACTTCTGTATATACTGTGAAGGCTTAATCCAGAGAGCTCTACAAAATTCATTTTTCATCTTTGAATTCATGAAATTGATTTTCATACATTCTAACAGGTAGCTAAATATAACAACTTTTATTGTCTTGAGAATAGGTTATAATTTCTTTTTCTTTTTTGTGTGTTTTTTTAAAAAAAATATTGGAATATAGTGGACCTACAATGTTGTATTGGTTTCAGGTATACAGCAAAGTGAATTAGTTATAATGTTAACATATCTATTCTTTTTTCCCATATTGGTTATTACCAACAATTGAGAGTAGATTTTCCTGTGCTATACAGTAGACTCTTGTTAATCATTAGTTTTATAGTAGTGTTTTATATAGTAGTGGGTATAATCTTAGAGTTTGAAATAATCATCAGTATAGTTATTTTTGGACATAAAAATCATTCAGTGAAACTTTCAAACCTTTCTTAGGACTTTTAAAATAAGTTTCTTTGTACTCTGTTTAGGAACTATTTCATTTAATATAATTTGATTGAATAACTTTAAAAAATTACCCATCATTTCTTTTAATTAGCATCTCAGTTCTTATTTTATGCATTAACTTTTATTATTTATTGTACAATAGTTTCTTCTATATATCAAAATGTATGAAAGTTTTTAGATTACTATAATGATGGATTTTTTTTAATTTTCTGAAATGAATCTAGATACTAATGGATCCAATCATCATCAGTATACTTAAAAATAGCTTTAACATGAATTTCTTCACTGTGAATAAAGTCAGGTATTCTGAATACCTAGCTCTGAAAAAAGTGGAGGGAAAGATGACATAAAAAGGCAAAAGCACTTTTGAAGAGTAACAGTAACCAAATCAGAGACTTGAGCTGACCAGGATACCTCTTCTGAGACTTTGGTGTTGCTCAGACATACAGAGGTTAATGACAATGTTAGGTTATCTCTCTTGGACATTTTCACATTTTGTGGGTTTGTCATATCTTGGGTATTATTTCCAAATTAATACTATATTGATAGGTCTCATAGTGATAAGTGGAGGTGTACACTAAATTGCCAAAGAAATGACATAGAATGTAGTGATATTGAAAAAACATTTTATTACATTATGCTGATATGCTGCCCTACCATCTTCATTACACCAAATATTTACAGAATGACACACAATTCTTGGTTATTTTCTTTGTTTTTTATTCCTGTTTGTTCCACTTTTTATCCTGACATGAAGAAATCATGGAAGAGAGGGACTTCTAATAATTTTTAAATTTTAAGCACAGTATTATATCCAAAAGCACAAAATTGATAATAAAATTAAAATGCAAATCCAAAATCCCTGTTTTCCTGAATAGTAGGTTATAATACTCATTGAGATTATATGTGGATATACTGATTTTGAACCGAGAGACTGTCTTCACTGTCAATTAGAAAGCCATCATTTATCTGTGATAAAACAGTAAAACTAACATGACTAAACTTATCACACCTCTTTTTGTATGTTTTTCTGTCTTTTATTGGTTTGTTTGTTTTTGCCTTTTTAGGGCTGCGTCTGTGGCATATGGAAGTTCCCAGGCTAGCGGTTGAATCGGAGCTACAGCTGCCAGGCTACACTACAGCCACAGCAACGCAGGATCTGAGCCACTTCTGCAACCTACCCCACAGCTCACAGCAATGTCAGAGAACGTTTCCAATTAAACTGTACCTTTTAGACCTGTCTTGGTACATGTTGCTTCTTTAGGGATACCTTGATAAATGGAGAAATAAAACCATAACCTTTATGAGAAGTCAGACATTTTGTAGGAATAACATGTTAAAGCAATTGCAATATCATAGTAGGTTTTATGGAATTACTTGAAATAAATGTGTGTGTCTTCATCCTCCATTGCATGGTTAATTATCTGGCCCTGGAGAAATCTCATTTTATTTCATTTTGAGGGCTCCCCAGCTGCAATGTACTACAGACTTTCAAAGCCATTTTCTAACTATTGGTCAAGTTTACTCTAGTAGTTTATGTGAAAAGTTCTGCCACTAGGTAGATTTTTTTAAATTAAGCAGTGAATATTTTCTCAAACTTCCAAATAATGCACATGATAGAGAAGAATCAACTGTTGGAAAGTTTGCTAACTTCTAAACCTGTGGCAGGGAGAGTGAATTAATCGTGCATATTTAGGAGATGCTTAAAACTTATTAGGAAGTACACATTTTAAAACCAAAGGAAAATTAAGTAGTTCACATCAATTTTAATTTGAATCAGTAGCATATATTTGAAAAAATAAATGACCTTATGTGGAAGTTATACAAGATATAGCAATTTCTTTCAGTATAGATGAGAGTACTAATATATTGTTTCTTGGTAATTCTGTTGTGAATACGAATTTCCAAGTATTCCTAAGAGGCATTTGGTTCTGTTTTTATAACTTTATTGAGAAGTTCCCACTGTGGCTCAGTGGTAATGAAACTGACTAGTATCCATGAGGACACAGTTCAATCCTTGGCCTTGCTCAGTGTGTTAAGGATCCAGTGTTGCCATGAGCTGTGGTGGAGGTCACAGACGTGGCTCAGATCTTGCATTGCTGTAGCTGTGGTGTGGACTGGCAGCTGTAGCTCCAATTCGACTCCTAGCCTGGGAACTTCATTATGCCACAGGTGCAGCCCTAAAAAGCAAATAAAAAAATTAAAATTTTATTGACTCTTTGTGTGTATTAATTATAAAGATTATTGTATAAAAAGAATTATCAAAATATAAATGTGGTCTTATAAATAAAAAAGTATGTAATTTTAAAAAGTTCAGAAATGACACTATGAGAGACCAGTTTTCAATATGAATAACTCTAAAGGAAATTTTTTTAAATTCTGCAAAAACAGTTCTTTGTCTATCTTTCGTTTTGCTTTTTCTGAGAGGCAGGACATTTAAAATGTGGAAATCTCCATATCTGATATAAATCGATCATTATATAGTTTATAATTTTTTTTCATCTTTTTAATGGTCGAGTGCACTCATATATTTCATCTTTCCTTATTTCTTAGGTTATCAAAATAGTTGTGAGTCAAATTAACTCTATCATATCCATTTGATCATTACATTTACATTTGACATATCCAGAGGTTCTTTTTTTATAGAATAATTATAACAATTAAAACTTTAAGTCCGAGGAATTCCCATTGTGACTCAGCAGGGTAAGAACCCAACTAGTATCTGTGAGGATGTGGGTTTGATCCCTGGCTTCACTCAGTGGGAAAAGGATCTGTTGTTGCTGTGGCTGTGGCTGTGGCATAGGCTGGCAGTTGCAGCTCCAATTCAAACCCTTGCCTGGAAACTTCCATAAGCTGCAGGAAGTTTAAAAAAATTAAATTTAATCCACATATTCCTTATACTGTTTTTTTTAATTTCCAAATTATATTAAAGGAATAGAAATATATATATTTATATTTATATACATTATATATATATATATATATATATATAAACTCTTTCATAAGTCCACAGGAAAAGGAAAAGTATATAATCAGTGAAAGTACTCTTTATTTAAAATTCTGTTTGTCTTGTACTTTAGAGTGATAGTAAAAATTTTAGGACTAGTGTGTCAATTCCATAGTAGGAATTTTTTTTCTAAAATAATAATTATCAATAGCATGACCTAGTAGGGAAAAAAAATACAATCTCAAATGTTTTAAAATTATTGCCTGCACCTCACTCTCCAAATAAAGAAACAATAAATAATTTTACTGGGTTAGGTTTACAATTTTTATCCTACTCTAATGCAGGATCTAGGCAGTCATGTGCAAGATGTATAATTCATGTAGCCTAAATGGATTGAAGTTAATACTCTAGAATAAGTGATATCCTGAATGAAACATCATAATGTTTTAAGAGATATATAGGTAGGATTTCTGTAATCTTAAAAGCAATCAATATCAATATGGTTGTTATAATTAAAAAATAGATTTTGTGATTCCCCTTAAGAAGTTAGGTTCATTATCAGAAAATTTAACTAAAGAACATCAGAGAATATAAATCCCACAAAGCAAGATACAGAGGAAAAAGTAGATCTTGAAGCGAAGAGGGATTTGAATCTCGGTTTCATTCCTACTCTTACTAAGCATTTTGTAGACTCCAACATCATGTATAGAATATGGGATTATAATTACCTCAGCATGTAATGATTAAACAAGATAATGTTTATTTTAAATACCTAATTTTCAGTACCTTAGTTCAACCTCAAGAAGACAAGAAATTTTCAATAAATATTATTGCTTCTAGAAGTGAAAAGAAATGAATTCATAAGCTATATTGAACCAGAGTCTAGTAAAGTTTGTGGATACACTTTACAAAATGAATAGGCATGAAGGAATCAAAGATAAAGACCTAAATTTGACAAACTTAGACCTCATAGAAGGAGCCTTACTTACAATGCAAATTACAAAAAGCATTAGATATTCTCTCACACCCATTTTTATTACATTTCCGTTTGAGTAACCCCCATAAATCTATCACAACAGATTTTTATTAAATAATCAACAAATTCATCATATTGACTAAAAACAAACAGAAGCAATTCCTTAAATTAATCAAAGAGTAGAAAAAATTATTAAACAAAGATGTGGCTTTTTAATCTTCGTTTACTAATTTGCTAAAATTAAAATTCTAATTACAGGTATGAGAGGATATTGCTGAAGACCTAAATAAAATAGTTTTTAAATATATATTCCTGTGCCCACAAACTTCAATGAATAAATGAGGAAAACTGAAAACTCATAATATTCAAAAAGTTTATAGGAGAAAAACTTGGAATTAATAAAAAGATCTACTGAAATTAAATGAGCATTGGCAACTGATAAATTTGAGAAAATAAGTTCAGTGAACTGATAAATTTATAAGCTTGTCCATTAACTAGTATTATTTCAATTTAAATCTTCCACAAACCCCTGCAGAAAAACAATACTGCTGCTTATATAAACAAAAGAATAAACAATAAAGAATTGGAAATTCATCAATACCTGTACTATGTTGAACATTACTGTGATGATTAATAATTTCTAAGCAAAATTCTGTTACGTTTAGTGCTTAGCATTCTACATTTCAAATGTGTAGTTTCTCTTAAATTATTTTTAAATTTATTATTCTTTCATCTTTAATAAAGTTAGTATGTTATAAAATAAAAAACCACAGACCATTATATTTAAAAGGTCTAGTGCACATGCTTTATTAAAAGTAAAAGGAAATCTGATTTGACATTTTTAAAGATAATATATGTCTAGTTAGAAGAAAGACTCTTGAAAGCTAAGCAAAAAGATCTGAGTATGCCAGTATTTCTTAATGGAAGAATTGTCAGATAGCAGACAAATATTCAAATCATTAAAGAACTGCAGTGATGAAATATAAGTTAATACAATAAGGGAAATGAGATGAAATTTTTGCAGACTTTGTGGAGTGTGCTTTATGAAATAATTTTAGCCATATTGCATTCCATAGAGTGTATTTATTGCTTGCATAGCAAATTTAAGGTTTAAGTAAATCATTAGATCCCTACACCTTTACAAGACTATAATAATTGTAACCTAAAGTTTTCAAAGTATTTTGACACTGCATCAATTTTAATTTTTTTCTTCACAACTATCCCTTGAAAATGGCAGAACCAGTATAAAATTTAATGTTTTTTCCTTAAATCATAATAATGTAGCTAATTTCAATAGTGGGGAAAAGGGCAAGGCAGACATAATTGCTTACTCATTGTGGGAATTTTAACACACACCAGATTTTACTACGAAAAGTAACTAGCTCTTGGGCAGTTAAAGATCCCATATAAGAATTTTAAAATTATGATCACTGTTTTTTCACCAAAAAAAAAAAAAAAAATCAAAGGTAATTTGGATAATCCCATGGGAAAAATTGACACTTCAATTAATGTTAGGTGGGTCTTTAAATCCTCAAAATATCTGTTATTTAGTGATAGCTGCTGGTTGTGAGAAACTTAAAACTCTAATGAGAATATATATATATATATATATATATATATATATATATACACACATATATATATATATATATTTGTTTGTTTGTTTGTTTGTTTGTTTAGGGCCGCACCCACATCATATGTAGATTCCCAGGCTAGGAGTCCAATTGGAACTGCAGCCACCAGCTTACGCCACAGCCATAGCAACATGCGATCAGTGCCTCCTCTGCGACCTACACTACAGCTCAGGCAGTGCCAGATCCTTAACCCACTAAGCGAGGCCAGGGATCGAACCCGCAACTTCATGGTTCGTAGTCGGATTCATTTCTGCTGCAACACGATGGGAAGTCCGAGAATATATTTTTAAAACACTCATTCCCCTGCCTAATTTAAACAATTTTAAATTTAAACCTTTGCTGAAATTGGCTCTTAAGATCAGCTCTCATATTTGGCTAAGAAGCAATTGTAATCATACATATGATTTGGTATACAGACAAAGATTTAAAACATGGCTCAGTACTTTTTTTCTGCTAAAATGTGTTTAATTTTATTACAGACATAATATATTACTAGTTTCATAGAGGTATAATTGCAAAATTTACATGGTCTGAAGATATTTTTGAAAGGAATATAAAATGGAAAATCAAGGACACAGAATTGCTTTTCTACTCTGGCCAAGAATTACCCACTGTAAAAGATGTATTTAAGCACTATATAGAGGTTATCCAAAATGACATTCAGTGTAACATATCACATAAGAGCCTAGCTTTCTGGGATAAAAGTTTGTTTACTGTCATTCAAGTATTTCCTAAAACCAATTATGATGGAAAAGAAACAAACATTAAGAACAGGAAGAAAGTAGAATATAATCCAAACTAAGCTAAGGCAATATTAACAACTTGATATTTGGAAAACAACAGAATTTTAATAATTAAGTAGTTTTTCATTCTCATTAAATTGAAATATTGGCAATGATAATCTCAGAATACTTTTTGCTATGGGCTTGAAAGCATTAAATTGAATATTGTGATTAATGTTCAAAAACCACTATTTTTCAAATGATAAGGAAGGTTCTCTGAATTTAAAAAGTCTGTGAAGATTCAGTTAATAGGGAAAAAATGGAAATGAATCATTTTCAAAGTAAATCATGACACCTAGATTATTTGGGTTTATTACTATTTCCAGTGTGTAACAAGCAAAGGTAATCATCTTAATCATTTTTGGTAGGTGATTATATTAATTAAGAACATAGAATAAGAAAATAAATATCCTAGAACCTAGATATTTTAAATCAACATTTTAAAATTATTTCTTGTCATGGATGTAACATAGTGACCAACTCATTATCATTGCCAACAGGGATAGTTCTGAAACATAATGTAGTTTAAAAAGTGAATTATAGACTAGAGTATGAAATTCTAAATAGCCTGTAATAAGTGCAGTAAAAATGAATTACAAATATTGACCCTAAATAAAGGAAGGCCTATTTTGTCAGAATTAATCAATAGTCTATAGATGTAACCCAATGCCATAGGATTATCATACCAAGAATTTTTAAGAACTAACTCTGAAAGGAAAATGTATCTTTTTAACTCTACTGAAATTTTAACCATGATTTTTAAAGGAAGAGATAATTTTGATATTTTGGGGGGGACTACTCTATTTGTGATTCAGAACCCTTTTCTAATTCAGTCTTTGGATGTTTAAAATGGAAATTCTCAATGTAAACTTTAGAGGTATTTTCCTTGTTCTTGAGATTACTTCTAAGACTTAGGAGAACTGCATTTCAATCCAAAAAACCTGTTTACTGGTCTAATTAGGGAGAATGTTTTATTTTTATTTGCCTAATATATTAAAATTAAATATCAAGTGGGTTACTATACAAACACCTTTTGTTGTATTAATAATAGAAAAGCCACAGAAATGTACATGAAAAAGATGATCCAGCCTTATTTTCTTGCTGTCTAGATTTCTCTAACTTCTCTGTCTGAAAATGAGGTGTACTTTCACTAGGGAGAATTTACATACATGTAAAATATGAAGTATGGGCCCATCATATTAAGAGAAACAGCAGCTGTACATTGTGGGCAGTGAGAAGACTGAAGATGACCCTGTGGTTGCAGAGAAAGATGAAGATGACAGTATCACCTTATATTTGCATCTTACTATACAAAGTTCAAAACACTCCCAGGCAGTTATCTCATTTAATTCCTCATAGCACTCTTTTAAAATAGCAAAACTCACTTAAATTCAACAATAGGAAATTAAAAAAATGCATCACACATCATATGCTTTCAAAATCTAGTCCATAAATTTCATTCTCTCAGATTTATGCACTGCTCTCAGTTTTATGTTCTTTTTAGAGACAACCTTGAGTTAGAAAAGAATGAAACTTTGTTTATGACTTGTCTATCAAATTTGAAATATCAGAGGAACAAAATTAACATATATAATGTTTTATACAAGCCAGCATAAAGACCAAAGAAAGTATCAAAAAAATAAATACAAAAATCTGATAGAGCAGAGCCCACATTTCCCCCAACATTTAAGTCTACAGTGAATTTCTACGTTGATGAAATTCAAGGGATAATAGGCAACATTGTTTTAATTTTCTCATTCCAAAATTTAAAACAATGATTTTCCTGAGCTAGTCACAAATTTCTTTTCTAAATTGATAAAGTTATTTCAGGAATTTTTGCATCCTGGCTTTTAGGATAGCCAAGAAAGTAATAAAAACTAGAGAGAAATTGCTTTTTGCCACTTTTGTCTTTTATAAATTATCATGAATTTTATTTTGAATAACTTCGAGATGAAAAGTAAAAAAAAAAACTTATTGTGTATATTCATGACATAAATACTAATTTAAATTAAACTGATCCCTATACATACATTTACATTCTATCATATAGTATCCCATAAAAATAATGTTCCTTATATTCGTCTAAAAGGGTAAAAAAAAGTCTAACTTTAAATATAAATCTTTATATATTATACCTGAAGTTCTGACAACATATATGCTGAATACCTGACAATTAAGGCCAGATCTATGAAGATCGGTTAACTTTTAGTGTGTATGAAAAATATGACACATGATTCAGCAACAGTGACAATAATAATATTTACCTGTGTAATGTGTTAAATTTTTAACCTGTTTGGTGCCTACCCAGATCAGCAGCTCTCAAAAATAATGCAAAATCTGAGAAGGTAAGTTAAAGTGTGCTTGGATTACAATCTTTATGTTCTAAGATATCTTCATCATAGAGAGATGACTTTATAAAGAAATGAGAAAATATCCACCACTGACATAATAAAATTTTAATAGCCATTGATCTTACATATTTCAAATAGCTCAATTAAGTCAATTAAAAAGACAAAGGTGGGAAACTTGTTCTGTGTAGCACATCTTATGGACTCATTAAATATCTATTTAAGACTTTTTTTCCTTTTTGCATTAAAAAAGCCCACATTTGGGGACATTGCAGCTGACTAAGAAGTATGACTGGTTGAGGGCTGGCTCTACCTTTTTTCCCCTCACTTGGGTCTTCAAAGTTTTTCTGCTAAATGATACAGTAAAGCATGATAGGATAAAGGTTCCAGGTTGAATTTAGAAAGAACTACCTCCTAAACAAATCTGTAATTAAAAGCTTTGTAACAGCTTTTATCTTCAGCAAGGAGAAATTGGATGTTGCTTATTGTTAATAGCATATAAAATTAAATAATGCAGCAAAATTAAATATTACAAAACCTCTGCCCTCAGTAGACATTGTTTGCAGTCCATGTTATGCACAAACAGATACAGCAATTCTATTCCAATGTATGAATACGATCAACTCTCTTATAAAACTATGAATATAACTGTGGTATTCATGTTCACATACTCCTCAACAACATCCTCGTTGGTCAGGTGAGAAAATAAGAGAAATGACTGGGGCAAAGCACTGCCTTATGGCAGCATCAAATCTGTGCATATCTAGGATGGTAAGTTTTTATACTAATGTCTTTAAAACACAGGGCATGAAAGGCCTGGTACTAAAAATCTCCTTTTAGGAACAGAGTACACAATTATGGTTCTGCAAATCACATGGGAGTTCACATTCGGAATCACAAAACCCCAGCTTAAAGAAACAGAATATTATCTACACCTAAGTGTTATTACCTATGCTACCTTCACGCTACAGTGCACATTATATTTGTATCAAGTTGAGCTCCTCATATTGAATAAAAATGAACATACGTTTAGTTCCTGAAATTCAAATTATATTTTTTTCATATTGAATACCATCTTCCAACTTCTAAAAAATAGTGACTCAAGAAATATTCCTCTGTCCCCTGAAAAAGAATTTGAGTGAAAAATTTCAAGAAAATAAGAAGTTGCATTTTAAAAGGCTTATATATTTATAATCCTTTCAAGGAAAGGATACATACATACAAAACCAAATAAGATAAAAATGAATATCAAATAAGATTATTTTTTCGTTTAGCATCTATTCTCTTGTTATGAACAAGGGAGAGGTCTCTGAGCAATGATGATAAAAGCATCTTATATTTCCATAGCAGTTTTATAATATAAAAAGTAAAAATGCATTTACTTTTATAGTGTTAAAAATCTCACCATTGCCACACATAACAAGTCCATTATTTACTCGTCTTTATTGAGCACCTACTGTGTATCTTTCTAAGAGGCACAACAAATTCTAAATGGAACAAGAAAGATGAGGTACCAGCCTGACAGAGCTAACATTCCAGTGTGGAATGAAAAATAAATATATAAGCTATGAAGAAAATAAAACAAGTAGAGAAACACAGTGCCATGGAATGGAGGTGGAGAGGAGCAGCTTTAGAGAGAGAAGTTGCAGAAAACCATTTGAAGAAGGTAAGATGACTTCCTTTATGGAGTTACTCAACCTGCCCTGTGAGTTAGGAAGAACCGGAGGTTAGTTACTCCCTGTTTGTAGATGAGCGCATAACTGAATAACAGGGACTGCTTATTTTTGTCTGTGATTTTCATTCTTCCATCAATAAATATTACACGCCTGCAATATGCTTGGAATTGGGATAAGTCTTGAGTTTATTACAATGAAAAAGAAATAGATCTTACCCAGCTGGGGAAAATGTAAAAGGAGACCAAGGACTATAGTATACTATGATACTTGATATAACAGAAGTTATCTATAGGATAATAACAAAATGCATAGGAAGACACAAAGGAGATGTTAGTAGTAGATGGGAAGTGAAGAGATAAAGGAGACTCTTTTTCCTTCAGATCATGTAGTGATCACATGGCAAACATACAAGTGCTGTGACTGGAAATCAAATCTCCTGATCCTCAGCAAAGTTTGCTTCCCAGTAATCCATACCACATCCATAAATCTAACTGGGGAAAACTTCACTTTGATATAATGCTTCTATATAAAAGAAACTATTTCTAATACCTATTATGGCATATTATAATCCAGAAAAGAAATGACTGATAGGGGAGTTCTTGTCGTGGCGCGGTAGTTAACAAATCCGAATAGGAACCATGAGTTTGAGGGTTCAGTCCCTGGCCTTGCTCCGTGGGTTAATGATCTGGCGTTGCCGTGAGCTGCAGTGTAGGTTGCAGACATGGCTCAGATCTGGCGTTGCTGTGGCTGTGGCTGTGGCCGGCAGCTTGTAGCTCCGATTCGACCCCTAGCCTGGGAAACTCTATATGCCGTGGGTGCAGCCCCAAAAAGTAAAAAAAAAAAAAATGAGCTGGATGATGTCTGACCGGTAGTCTGAAAAGGAAAATATACATTTAGTGTTATGTTCACAGACCAGAATTTAAAAAAGTTCATGAACATTAATATATAACCCCCTACATTAAGATCATTTCACTATCAGCCTTAGAAACATACAAGCTGAGCTGTACTCCCTTCTAATATTCTTGAGATCCAGGTACCCATTGAGAAGAGTAACTGCACTTTCCAAAGGTAGCTAGAATGGGGAGTGGGGAAATGGCCTTTACACCTTAAAACAGAGAAATGAATAACAGGGACTGCTTATTTTTGTCTGCGGTTTTCATTAACAGTAACAATTTGAAAATCTATACTTTTAGGAAGAAATCTACTTTCAAAAGCCAACAATAGAATAAATCACCATTCACAACCCTGTGAACAGTTAAGTATAGACTCAGGGCTAGGAGGAACCTTGAGTAAGAGATTATCTTACTACATGGAACAGGCAGAGGCCTTTGGGTATGAATTAAATAGCCAACAGTCCACTGACCCAAAATATCTTTTCCCTTTTTTCTCTACCAGAGACAACCTCCCCCCCACCATATAACACGCTCTTGACATTAAATGTCTCTGTTAAAAATACAAGTTTACGGGAAAAGCAACACTAATAAGCTATTCTCATTTTTATGCAAATCAATTTATTCTTTTGCCACTAATAAAGGTAGAGATTTGAATAAGTAGAATCTGAAAAAGAATTAAAAAAAAAATAAAAAAAAGAGTAAGACCCAAAGGTAAGTAAGTACACTAGCACCAAAGTCCTTCCAGAAGTATAGGGCATATGTTAACCTGCTTTTATCTATCTGATTGGGAAAGTATGAGAAGAGAAACATCCCTGGAGAAATAACAGTGAAAGAAACATTGGAAAAACAGCAATGTTGTTCATCTTCATAGAGGGCCTACACATACATCTGAGTGTTCTAGTCTTTACTTCCTCTTCAAATCTTTCCATCATCTGCCATTTGCCCACTTTCTTTACCTTCTGTTTACCAAATTTCTGTTCTGTCTTTATCTCTTTCCACTGGCAATTAAGAACATTGCCAGGGAGGGAGTTCCTGTTACGGCGAAACTGGTTTAAAGATCCAGTGTTGCTGTGAGCTGTGCTGTAGGTCACAGACACGGCTCGGATCCTTCATTGCTGCAGTGAGGAGATGCAATCCCAAGTGTGTGACCAGTATCAGAACTCAGCTTATCCTGATGACAGACAAAGAAAAGAAGAAAGCTGTTGCCAAACATAACCTGCTCAAATAATCAACCCCCATATCGTGAACCTTCTCCTCAGCCCTTAGTCACAGATCACACTGGAGAGGAGGAAAGAGACCATGTTAATCAATGACTGTAAATTTACTGTCCAAACCAGTCCACTTTCACAAGTCAAAAGGTGGGCTATGGATAGTTAACAGCGCTACAAAACTCGTGACCAGGATTTCACCAGCAAACTGGAACATCCGGTCCCACTAGTTAGTAACTGCCAAGAGTCTGCTTTGATTCATACTTGCAGTGACAATATAAATGATGGCTCCAGTCATTGCTGTAAAGCCCCGAGAGTATAAAAATGACCACCGAGGCCAAGTAAAAGACTAGGGGAGGGGGTCCTGCTGTGGCACAGTGGGTTAAAATCTGACTGCAGCAGCTCAGGTCACTGTGGAGGCATGGGTGCAATCCCCTGTCTGGGGGTGGGGGGGCAGGACGGCAGTGAGCTAAAGCAGCTACAGCTCAGATTCAACCTTCAACCCCTGGCCAAGAATTTTCATATTCCGTGGGTGGGTTGTTAAAAAAAAAAAGAACTGAAGGCAAGTACCTGCTTTCTCCTCACTGCAGTGACAATAGAAAATAGTCTGCCTTTCTGAACAGAGTATTTAATAATAGCATAAAGATTTGGACAAATAAACTTTGAAAGCACTGATACAAAATATATCTCCTTCATAAGAACATAACCAAATGTAAAAATCCATCAGGTTCTGGGTTTTAAAAAATGATATTCATTGTTTTGCTAGGTAAGTCCTAAAAATAAGGAACTCCCAGCATCCACTTGGCTCAAGTTTCAGAGAAAATGCATATTTGAGTATAAAAGGAAATTGGGTCAGAGTTCTACAGTGTTCCATGTTACTGAATTCCTGTTGCTTTTGGAACAATCGATGAGGAAACACTATGTAAAAATATATCCCCATTGAGTTACTATCATGATTGTGGTTGATAACCCGATGATAATTTATTCATCATAATGAACTTGCATACAGCCTCTAGAGTTTAGACCTAATTTCCAATGCATGTGGGCCCAGTGGTCCTGGTTGCCTCCCGAACTACCTCCAGTCCAGCCATTTCCAGTGGTGCTCCCGGTTTCTTGTCTGGCATTGCCTCCGGCATATCTTCTGAGTCAATTACCTTTCCTTTCTGTCCTACTATGGCACCCACCTTCATTTATTTATTTTTCGCTTTAAATGACATATAAAAAAAAAAAAAACTCATCAGCACTGAATATGTGATACAGAAAACTTCCAAAGTGGTTTTTTATCAGAACTGGCTAATAATTCATAACAAAACTCCTAGTTGGGAAAGATAAAGAGACTCAGCTTGGAGAAGGAGATGGCTGACCATAACTTGGTAACCAGCTCTAATTTAGAGGGCCATGGAAGGTGAGTTACTAAACAATTATATTTCTATTAGAATGGAATAATTCAGAATAGTCTTGTTTTAAAAAGAAGTTTTTTGGTTGAAGGACGTAATTCTCTGCCGGAAATACACACAACTATAATATTTTACCATAAACGGCTTTTCTTGGAACATTTTAAGCATATAGCGGTCATATTTTCTTCTTTCAATTCTGAGTTACCAAGAAGATAGACTTTCCATGGCAGCGCAATGCTGCAGTGACTTTCTAAATTTTATTCCCAAGCAGATTTCTCATACTCTGATAAGCTTTCAGGCTCCTTGTATTGAATGTAACATAAAATTTAAAAAATTAAAGAATCTGCAAGAAGTTATCTCCAAACAACTTTTCTTCTAAAGGATGTTTTCCAATCTTCAGTCAATTGGTTAACACATATGCTCTAATAAACACATAGTATGTAATGAGTATTCAATCAGTATTTGAAGAGTAAAGTACTGAGAAATATGAAGATATACCTAGGAAGGAGAAAAAAAGATTTCCATCCTTGGAGAGATTAGAATGCATTGTGTATTTTATAATCTTGGGTTAAGTTTATACATATGAAGATTTTCTACAGTTGACATTTCTTGCTGGTTAACACCTTGTATTATAATAATTCATTTGTATTCACAACAAATCCTCTACCTAAAGCTCAAGTAATCCTAAAATCAAGTGTGACTGTGATTTCCTACAGAAGTCAGAGTTAAAAGAGTTTTGTCTTTTTTTTTAATATTCTAATTATATATAATCTTAAGATTCATGGCAAATACCATAGAAGAATTTCAGACTAACTAGTCCACTATTGCAATAAGGATACTCTCTGTCCCATCAAGTTTTTCCCAGCCCCTAAATTGCCATAATTTTTAAATTAATTTTTAAAATTATGTAGTGATATAGATACATATGACGTTAGAGTTAGAAAAGAACATATTAAAACATTGTTAGAAGAACTGATGGTGAGGAAAGGAATGACTTGCTAGTGAGAAAACTGTTAGCAAATTGAGATAACGTAATTTGCCAGGGTGACACAGCTTGTTCTGGAAGGAGAAAAAAAGGCAGATTTCCTGTAGTTGATGGGCTGATACATAGTCTGGTAGTTCCTCCTATCATACTATTTTGTCCAAACTTGATTTTTAGTTTCTACTATGTGACCTGGGTCTCAGAGCTAAGAAAAAACTTCAGGACAGCCCCTTATTATATGCTACTGGGAGAGGTCACCTAACTTTCAATTTATCTTAAAATGAGAGATAATATACACAGTCTAGCTACCTTTCAGAGATAATGCTAAAATAAATGAGGTAGAATTAGAAATATTTAATCTGAGTTAGTTGTCTGGAGGACAGGGAGACAAAACAATAGCCAATGCGATGTTGTATAATGCCTTGTTTGCCTTTCATAACATACTACGTTTCTGTTTACACTATGTTTAGGGTGATAACATTTTCTTGCAGCTGATAGTAATAGAATCCAAGAAGCCAGGCAGAAATTAAGCTGCTGCTACAAACAATTCAAGAATGACCAAGATGTGCACACACAGATTTTCAAAACAGTGAATAGGCTAAATGTGTTTTTCAGTGAACCCCAAGGCACTGACACTGTGAGCAGTAACTACAGGTACCTGTCTGACCATGCACAAAACTGGATCAGATTTGGGTACTCACAGGGACAGCCTGGCATTTAAATTTAACTTACCGGTTCATCAGATGTGATTGATTTCTTGTCAGCCTAATGAAGTATAAGCTTTCATTTTCCTTATTCATTAGCTTATGTAAATTCCTGCCAAAGTCTACTTATAGGCTTTACTTTGCTAACGTATGAAACTAAGAGGTCTCCTGATGCATTTTTGCTTCCCAAGAGAGAGTCCACTCCTTGGTTTTACAGTTCATTATCTCTTCAATCATACTGCCTTATCTAGAATGCATAGAACACAGCACAGGATCCAAGTTTTGGAGAAGATTATATGTATATATAAAAGATTATATATATATATATATATATATGTAGAGAGAGAGAGAGAGAGAGGTCATGCTTGCTGGGGAATCATACGTAAAAATCCTATGTTTAAACTCCTTTCATAATCGTTGAATTTCAAACCAAATTTCTACATTTTACATAAAGAATGCATGCCTCTTATTTTACTCCCCGCCCCCCTTGAAATTATAAGACCCTTTATAATGACTTTCTTCCCTCAACATCTTAATTCCAGAATCTCCTCAATCTTATTTAGAATATAAATTATTACTAAACCTTCCTTGTCTTAATTTTTTATTTTTTCCATCTGTTTTAATCCCTTAGATTTAGAATTTAATTAAGAAATCTCCTTCTTAAGTACGTGACCGCATGTGGTAGGAATTGTCTTTCTTTTTTCTGTCCTTTCATGTATGCAGAAAGGAAATGCAAATCTCATTGTGGATAACAAGGGCTTTATCTAGTTGGCTGGTTGTCTGTTGGGAAATCTTAGGTTGCCTCACTATTTCTTTCTTTTTTTTTTTTTTGTCTTTTTGCCTTTATGTATAGCCTCACCCGAGGCATGTGGATGTTCCCAGGCTAGGGGTCTAACAGAAGCTGTAGCCGCCGGCCTACACCACAGCCACAGCAATTCCAGATCCGAGCCGCGTCTGCAACCTACACCACAGCTCACGGCAACGCCGGATCCTTAGCCCACTGAGCATGGCCAGGGATCGAACCCGCAACCTCATGGTTCTTAGTCGGATTCGTTAACCACTGAGCCACGAAGGGAACTCCATGCCTCACTATTTCAATCAATGGAACTCCCTCTTCTCATTATATGTGTATATATATATGTAGTCAGAGTGACATGTCTCAGCCAGGATGTAGACTCACAGAGCAGCAGCTCTTACTATGAGTGACTTTGTCCCTCTCCATATCCTTGATCCCCTCTGTTCTGTCTGGTTGGGATCTAATATAAAGAAAAAACGTATAAGAAAACGTATTATTTTAAATCCTTTTTGCCAACAAAATGAAATTCTCATCCAGAATGTATCACGAATACATTAACACCATGGCAAAAAGGAATTAAGGGAATTGTCACCAAATGAGACTCTCATAGTATAATCAAATCGGTATCATGCATTCTCTTTTCATGCACGGGAAGCCTGGACCAGTACTCTGTGGACCTTGGGATCCTTTCAGGAAGAAGCATAGATGTATTTTTATAAGGCCAAGCAGCAAGCTAGCGAAAGGGCCTCTATTCTGAGGAGTTACAGACTAGAATAAAAAGTAAAATAAAAATAGGTTGAGAAGTCCAAGGGAGGGAGTTCCCATTGTGGTACAGAGGAAACGATTCTGACTAGTATCCATGAGAATGTGGGTTTGATCCCTGGCCTCACTCCGTGGATTATAAGGACCTGGCGTTGCCGTGAGCTGTGGTGGAGGCCGCAGACGTGGCCTGGATCCTGCATTGCTATGGCTGTGGCATAGGCCGGTAGCTGTAGCTCCAATTTGAACCCTAGCCTGGGAATTTCCATATGCCTTCTTTAGGTGCAGCTTAAAAAGAACAACAACAACAAAAAAGTCCAAGGAAAAAATCTCGATTGATAAATCCTAATGATTAAAGGATATTGAAAGTGCTTGTTATATATGTCAAAATCCTAGTGATTAAAGGATATTGAAAGTTCTTGTTATATATGTCAGACATTATAAGGCAAATGATATGGAGAACAACAGCTACATACTCCGTTGCAATGACTTCCTGTGCCACTGACTTTTGAGCTTCCTTAGGCATTCCCCTGGTTTTATTGTCCTCACAGCCCCAGAGACAACACTGGTCCTGACATAAAGCCAATGCTTAAATTAGTAACAAGTAATCAAATGAATGAGTGAATGAATGAATGAAACATATTTACTGAGGTTTAAAAAAAAAGAATAAAAGAACTTTACAGACTCTAGCCAGATGGATAATTGGTCTGACAACAGTGGCAGTTATTTTGTTCTGAGGCCAAGAGCATGGGGGATAAAAGAAAAAGAACAAGTATGTTTAGAAAAGAGACACAAACCTAGAAACAAAAACACAAGCTTAAAGGCATTTACATCAATTATATAATCTCCAAAGGGAAATAAATATATACAAATTCACACTGATATGTGAGAACCTTCCACTGTGGGGGAGGAAATGGGTCCAGGTTTTAGAATTCATGCTGGAGTAACATGCCACAAACAAAAACCGCAATGGGACATACAGACTTTTTCCACCCCTATGTGTGGCTGGCAAGAAGCAAGTCACCAAAAGAGAGAAAGTAATTTGCTTTGAAAATACTTTAACTGCAGTTTTTTGTTGTTGCTGTTTTTTGCTTTTTAGGGTGGCACCTGCAGTGTGTGGCATATGGACGGTCCCAGGCTAGGGGCTGAATCAGAGCTACAGCTGCCGGCCTACGCCACAGTCAGAGCAACGCAGGATCTGAGCTGCGTCTGTGACCTACACCACAGTTTATGGGAATGCCAGATCCTTAACCCACTGCACGAGGCCAGGGATGGAACCCAAAACCCCATTGTTATCAGTCAGATTTGTTTTTGCTGCTCCACAATGGGAACTCCTTTACTGCAGTTTTAAACTCCAGTTTGTGGTTTGGCTTGATTATATAATCTTTAGGACAACAAATGGTATTGTTTATACAATGTTTAGCATTCTCCAAGCAGCACAGTAAACAATGAGTAAAAAAAAAATTAGATGTCGGCAAGTAAGTGTTAAACCTTACACCATGGAACATCTCAATAATTGTACACGTTGGTGGGAGCAGCAATAAACACAGTCCATCTATCAATTCCACTTAATCTATTCACGGAGTTGAAGCCTCTGTGAAAACTCACTTTCCTCTCAAATCTATCAGAGGGGAATTAGAATGCCAGTATTCCTGCCCCAACTCTGCCAGTGACCATATGACAATCATCAAGTTATTTAATTTCTCTGAGCTTTAAAGCTCGGTCTCTAGAAAATCAGAGCCCAAATCATTTCTAAGATGCCTTCCATCTCTAGGGAAATTTTTATTTTAGTTACAGAAATTAATTTAAAGGACAAAAGGCTTACCTACAGATTTAAAAATAGTTACCATAAATGGCTTGTCTTTTCTCTTCGTTTTGGATTCCATCACATAAATTTGTCATTAATTCATCTGTAGTTCAAATCACCATTGAGCCATTCACATTTCTCTTTCTGGCTTTTCAGTCTTAGAGGAAGTGATTTGTTATTTATTCACTTTATCCTTAAATTTTCCCTTCTTCCCTCATTCCAAGCCTAGTTTCCCCAAGCGAAGTCAAAAAGAATGGGAATATATTGAATTACTACTAGCAAATTTTTGTTAAACTTGCTCTAAGATTTATCGGAGCTTCTGCTCATAGGGCCACTGTTGCTTTTGATAACAGCAGTTCTCAGGGACATCAGATTTTAGTATTCATATGATAGAGGCCATAACTGTTGTAATTCTGTTTAATTGCTATTAACTTCGAAGCAGCAAACATTATTGTCATTGTATATATCATCATCAGTGTTATCACTTTTGCCATTAATCTCTGCAAATCCTGCTTTTTTTTTCCTATGATGTCTAAAAAGATATTATGCAGATTAGGCAAAAGCCAGGTTCTTTTCTTGGCAGCATAATTCTCTTCTTGGGAACCAACTGTCCACTGAACACTGAGTGGGAAATCAAATGATCATGTGCCTTCAGACTTTGCATGTGATCACCCTTGAGCTGCTATGATGCAAATGTAGAAAAATGACCTAATCTCAAACAAGTCAGGTCATATCATCCCACCCTTAAACTGAACACAGATGTTTACTTTTTCTTTTTTATATATAATTTTATTGAAGTATAGTTGATTTACAGCATTATGTTAATTTCTGCTATACAGCATAGGGATTCAGTTATACATATATACACATTAATTTTATATTCCTTTCCATTATGATTTATCTCAGGATACCAAACATAGTTCCCTTGTTATTTATCCCTTCCGTATATGACAGTCTGCATCTACTAACCCCAAACTCTTAGTCCATCTTTCCCACACCCTCTCCCCCTTGGCAACTGTTCTCTATGTCTGTGAGTCTGTTCCTGTTTCATAGATAGGTTCATTTGTGTCATATTTTAGATTCCATATATAAATGATATCATATGGTATCTGCCTTTCTCTTTCTGACTTATTTTCATTAGTATGATAATCTCTAGTTCCATCCACATTGCTGTGAATGGCATTATTTCATTCTTTTTAAAGGCTAATTTTATTCCATTGAACATATGTACCACATCTTTATCCATTCATCTGATGATGGACATTTAGGTTGTTTCCATGTCTTGGCTATTGTAAATAGTCCTGCAATGAACATAGGGGGTGCATGTATCTTTTTGAATTATAGTTTTGTCTGGATACATGCCCAGGAATGGGATTGCTGTGTCATAAGTTCATTCGCTTTTTAGTTTTTTGTGGAACTTGCATACTGTCTTCCATAGTGGCTGCACCAACTTATATTTCCACCAACATTGTAGGAGGGTTACCTTTTCTCCACATTTTCTCCAAAATTTGTTATTTGTAGACTCCTTCATAATGGCCATTCTGATTAGTGTGAAGTGGTACCTCATTGTGGTTTTGATTTGCATTTCTCTTTGGAGAAATAGCGATTATTTGAGCATCTTTTTATATGCCTACTAACAATCTGTATGTCTTCTTGGGAGAAATGTCTATTTAGGTCTTCTGTCCATTTCTTGATTGGGTTGTTTGGTTTTTTTGTTGTTGAGTTGTATAAGCTGTTGTGTACATTTTAGAAATTAAGCCTTATTGGTCACATCATTTGCAAATATTTTCTCCCATTCCATAGGCTGTCTTTTGTTTTGTTTATGTGAACACAGATGTTTTCATAAGTATGTAAAATGACAGTATACAACTGTTTTCTTTCCACTAAGGAAAGTGCAATAAGAAATGAGGTTGGTCTATATTAGGTTCCACTTAAGTGTTTCCTGATTAAAAGGGGTTAGGCAAATTAAGAAAAATAATGCAAAGAATGCTATTGACATATCTCATTCTCTCCTTCTCATTGTCAAATGCACTGGCCATATTTTAGAATGGGAAACACACCAAATTTAAACTTCATCCAAGTTCACCAATGCCAGACTTGGCTGAATTTTTCCAAAACCAATTCAAAAGCCATCTTTGGAATTCACACCCCAAGCTGCAGATCTGACTTCCATTCTTAATCATTTTTCCAAGGCCTCTTTTACTGAAGATGTGACTGCCTGAGTGACATGATTTCAGGAACTCCATAAAAACCAACAGTTCTGATGATATTTTAACTTCTGCTGATGTGTGAATGATATTGTATAAAGCCTCACTCCTTTAATAAAACTGTTACCTTTATGAAAATACAGCCATCCAGCCAGTGAAGTAAGGTGAGAAAAAGCAATAAAATGCATAAAGAATTGAAAGGGAACTATAATGCAGCCTCTTTTCTTCACTCTCCTTATTCTCTCAAGGATTAACAATTCTGGATGTGGTCAGTTATTTCATCCTTAGTGTATATGTTTGTTTCCCTAACTAGATAGGCAACATTCTTAAGCAGAGAGAAGATGGCTTATTAATTGTACCAACACCTGACCCTTTCTTTCTCTTTCTAACTCCCCTTCCCTCCACTGACCAAGAAGTGTACCTAATACACTAAGTGCTCTACAAACATATACAAATTAAGTGGAATTCAGTTTTTTGTTTTCTTTTCAGCCCTGATTCTCACTCAGTATCTCAATATGAAGAAGGTGCAATAGTCTAGAGTTTGCTTTGGAGATTAACAATGAAAGAGGTAATCTGAAGTATCTTGCCTTTACTAGCCAGGCTTTGGTACCAACTGCAAAATTACTCCTATGGCTAGGGAGGGCTTTCTTCTTTATTAAACTATGGATTTTCCTTGAAGGATAATCTATTCTGAGAAGTTCTGAGTACTTTACATTTCACTATTTTCTTGGGCAATGCTTTTAGGGTTTAACTAGAAGATAGAGGAGTATCAAGCTGTGCGTCTTCTTAGTGTATTCATAGACGCCCTGTCCAAAGACTCAGTAGTGTAACTCCAATTTCACATGTACTGATTGGCAAACAACACTTCCTTTAATATAGGTTTGGATACTATTTCTCCCAAGAAGAAAGAACTAGTGAAGAATATAGAGTAATATGGTTTTTAAATGTAAACGTAGCCATTAGCTTGGTACTCCTTTAGCATAAATGAGGATATACTATTTTCAAACTAATATTAGAGCCTTGAAAGACTCAAAACCAAAAAGAGAGAGGCCACTACTTTGACTTCTGTGGTTATACCTTGTTAATTTATGTCTTTTACTTTTAACGTTAATTTTCATAATCCCCACTTAACATGGATCTGAAATATCTGATCCTTTCTTTTTGTATAATACAGAAGACTTAAAATAACCAACTTCACTCTTGCTATTAGAGTGAGATTCTCACTAATTGGGCTCATCTAAACTTTTAACAGTCTACTTGGAGAAAATTTAATTGATAATTAAAAGCAATTCAGATCTTCACCCCAAAGGACTTTTAAAAAATACATGAAAAGCATATGGCTCTTTGCTTGGATTAAAAGAAAGAGAAAGAGAGAGGAAAAAGAGAAAAAAAAAATTTGAATTAAGTACACTATTAGGTAGAAAGACAATCTCAATAGCTTAAATCAAAGCTTCCTATGTTACTGAGATGAATGAACTCTATTACATGAAGTCCTCTTTCATGGCTAAATTAGCTTTTACACGCTTATATCGATCACCCCACCTGCAGGAGCAACATTTCTTGTGATTATTGTCTACCTAAACAGTGAAAATACCAGAGACTACCCCCTCGGAGGAAGGCCGATTAGACTTCCCTGTTTTTCAGCAGTAAATAGGCAACACACAGCCAGTCACTTTAGCAGACAGGTGAATGATCCTTATTCTTTATAAACTTATATTCCTCAAAGAATATAAACTTATTAACGCAGTATTGGTGGTACCATAAGGGGTCTTTCTAGAAACTTAATGCATCCTTTAAGCTCATAAATTACTTATAAAATATTATGTGAGAGTATCTACATTTTCTTAAAAATTCTGAAGTTTTCACTAGATTCTCTAAGGAGCTGACGACCACAAATTTGAAGAATCCCTTCCCTCCCTGACCTGGTACCAGTACTGGGCCAGAATAGTAAAGCACTTGCATTATGTTGATCAAAACTGAGAGGAAAGCCCCTCTTTCCTAAGCTATTGCTTCTTAAACTTTAAAAATCACTAAATTCTTAAAAACAGGAGTTCTGGAATGGGGTTTAATGCTTAATTTCTAACCAGCTCCCAGGGAATGTTGATGCTGCTGGTCCATGGACCACACTTCGAGTGGAAAGGTCTGTGCTTTGTGTCACATAAGCCCTTAATCAACCACATGTTAATCAAAAGGAAACTTTTAATGGACACCTATTTCTGCTTTATTATGCTGGGTGTTGCAAGATTAAAGAAGACATATAATGTTTGAATGAAAAAAATTTCACAACCTAAGTGCAAATGTTAGCAAGATGAACATAAAATTGCAAGGTATACCAGACATGATATAAAGAACCATGGAATTTTGTGGTGTAAATTGTATGTTCATAATGGTTCAGTTAAAGGGGAAAAAAAGTCATAATTTCTAGGGAAAAGAATTAATGGGAGAGACGTAGAATTTGAGCTTGAACTTGAAGGTACATAAAGCTTAGGGTCAGGAAAAGAATCACAGTTAAAAGAAAACTACATAACCCTCGTCTTAGTACCAGAAATGAATTTGGAACACTGAGGAGAGTAACCTGATTAGAGTAGAATTAGTTTGGGGACAGGGAAGAACAAAAAGATAGCTAATAAGAACATCTACAGTTTTTAGGACTAACTGTAATTATGCACATTATTTCTAACATAAAAGTTGAGCTGCATTGCATAGAAGCTAGTTAGTTTTCAACGTTCAGTTTATGTTGGAAAGATTAAAGCAGTTTTTCACTTTTATGCATATGATAGCCATGGCACATTTGAAAAACCAAAGATAAAGCATTAACAATGAATCCATAAAGGGCATGATTACAATTCTGTTGTCAACTTCGGTAATTAGCTCCATTGCTTTGCTCTGTTTTACCCACGCTGTTTTCCAGAGCATCTCACAAACATTTAAGAGAAATAAATTAGTGACTTGTGCAACATTAAATTGCACAGGACTTTCTCATCCAAAAGTTACAAATAATTTGAGGAAGGCTTATGAAAATTCTCATGAGAATAGATTGTATTCATGATTTTCGTAAAGAAATCAAAGTGTGGTACGGAGCGTGAACAAATCTTGGTTCTAGGCTCATCTTTTCCGCTAACTGGCTCTTATTTCTCTGAACTTTAAAATAAACGGGTTGAATAGGTGGTTCCTGAGATACCATAAAAATCTAAAACCATGACATGATATCACTTAAAGACATTTTCTAACATTTTAAAACATTATTGATGGCCTTTCATTCCAAACCAGACACAAGAGGACCTGCTGAGTAAACAAGGAAACTGTTTTTTCATCTCCACGGTGTAGCCAAGGAGAACAGCCCATGATGGAAAGATTCTAAGCAGAGTTTACAGGGGTGGCAAGCTCTGTGCTTCCACCTGAATTAAGAAAACACACCTAGGTCATGCCTAAACTTCAGATAAATGCCTGATTGCTTCCTCAGGGAATCCACATCCTTCGAGGGTCTAAGTTGTCTTGCCCATTGTGTGTTCCATATACGAGTTAGGTTAGCCCCAAAAGTGGCCTTCCTGTCTGTGCGTGTTTCGGTGCGTCCTCCGCTCAAAACTAGGAACCGGAACTATCTCTCCAGTCCACAAATTGCCTCACATACAGGAAGTTTTCCTGAGTAGCTCTGCTTAAAAACAATCTCGTAGTCATCACGATAACCCATTGATCAGTAAGAATCCACGGAGGTGAGAGGTAATACATAGTTTGGTGATTGTGAAAAATGTGCTTAGAAGCACAAGGCTTTGTTATTTCATACTTGTGAGTCTAACAAAGCAGGGGACAGCACAAACCAGTGGGATCCTGAACAAAACAGTGGAGAAATTAAAAACGCATAGCAATGTATGCAAACGTGGGGAAATCCTGAGCACAGAAATTAAGGTCACTCCCTTCACTGTTTCACCATCCTCAGACTTGGTGTCTATTTCTGTACGGAAGGTAGGAAAATAATCAAGAGCTTTTGGACAGATGTGAAGAATAAGTGCTAAGAAATATGCCACTAAGGAACGCAGGACTGACAAGCACCTGGTTCTGCAGACTGTGAGAAGAGGGATTTTTTTTCTTCTTCAGTCAGAGTGTCTGTTGTGCTATTAATTAATCTTTGTTAGAATTGGCATTGTATTCATTTGGGTTCAGGAGAAAGGAATGTACGCATGGGTGGCTCATGCTTTGTAATCTGTTTACTGTTTTTATTGCTATTTGAAAGAACATCATGCAAAACGGAACTATAAAAATCAAGATCCAAGGGGGATGGATCTGTTGCCCTGAGATTTTGCCCAGCATAGTCCAGCACCTGGCTCCGAGCCGATTGACGTCAGCTGTAATATTTGACTTCAATAGGAGCCCAGCCAGTGAAAAAACTGTCAGATAAGCCCTAGAATTTACTTAGAACTCGGTCAGAGAAATGTTTTCTGGGCAAGAGCTATTTCTCCTCTTCCTCTGCATCCCACAGAGATGATCTGAGCCCAGAGCCTGCTTTGATGTCAGTAAGAACTTGGCAACCTGATCAGTTTCATGGGGAGAAGAATAAGACAAGCAAGAAGCATAGAGAGGAGCCCCTGCCAACTATGAAAATTTCTAAAACGTAACTAAAACACACACAGAGAGATGCAATGCACAGCACTCGCATACACATTTTGCAGATGAGAAATGAGATCAATATAATATCAATATATTTTTTTTGCCTCTCCCAAAGCACAGATGTCATCAGAAACTATAGCAGAGGGCAGATTGGAGATGAATCCATTCTGTTTCACCAAAAAGAAAACAATTTTGGCTCTGGATAGCCAGAGAAAAGAAGGAGTATAGAAAAAGATGTAAATCCATTATGAATTCAGTGCGTGCCTTCATTCTTGTTTAATATTTCTTAAAGCTATACAATTATATTATGTTAATGTAATGTACAGGCCAAGTTATAAAGGCAGCTAATATGGTTACCTCTCACTGTGTTAAGAAAGCATTCAATAAAGCTCCTGACCCATCACATGCCATTCAGTCCAGCTTTTCATGACCCAGGGTAGTTTAGGAGTAGTGTTTGTATCACATGGTGACTGGTCCCACTACCCACACAGTCTACCTGAGTTCCACAGGAGTGGCCTGGTCTCAAGCTTCAACACAGATGTAGCCAGACGTTGCTTACAACCAGAAAGACGTTGCTTTACAACTCGGAAGCTCTGATTTATTAGGTAGAAATTAGGAACATCCGTTTCGAACCACTTCCTTCCAGCTTGTTCCCCTCTCTCTCCACCACGAAAGACACAGCCACTCCTATGGTGCAGCGAAAAGAAGAAATCATTGCAAATTTAAGTTAACAGTGAGGCAGGCAGGGAAAAAAACAAGATCTTCAGCGTCAGGCAAAGAAAAGCAAACTTTACCCTCGAGAAAGTAATTTTTGATTGAGAGAAGTGGAAAACGGCATTTTAGAAAGATTAACAGGAGTCTACATGGAACACTGATTCAGAGGGAGGAGGGAGGGAGAAACAAGTTTGGAGATAATTATCCTAGGCAGATGCGGAGGTGATGAGGCGCTGTAGAGTAAAAGCAGAGAGAATGAAAATGGGGTCAACATTTAAAGGCTGTGTGAAGACTAACTGATGATAGTAACAGCTAGCACGAATGTGGCGCTTATTACACTCCTAAGTATTTCATGTACTTTGCAAGATCTAATTCTCTCATCCCTATGAGATGAATATCATTAGGAAATAGAGGTGCAGAGGGCTTAAGACGTTTGCCAAGATTACACAGGTGGTTTGCACCAGATCTAAGAAATGAGCCCAGGCAGTCTGAACCCATAGTCCCTGCACTTAACCCAGTCTCCTATTCATACTGCACTGCCCTTCACTGTACCCAGTCTTGCCCATTAGACCTTGTATGCATATATGGTCTTGGTGGCACAGACTGGCATTATCAATTATTTCCCGGGGGAAGAGTGGGAAGGCCGGATCTTTGTGCTTACTGTCATAGAGCACGGGCTCCCAGTCAGTGTATCAGTTGCCTCTGAGAGACAAAGCCTAGGTGCTGGCAGAACATGCACTCTTTGACTTTCCCCTGAGATGGAAAAGCCAGTGCTTGAGGAGAATCGCTGATTTTCCAGATCTAATTCCTTCTCCAGTGATGAGAAACCTCGACCACTTCAAAGACACTTCCTGACTGCAACTTCTGCAGATGATAGAAAATATTCACCAAAGGAAGTTGAACATTTTATTTACTTGTGATGTGGCAAATTCCACAGAGACAGGATTAACTCATGACTGCTTACCCCTGAAGAATCCATCTCTACTCTGACTCAGTACCTGCATCCTAAAACTACTGCTATTGACTTAATACGTTAACTTTCATTTTACCTCTCATACAAACTAGTAAACAAAATCAAGAAGTAGATAGCAAAATCCCCTTTCCTTCTTTTGATAAGTGACTCGGTCCTTTGTGGCTTACTGAGTATCCGGTCCTGTTTGACAGAAAGGCAGAAGAGTAGGGAATCACCAAAAACCCAAATCCATTCATTTTGGATGTTCCGTGATTCTGGATTTTGCTATATATTCCATTTTTGTCTAAACCTTGTTGTGATTTACCTGCAATCAACATACTAATTAATTCAGATTTTATGAACGTACATCAACTCTCTTGACCTGGCCTAGATTTGCAAGCAGAGAATCTTAACACACATCATTCTTCAGCAAGTCAAGGAGAACCAGATGCCCCAGGGCATTCTTGGGCTAAAAGCTTCATCACGGGGTAGAAGTTTAGAACCTGAAAACAGAACTATTAATAGGCAGCCATCACACAATTAAGGTGCCATTGGGTGTGGTCTAAGAGCAGAGCAGAGTTCATTACATGAGAAATGAATTCATTTTTGGTTAATGAAGAGGCACACCAGGAACATGAAAATCGTCCAGCTTCGGGACTCACGAAAAGCCAAGGGGCACTAACAAATTGAGGAAGAGCAGTTTAGGCTTATTACTCCTCTGAGTGCATTTGTATAGTCTCTGCCCTCAAGGAGCATTTAACCCAGGTGAATTGGGGCAGAAAGGAATTTTTGAGTCATCTAGCCCTTTTCCCAGACTGCAGGCAGACCTACCTACTCCGTTATACAGAGAATCTTCTTTTTACCTTAACAGTGAGCAAGATCACTTCCGCATAGGAAAGATGAAAGCGGCAGATGTGTGTGTGTGTAAAGAAATGTACACAGGTACTTAAATATGAATGCCCCTCACCTCTTCCAGGGTAAGTTTAAGCGGCTCACAAGTATATATAAAATATGAGCCAGGGGAGTTCCCATGGGGGCAGCAGAAACCAATCTGATTAGTATACATGATGATGAGGGTTTGATCCCTGACCTCTCTCAGTGGGTCGAGGATCTGGCTTTGCCGTGAGCTGTGGTGTATATTGCAGAAGTGGCTCACATCCCACATTGCTGTGGCTGTGGCATAGGAGGCTGCAGTTCCCATTTGATCCTAGCCTGGGAACCTGTATATGCCGTGGGTGTGGCCCTAAAAAGCAAAAAAAAAAAAAAAAAAAAGACATGGATGATGTCATATTTATCTCCTGGAGTCTAAAGTCACATTACCTGAGTTCACACCCCAGTTCTACAGTGACCTAGACACTTGAAAAATAACTGACCCGTTTCCTCACCATTATAATGAAGATAGTAATAGTCCTTATTATTAATAACTAGTACTGATAATAGTACTTTTTGTAGTAGCTTTGACACAGGAGTTTCCTGATTTTAATTAAGATAACCCATGGAAGGCACTTACTACAGTGTTTGGTTCCTAGACTCTGCTGTCCACATATTTGCTCTTACTATTAAAAGCCTACCTTTAAAGAAAAAACTCAATTCCTTCCTTAACAGCCAGAGGAAATACTAAAATGTGCCAACTTATGGATTCTTTATGTATATATATATATATATATATATATATATATATATATATATATATGAAGGAGGTAATATTTATTACTAGCATTTTTTTTTTTTCTATTTTAGGGCCGCACTGTGGCATATGGAGGTTCCCAGGCTAGGGGTTGAATTGGAGCTGTAGCTGCTGGCCTACGCCACAGCCGCAGCAACGCGGGATCCAAGCAGCATATGGGACCTACACCACAGCTCACAGCAATGCCAGATCCTTAACCCACTGAGCAAGGCCACGGATTGAACCCATATCCTCATGGATCCCAGTTGAGTTCGTTAACCACTAAACCACAAAGGGAACTCCACTACTAATATTTTGAAAGAATTAAATTCATGCTATTAAGTTTATAATGTATATCCCAACAGATAGTAAACACACAGTAAATGGAAGTTATTATATCTATAAATATTATTATTATTTAATAAAAATAAAATGGTGTAATTTAAAGGCAGGGGTAAAAAATATAGAATAATAAGGATGGAGATATAAAAATAAGCTGGGAAATATGCTGAAACGTATTTGTAATGTCTGCACACGGTGTACCACAGAACTAGGTCTAAGTTTCTAGTTGTCACCATAAAATGGGGAAAGTTGCCTTTACACAATCATTGTGTCCATTCAACAAATACTAATCACTATAGAAGGGAGAGATACCCCGGTTACTAGAACACGGGAATCGTATCTCTCACGGGGCCCTCAAATGGAGTAGACTTATAGAGGAGAAAACAATAATCTTGACAGCGTCCTTGTGATAGATGTTGCTGCGAGACCCATTTCTCAGGCAGTGTGATGGCACCACAGCAAAGTAATACTTAGTAAAACAATTCTATAGAGACAGAGGGTGGTAACTGCACATCTTCAAGTACCAGCTCCTTCTAGATCCTGTTGGATTCCAAGGAAACTGGATACTACGGAAAAATTTCTTCATAATGAGCCTCAAATTCTGCAAACAATCCTTCCCAAGTAGAACAGAAAGATTAAATGGGTAGGCTGAGAGAGAGTAGGATTTTAAATCCTATTATGAAGATCATACAGTTTCTCTCATTATTAACGCATTCTAAAACCCAACAGCTCATTACCAGGAGGAAAGTTTAATGTGAATTCTGTTAAAAGAGTATAAGCCAACGTATAGTTCTCTACCCTCAGAGAAGATGGAGGACATCTGGTCAGTATTACCTATAAGATGACATATTATGTACTGGAAAGTAGTTTAAAGTTCCCTTCTGGTCCATTTGATACATATGGTGACCACACGTTACTGTTTTTTGGATGGATTCATTGAGCTGCGGTTTATCATACACATTTATACTAAACTTTGAAAGATGAACTCATCTTACCTATTGAATATGATTTACACAGATTATTGAGACAATAATCTCAATTATATTTGCTCAGTTATCCTGATAATAAAGGCAAAAGTACACACACTTCCTCCTGGATATAGTAAAGAACACTTTATTAAGGCATATGGATTGCATCTGAGAAGCAAAGCTCTAAAGAGTTGTAGCAAATACATATCTGTAAGAAGAGGTAGAAATAATTCTTCTTAAACAAATATTATAACTGAGCATGTTAAACTTTGTTAAGCTTAGTTCAAGCTTGCTTAACTGTATTTACCTTGGGGCCGGATATATTAAATTCTAAGATGCAATTCAAGTCAACAATTCAAATTCTAAAAGATCATGCTTGAAGTTGAATTTCTCTTTTCACAATGTAATTTTTCAACTTATTTTTAATTGTCCTACAGATTTCTAATAACCACTAACTGAAAATGTGATGTACCTTGAGTTTTTACCTTGCTGAGAAAGAAAAAATGTGATCTCAATATGCCTATCAATTTGTTGTGTAATAAGGCAAGATTGGGTGGATCTTTTCAATTTAAAAAAAAAATGAGTCTAATTTCCATGAGACAATTTGAGGCACTGCTTAATAGGTAGTCTTTTACCTGTCAGGCAAAAGCGCAGGGGGAAATTGCTATTTTTGGCTTCCCCCGTGCAAATGACAGGCTGGAACACGCTCCCCACGTGCCTTACTGACACAAGGGCTCAGGTTTGTGTAGCTGTCCCACTCTCCTTTCCAAGGCAGGGTGGAAGGCAACAATGGCTCTGCATCAGAACGAAAAAGGACATAAACAGCAGCCCAGGAAGGACGCCTCCAGTGTTTTAACTACAAGAAACACAGTAGTCTTTGCTTCAGCATGGAAAAGAACAATTCCGATGCTTTCCGATGATCACACCCCTTCTACCAAGTGTCCCAGGATGCACAGATTCATTTCTGGCACCAGCTCAGGTAGGAAAGGGCTGGAGCTGCTGACCCAGAAAGCAGCTTTGTCGGTCTGTCTTGGAGCGGGGACAGTTAGGGATTTCCTGAGCATACGCACATGCATTTATTTGCAGAGGGTTGGAGAAGGGGATGTAGAAAAGTGTTTTATGCACTGTGTTTTTTTTTTTTAATTCAGATTTTTTCTATTGTGTTTTTAAGTGCATGGTTGTTATGCAAAGCATTTGGTAGGTCATAAAAAGTCTGCTTTGTTAATATGTCTTTTTGGCTTTTGTTCTTTATGGGTGTTTGTGACTTATGGACAAGGTATAAACAAACAGGACCTGGCACAGAGACTCACAAGTGATCTTCCCACTTATCATCTGAAGTTATAATAACATCATTCCAAAAGTATTGTCCAACTCCATTTCTGTCTGTGTCCCCCCTTCCCTGGAATTATAATCCTAGAAAACTACAGAACATGAACATGTGTTTTTTTCCTCTAAATATCTATCAGACTATGTAAAAATCCATTATTATTTTCCAAGAAAAAGTGGTAAATACAAAGAGAACACTGAAGAATTTCTAGCATCACCTTCATTGGAAACATCTGACTTCATCAGGTAAGGAAATTCTACTCAATTTGGGGAAATAATTATAGGTCAATATGAAAAAATCAGGTCTAGTCAAAGACTCTGAATCCAGGAATGGTAAATTTAGTGGTAATAGGTATTGAAATACTTCCAGTTCCAGTTATCTCCTGCTGCTTAACAAACTATTATACACTATAAAACAACAATATTCTATTATTTATCACAGTTCTGAGGGTTTTGTGGGCAGTTTTTCTGCTGCTGTCTGTCACTGGGGATCAGGCCTGTGTCTGCAGCCTTCTGGCAGTTCGACTGGGGCTCGATGGTCCAAGGCAGCCTCCTTCACAAGTCCAGCCGTTGGTGCTGGCTATTGTCGGTGCTGGCTGGTACCTCACTTGTCCTCCAAGTGACCTCTCATTCTCCAGTGAGCTAAATTAAGCTTCTTCACAGCCTGGTATAGTCTCAGGGTTCTTAGATAGTGAAAGAAGAAGCAATAAGGCCTGCCAAGATCTGGACTCTGGAATTTGCACACCATCATTTATGCCACGTTCAGGTCAATGGAAAATACATGTTTGGCCCAGTTGTAGGGTGTGGGAAAACAGGTTCCACCTCTTAATGGGAGGAGCAAGAAAAAACATTGCAAAGAGCACCAGTCACTAAGGGTGATTATTACAACAACCTACCACATTTCTAGATAGATTATTTGATTGAAATAAAATACATTCTATAAAACAACATTTCTTGGTTTAAAAAAAAATCTTTCTTTATAGTCTTTCAAGAAGTAAGATAAAATTCTTGGTAGATGAGACTCTACCAAAGTTACATAGATTGTAATTTCTGAAAGAGCAGTGATTACTTCTAAAATGTGGCCGTTAGCAGCTGCTTTGTCTACACGTTACTTGGCACTTAGCAGAAGCTCAATGAATTTTTGTTAAATAAATGAAAGAAGAAATAATGATGTATAATCCAATTATAAATTAAAAAGTCAAATCAGGGACACATTTGAAAAGCAGTTTTTAAATTCTTTACCAAGAGTTCGAATAACACTTCTAGCATATCTCTGAGTTCCTTGTCCTTAAGATATTTGATATTGAATAAATGTTTGCTCTCTGTAAAATAAGCTGATGAATTCAGGACTTTTCTCTTAAGTATAAAGAACCATTTCAGGACAGAGTTTTGATTCCCATGATTCATGATGATTCATCCACATAAGGTTAACATAATCTGTTTTTTGGTTTTTCTTTTTTTCTTAAGGCTTAAAGTTATCTCAAACTCCTGACTTGTCACATCAACTAAAAAAAGTGCTTTTTAAAACTGCAACAATCATGAGAAAAAAAAAATCGTTTAGTGACTTAGAAGACAAGCAGAAAAGGGAACACTTTTTGAAACTTATTTACATATTGATTAAAAAATATAGAGCACTAAGTGGTAGGGGTGGGATTATTGGGAAGATCTAGATGAATACATATGTGTGTGTATAAATGTATATGTTGGCTACCCAGCATCAGAGCACTCTTGATTTGTCAGGCATCCCCAGTGAAACTTGGTGATAGGAAGCCAAATACTTTCTATTCTCACTTCTGATGGCTAAGATATGTACCTTCTTACCTTCTAGGTCTTTAAATCTTGAGACAGTGATGCAAAAACACATGGATAATTGAGACTATATCTACCTCAAATGACAGCAACATTCCTGTGAGTCCATCAGGGTAATGGGAAATAGCCAGGAACCTGGGTGGTGTTTCCGACCCAGACAGTTATGATATTTTGAAATTAGCTCACCCCCTGTTGCTCACACACACCATCCTTAGTTTCATTACCAGAGCTTGTTTTTTTGGCCTTTTTTTTTTTTTCAGGGATCAAGTCTGTGAACCACCTATCACCCTTCCAGGATATTTTTTTTTCCTATTTAATTTTGTTATCTTCTAATACTTGCAACCAAGAATTGCCCATGAGGAATCACATAATTTTACATTTTACTCATTTAATCTAACTCTGCAAACTAATTTTAAAGTGAATCAAATGGATAATTTAAATGAACATCTAAAATTCTACCTATCTAATTTTAAAATCTACACATAAGGAATTAATAGGTTATAATAAACTTCCTGAAGGATGAAACACTTTTCAGAAGATTTCTTTTGACCATAATTTGATATGATATGAAAAAGAGTTACATCCATGGACAGTTTTGGAGATTTGGAGGTACTGTGCACTAACATTTCATTCTCAATGAACCCTTTCCAATGAGAAGAGACAAAGGAAGCTAGTTGAGATCAAAAGCATCTGCTTCATTACTCAAAGTAGACGGCTCAGTCATTACAAAGTAATGCATCTTACACAAAGTACAAGGCGGCATCGCACAGTGGAGAAAAACCAGATTCTGAAGCTATACTGCTAGAGTCCAAATTTTGGTTCTACAACTTGGCATGTGTGTAACTTTGATGGAGTGACTTTTTTTTTATCTCTGTACTTACTTTTCTCATCTAAAACTCTATAGCCAAGGGTTATGCAAGGGCTAAACGACTTAATATTTGCAAAATGCATATGCTTAGCATATGGTTGTAACTACATGTGTTTACTAAATATCAAACCAAATTGCAAAAGTAAATGCTGTGGAACTGTATAGCATCTCATAAAATCGCATCTAATCTCAAAACATGTTATGAATGAAAACAACAAAAAGCCTCTCCCTTTTTTGTAGATATAAATTTAGGCTTTAAAACAAGATGAAGTCCTTGCTCAAGATCAGTAGGGTAAAGCAGTCATTCATTCATTTGTTCACTCAGTTAACCACAACATTGTGAGGTCTGTTACACACCAAATACTATATTGCCAACTGAACTTGGCAAGGAAGGCAAATTCAGAGTCACTGTCTTCAAGGAAGTTTCAGTTAGAATCACCCAAGTGTCCCTACCCTCAAATAATTGTGCTATTAACAAAAACCTGTTAAGTGGGAAACCTATCTATTCTCTTACGCCCATCTAAAGCAGAGGTTGGCAATTCTTTTTTTCCTATAAAGGACCAGAGAGTAAATATTTTCAGCTCTGTGGACCAGTTGTCTCTGTTACAACTATGTTACTACATCTAAATAGCACCCGAGTAGCCATAAATAATATAAATGACAAAGGCAGGCTAAGGACCAGATTTGGCTCATGGGGCATCATGTGCCAGGCCCCACTCTAAAGGCTAACACTCTAAGTCAGTCTTCAGAGTTAGTTACTCCTGAGTCCCAGGAGATGAGTACTCACCACTGTTTTATTTATCAACACACTTGTCCCCCAATCCTTAGTCAATAATTAGAATAGTTTCAATAGCAGAAGAAAAGGACAAAGAAACAGAAACCTATGGATACCCTTTTAAGGCTTCTATGGCACTAGAAAATTTCAGGGGAAATTTCAAATTCTGAGCTGCACATATTCTATATATTGCTGATCATGATTAATTCCTTTTGTATTCATTGTAGGAATATTAATCATGATTAATTAATTTGGTATGAATGTGGATATAACATTTAATGTCTCCCAAATTTCAGGGGAGACTATTTCAATGAATAATTGAACAAAAATGAGTTGCAGAGGAAGGCAGCAGAAAGTTTGCAATGCCAACCCCCAAATGCAAGATGAAACAGTATAACCGGCAGTGCTTTAATGCTATATTAATAAGTGAAGAGTTCAGTAGGATAAATATAGTATATGTCTCTTAGTAATACCTAATAGTGAATGAATATTAGAATATAAGAAACTTCAGAGTTAGGGAATGTCACATTTCAGGCTCAGGCAACGTTGGTACTGGCCTTCTCTACTCTTCACCTCTGATACACTCTCCATAATTTCTGACAGAGTGACATTTCTCAATCACATCAGAGAAAAATTCTCGGTTGAAACTACTGATGTCTGAAGTTGCCTTTTTTTTTTTTTTTTTTTAAGTAATGCTTTCTGGGAGTTCCCGTCGTGGTTCGGTGGTTAATGAATCCCACTAGGGAGACATGAGGTTGCAGGTTCGATCCCTGGCCTTGCTCAGTGGGTTAAGAATCTGGTATTGCAGTAAGCTGTAGTGTAGGTCTCAGACGTGGTTTGGATCCTGCGTTGCTGTGGCTGTGGCATCGGCCGGCAGCTGCAGCTCCTGTTAGACCCCTAGCCTGGTAACCTCCATATGCCGCGGGTGCACACCTAGAAAAGACAAAAAAAAAAAAATGCTTTCTTTTACAAGGTAAAAGCAACAGCTTGTCATCCTCCCTTTCTTTGACTAATATGCATATATTAGCACCTTGGCAAGGTATCAATTAGTGGGAAAACAATGCCATTAATTGATCTATGCCTTCTGCTTCTAGTGCCAAATCAATGTTTCAGTTTTTAAAGGGTCCCTTTTCTTTAGGTAATTCCACTGATTATATCAGAAATTACCATTTAGTTCAGTTCGAGGGCGGAAAGGTATGAAATGTGTGCAAACTGAACTCTGTTACAACGAGAGTCTGAACCAACCACATTCCCTTGCTGACCTGAATTGGAAATGTTACTTCATTCCGTCTCATTTACTGCCACTGTCGGTGACACTTTAAAGCAAGGCCTACTGAAAATTTTAAAGACAGAAAAAGGAAAGGCTTGAACAATTAAACCACAAGATAAACAAGTGCAAGCGGACCAGAAAAAACTTGTATTGCCTTCACTTCCTCTCTCCTTCTTCCCTTGTTCCCTCCCTCCTGTTCCCTTCCTCATTTCTTTCCTTTCTTTTTTTTTTAGGGCCTCACTAGCAGCATATGGAAGTTCTCCAAGCTGCATCTGCCTGCCTACACCAGATCTGAGCTACATCTGCAACCTACACCGCAGCTTGCAGTAACGCCAGACCCTTAATCCACTGAGTGAAGCCAGAGATCGAACCTGCATCCTCATGGACACATGCTGGGTTTTTAACCCACTGAGCCACAAAGGGAACTCCTTCCTTTTCTTCTTTTCTTTTTTCTTTCCCTCCCTCCCCTCCTTCCTTCTTTCATTTCTTCTTCTTACTTTGTCATCAACTTGCCTTCCCAACAACATAGCTTAGCTATAGGACACACCATTCCAAGGTCAGCAGCTAATTTAGACTATTGTTGCTTCTATAAGAACCAGCTCAAGTGTGGACTCCTCGTATTTTTCTCTTCTCAAGAGTCAGTTGTTCTTGTGTACCCATGGTGCTTTTCTCTTATTTCCATATCGCATCTACCATGTTGAGTTGTAATTGCTATTTTATATCTGCTTGCACTTTTAAACTGTGAGCCCCTTGAGGACAGGTTCCACAGTCCTTAATTCACCATTGTATCATCACTGTATCCCAGTTTTTTGCCTGACACATGATCAAGTGTGTGCTTCAGGCATGTTTTTTGAGACAGTGACGACATATCACAGACACCTGGCTTGCCTTCCTTGTGCTTGACTTCTTAGATTAGTCACCTCTCATCTTTAATCCAGGGGATACAGAATAGAATAAAAAAATATTCAAATAACATCTTTGCCATGTTGATTTTCAGTTCAAACAGTTGCAGCACTTTGATATTTCATATTATTAGAGAGCTGAGATTTTTTTCACTTTTGCTGTCTATCACTTAATATCACCAAAATAATGTCTGTTACTGCTATACCCAAAAGAATGTGCACACGGTTCCAGATGATTGATTTCTCTACTTTTACACTTCAGCTTTTCTTTTCCAACTCTTAGCTATTTCCTACTAAAAAACCAAAACAAAACCCAACAAGAACAATAAAACTGCTCAAACTTTCTATTCTGGGACTCTGCCCTTGTTTATTTCTTATCTAACAAATAATTCCTTAAGTTGTCTTTTTCAGCTCTTGTTTACTGTCCTCGTCTGAATGTTTCTTTGTATGTGCTCTGAAATCCGTTGCATAAATGTGTTTTTTGCTTCATTGCCTCTATTGCATATTCCTTAATGGAAGTAGAAGTGAGAAACTTTTTGCAGTTGTTTATCATTTTGAAGAATATCTTTGGGGCAACATTTCTCCTCTCCTTCTGAGCCAGAGGGTTGGGTGGGACTGATTTACCACCAATTCTAGATGTGGGCCTTGACTGGGCCCTTTCCCCTGGCCAAGGGACTGGTTCCAGGATAGGAATGCCGTCCTATCAAGACTCAGTGATTTAATAGAAGATACTTGTTGGGATTCTAGGGGAAAGGAGCTTCTCTCTTCTCTGAGAGCTAAGAACCAGTCTTTCTTTTCTGGTTGGTATGTTGAAGCTGTTCCATCCAGAATCACAGGGGAGGTATTTTGGTAGAGAGACAGAACTGCTGCACCCAACAGAATCCCCTTTATGAAAGACAAGATTAGACTGACTGCAAGAAATTATGCCCTTGGGAATATCATTTAAACTGCTGGAGCAAGCTTCCACTGAAGCCAACCTGTGGCTTTTTCAGTCACGTGAGACAATAAATTCCCATTATGGTTTAAGCCATCTTGCATTGGGTCTGCTGCCACTGAAAACTGCATGGTTTCTTACTGATGTGTATAGCACGGACTGTAAATTAGCACAGACCTGTATCTGAATCCTGGCTGTGTCACTTTACAACCTGAATAGTCAAATAAACTCAGAGTTCTGGTTTTCCCATCTGAAATATGGAGATAACATCTACTTCACAAAATTTGTATGATGGCAAGAGATATCTATGAATATCCTGGCTCATAAGGAGGCTCAGCTAGTGTCAGCTGCTGTTATCATTAGCCATCGATTTAGATTAATCTATAATTCCTTGTGCCTTACATGGTCACAGACACTCAATACAATTGTCAAAATAATTGTTCAATATTTGTTCAAATAATTGTTGCAATAATTGTTCAAAAAATACACATACACATATATGTATATGTGCATCTATGATGTGTGTGTGTGTGTGTGTGTGTGTGTGTGTGTATACCCACACGTATCAGTTTCTATGCCATATGTGTGAAATGAGACGTAATTTACCAGAAGTAGGTGACGAGTAGCTATTTGCAAAGCTGGATTATAAATCTCTGATTTAATAAACCTTTCCAGAGCTACACAGTTTTATTCCCACTTGACAAAGACCTGTAGAGCTTTTATCAAGTTGTGACAAGAGGCCATTTTTCCCCACTTTGATGAGCTCATACTGTTGCTGGGCTCTGTCTTGTAAATCAGGAGAAATCATCATACAAATTCTTCTGGAGGAATTGGATATGTTGGCTGATCTCGGCCTCATTAATCTCCAGTTGCTCATTTTACACAAATTATATTAGCTCCTCCCTGGGGTGGGAGCTTGGAGCAGAACAAGGAAGAAGGTGAAGGGAGAAGAGGTTAATGGAAAGCTACACTATGTGTTTTGGTTTTCACAGCTACAGTAAGAGCAGAAAGAAACCTCTACCATGATAGATTTGTGGTTCAGACATTTCCATTGTGGAGACTAAAGAATTTTATCTGAAGTCAAAGAGACCTAACCTTGATTTCCAGATGTTAATTGGTAATAGAGCAAACACAAGCTTAGTCCTTCTATTTCCAAAAGGAGGGAAATGTAGTCACTGTGTTCCTGGTAATGGACCAACACACCAATGAATGGAAAGCAGTATCAGAAGTGCTAAGGGGCAGATGGCTGATTGCACAATCATCTACAACCAGGACCTGCTAAATGTTTACCACTCTGCCATGGGAAGGAGGACAAGGTGCTGGGGACAGAACTCCAGGTTTATCTGATGGCTTGTCAGCAGATGCTGTAACATTTTCATCACCCAGGCTGACAAGTTTTGCCGAATCAGGAAAAAACTTGTTTTGAGGCGTGCAGATGTCTGCGTGTGTCTTGTAAACAATTTGGGGGGAGGGGGAATCGAACAACAAAGGGCAGCTTTGCAGATCACAGCCCAGGATGATTGCTTGACAGGTCTGTGCCAACTCTGCTGGTGAACAAATAAAAATGAGCTGTTCCCCTTCTCTGAGGACTCTGTATTTTTAAAGGGGGATAATAAATGCAAAGCTCTGCAAAGCCTGGCTGGGGGAAATGTGAAATCCATCTCCCATCATTTGCATAACATAATCAGCAGTGCTCTGATAATCAGACTGGGGAGGCGGTTGGAACATGTGTTCCAGGGAGAGGTCCTGGAGCAGACCCCGATGGGCCTGCTGCAAGTTCTTGAGCTTGACCTCCAGAGATGGCACCCCTTAGACACTCCCCCGCCGCCAGGATTGAAGATCACTGGAGCTGGTACCCTCTCCTCACTGATTCCTCCATAGTAAGTGAGGACCACACCACAATAAAGTCTGCCTACATTACCTGTTCCTGTCTTTTGGAAGAAACTGACATTTGTCCAACTCCTAACTACGCGTATGGTGACATGTCTGAGTGGGAGCATTTCACACTATTTCTTCTCTGTGCATGAATGGCTTATTTTTCAGGGATGCAATTCTGGCCATTTCAGAAGGTGTCTCGCGACTAAGGTAATTCATATCATTGTAATTCTACAGCACGAAGTGCTACAGGGTCCACTTTGCATTAATGTTTCCATGGCAATCAGATACTTGACATTTTATTTAAACTATTAATCTAGAATGCCTCACCAGCCTATAAGAAGAAAATCAAACCACACAGTTTCACTTCTGGAACCAATACCAAACCCATAGGTTTTAGGTGCGTAATTAACTTTCACTGTTTCAAAAATCCACAGTCGCGATACAAGCTAAACACATCACCAAATTTAAGCTTACCCCAAATGATCCCTCTGGGGCCTCTTTTTGTTACTTCCATTCAAAAGTGATTGCACGGGCTGGGCTGGGCTTCCCAAAGTCTGCTCCCCTCCCCCTCGCTAAGACCCTGCACACCAGCCCCAGCACACTGAAACTCTTGAGTCAATTCAAACTGCATATGATTAAAAGATGGAAATATTCCCCATGGACACTGGGCAATTTATTTGTGAAAAAGATTTAATGAAGAATTTCAAAGCAGCCAGTGCCCTACAAAGAAAGCTCATTTGTGAATCTCTGTGTTCTCTCCGCTGCCCTGAACGCGTCTGAGGGGTGGAGGAGGAACCGGTGCCCGGCAGCTACTGCCAAGTGTATCACATGCGAGTTTCTCAAGATATAAATATTCCCAGGCAGCTAACAGCAGTGGAACAGGCTGTCTTTAGATGGTCACCTCTAGTCTGGGCCTCCCCTGGCCAGTCTGGGAGGGAGGCTGTCTGCTTTCAGCCTCCCGTTCAGTCTACCTTCCAGCTCTTAATGGTGTCCTCTGATCCAGACATCCACGACCAAGCCAGGGCTCTCTCCTGAAGGGCTCTGCTTCTTGCACCAACACAAAATAACCTTTTCTCTCTTCCCACCATTTAGTATTTGGATTCCAGTTGATGCAAAACCCCCACACTCATATGATAATGGGCAATGATTGATAATGAAATTCAGTTCCCTGAAACATTTAAGCTTCAGAGTAAACGGCATCTGAATTCAGATCCTTCATTATTAACTGTCTGACCTTGGACAAAGTGTATGAAATCTTTGGGCCTCAGGAATCTCACATGTGATCGGAGAAAATAATATCTTACTTAAAGGTTTTTTTTAGTGTGTGTGGGCTTAATAAGATTATGAAGATAGAACTTTTTATTTTTGTCTTTTTAGGGCTGCACCAATGGCATATGTGAGTTCCCAGGCCAGGGTCAAAGAGGAGCTGCAGCTGCCGGCCTATGCCACAGTCACAGCAACCTGGGATCCAAGCCACATCTGTGACATACACTGCAGCTCACTGCAACATGGTTCCTTAACCCACTGAGCAAGACCATGGATCGAATCCACGTCCTCAGGAATAATAGTCAGGCTCATTACTGCTAAGTCACAATGAGAACTCCTGAATATAAGACTCTTAAATGTACTTAAAAATACTGGTTATTACTGTAGCAGAAGAAACAACACCTGACATAAGATCTTGACCCAAATAAATGAACTCTGATGGAGAACTGACAGACACCTTCAAAGTGCAAGAGAGGGCTGGTCAAGAGGATGACTTTCAGGGCTCTCAAAATTGCATCAAAGACATGATATCCACAATTCAATATAACCTCAATAAAAATCACTGAAGACTAGCTGGAGAAATTGACAAGCTGACTTTAAAATTGATACAGAAATACAAATGACCTAGAATAATCAAAGCAGTCTTAAAAAAAAAACAAAATTGGACTTGAATTGCCTGATTTTAAGATTTACTATAAAGCTACAGTAATCAAGAGTAGTACTGGCATAAAATCAACATATAGATCATTGGAACAGAATAGAGAGCTGAGGAATCAACCGTCCCTTAGATAGTTTTTTTTTTTTTTGACGAAGGTGCCAAAGGAAACCAATTGGAAAGGAAGAGTCTTTGCAATAAATGCTACTGGAACAAGTGGACATCCATAGGGAAAACAAAACTAAAAACCATGGGAATTCCCGTCGTGGCACAGTGGTTAAGGAATCCGACTAGGAACCGTGAGGTTGTGGGTTTGATCCCTGGCCTTGCTCAGTGGGTTAACAATCCAGCATTGCTGTGAGCTGTGGTGTAGGCTGCAGATACATCTCAGATCCTACGTTGCTGTGGCTGTGGCGAAGGCCGGCAGCTACAGCTCCGATTAGACCCCTAGCCTGGGAACCTCCATATGCCGCGAGTGCTGCCTGAGAAAAGGCAAAAAGACAAACAAACAAACAAGCCTAAAAACCATGAACTCCCATTGTACCTTATATCATACACAAAAATTAATTAAAGATGGAGCACTTCTGGAGTTCCTACTGTGGCACAGTGGGTTAAGGATCTGGTGTTGCTGTAGCTGTAGCATAGGTCACAGTTCTGGTTCAGATTTGATCCCTTGCCCAGGAACTTCCATATGCTGTAGGGCGTGGCTGGAAAAGAAAAGAAAAAAAAGGTTACACATTAAAAGATGCTCAGCATCATAGTCATCAGGAAAATGCAAATTAAAGCCACAATGGGCTACCACTAAACATCCATGAGAATGGCTAAAATGAAAAGGACTGATGACTGCAAGTGCTGCCATGGTTATAAAGGAGCTCATACATTGTTTGTGGAAAATTGTGAATCACTTGATAGAAGTTCTTTAAGTTCCTATAACACTAAACATTTGTCCTATAACCTAACAATATCTATAACCCATGATTCCATTTTTAGGTATTTACCCAAGAGAAATTAAAACTGTGATCACAAAAATATTTGTACAGGAGTGTTCATGGAAGCTTTTTTCATAACAGCCCCAAATTGGAAATAACCTGGGTGTTAATCAACAGGATAATTAACAAACTAACTATGGTAAATTCACACAGTGGAACACTACGTAGCAGTAAAAAGATTAATAACTGATAAATGCAACAATATCAGAGCGTGACGTGATCAGATCTGTATTTTAAAACTGGTGTCCCTGTTATGGTGGGCATCCACTAGACAGAGTCCTACAGGTCCAAGTGGGGACGCTCGCTGAGAGATGACAGCAGCCTAGACTAAGCGGTGGCGGCGGAAACCGAAAGAAGTGGACGGACTCGTGAAGTGCCGCAGGTGGGGGCCGAACGCGCCGATCTTGACAGTAGCTTTCTGCTAAGTTACATGCATATATGAAAGCAGAAAGCAGATTCATCACTCAATGTCATCCTGGTGCCCTGAAGTCAGGACAGAAACGAGTTTGTAAAAAGTTTTTCCATCCTCCTGGGAGGGAGTAGGAGGCAGAACGGGGTGGAGGAGGTAAGGCGTCTTTGCAGTCATCTTCCCAGCCAGCAGTGCTGGTGCCTTTCACTACGTTAGTGGGCTGCATATTAAGAGCCCCTAAAAATCAGTTGACAGAAATAACTATTAGAGTCCTGTTTGTGTCCCCGTGAGCCAAATTAAGTGGAGCTTTCAAAATCATCAGCATTACTATTAGCCAGGCTCTGTTGAAGACCACTGCTGTTGGAGAAAAGAGGAGTCTTTTCGGGTTTGTTTTTAAGCGAGTCCTCCAGATTGCTTGTCAGTCTGTATTAATCAAAATCACTAGATAACTACTCAGCACTGTTCCACTTTGCTCACATAGAAGCCGTCATAGTATTTCATCTTTTAAAAAAAAAATGATAAAATAAAAACATCATGGCAATCTGTCTCCCACATCTGTCACCGTGCTGTTTGCCAGGGCTAATTTGGCTCATTTGGTGAAGTTAGCTGGCCAGGGCAGCGGCCCTACGTTGCTCACACTTCATCCTCCACTCTCAGAAGCTTTCCACTCTGAGGACAATCTTCCCCGACAGAGAAGCTTCCAGAGCTGTTCTTCCCTCTGAGATCTCTAAACAGTATTTGGAAAACTGGCTTTGTTATGGTCAGAACCAAAGGCCGACTAGTGTTTATATACAGAGAGCTTACCGCTGTTCTGTTTACCCTTCTACGGGGAAGAGTATTCATTTTGGTTGAAGTGAAGAACCTCTGTCTTAATTGGATGTGTCAGGAAAGGAAGATATTACACCAGGCTAGATATGTAAACTTGTTTTCATTAGGTAATTGCCATTGGAGTCTTAATGAAGGTAGAATCACCTTTCTCCGAGCAAGCAAACAATCACTCAATACAACGTGCAAACAAAAGTCTAATCCATGGATACCCATATGGTGCCCTTAAGCCTCACTGTGCTTTTCTGTGGGTCCAATATACTTTTATGCAAAGCACTACTTCCTATGTTAAGGCATACGATGGCCTTACAGGGGGGAAAAGCTGGCTAGCAAGTGCTGTTTTCCACCTAGGAGAATGCTATTTCCCCTCCCTGGGAAGGGTCTGCGCTGCGGAGTTATTCCCCTGATAAAATACAATGGATTTGTTTTGAAACAGCTGAGGTTTTACCTGGTCTCCCTTGCAACCAGGGTAGCCGTCCTCCGAGCGGTTTAGCTGAGGTTTGGAGACACGTGGCACACACAAGGGTTGGATAAAAGTCGTTGGCTTCCTCTTCCTTGTGGTCCAGGCGAAGTAGCAAAGGTCATCCCTCCTCCATTGTGCTGGTGTTCAAGGAAACTGCAAAGTTAAGAAAGAACAGGGACCATCAAGCGGGGCTTTGGGGACTTTTCATTTTTAACCCGAGTTGAAAACACAGGGGCTTGCAGACCTTATTGGTAACCCTTTAAACTGAAGTCAAAGGGTTCAAAAAGAAAAGGAAAGCCTATGAAATATATACTAAAGGCAGAAACCACAGTGAGAGAGGAAAGTAATATGTGATTTGGGATAGATGCCTTTGACATATTCATTGATCTCGGTGACTTGCAGAGTGCTGATAGCACTGTGGCCTCAGGGTGAGGCGCCTTGCCAAGCTTCCAGATCAAAGGAGCGCCTAGGTGCTGAATCCCTGGCGTACTCCCAAGCAAAAGTGCCTGGAGCCACATTTGCTAATTACAGGTTGTGTTCTGCTGTTTCCAAACAGGGTGAAAGTGACAGAAGTTTAACTGTGAATAATTACACACTTGAATAAGTATGTGATTAGCACTATTTGTTGTGGTTGGGACTGGAGTGACGGGGACAAGAATGGAGTGATTGCATTATTTACAGCTTAATTGTAGGCAAGTAATCACTTATGTAAGCTGATGGTGTGGGGTCAGAGAGGACCCATGGAAGAATGTAGATGATCTAAAATTCAACTTCTCAAACCAGCCACCCTCCCCCTTCGGGCTTGATAAAGAGAATCCACTATGCATTTCTTGAATGAAATCCTTTAGAATGTTAAATGTCTTGTTCAGTCTAAGTAAAGGATCAGCAGAGACATTTCAAAAATCTCCGCTTCGAAAGTAATAAATCACAAATGCCACCTAGTGGTTCCAAGCAGCCGGTGGCTGCATTATCTTTAAGTGTAGCCATCGCCCCGGTTCCGGTGAGGATTTTCTAAGGGAGGAGGGGGTGTTTTAGTTGTGGGAAATGAAATGAATGGACCAGAACTCCAAGTCCCTCACTTCACCTCCAGTTTCTCTCCCTCCTCTGCCTCTTTTTTATTCTGCCTTAATACCTGCCTACACAGATCATCAGAGTCTCAAATGTGTCCCCACTTCATGCCTCTGTAACTTCTAAGAGATACAGTGGAAATTTGGCTGCAAATCACTTTGTAGTTTTTACTTTCCCCAAGCCACTAAAATAATAAACGAGAAAGTCAATGATTTTCTCCACTTGAGAGTAGACTCTGGGCTGTGTTTCCTTGCCTGCCGCTTCTCATTCACCAGGTGGTTGAAAGCCACTTTCTCAATTAATACACTCCTTGTTTCAAGTGTTCACATCTAGCTTTGAATCTGGAGGGATCCTGCTGACCAAAACTCTCCCGGGAAAACTGCCCGTTTGATAAACGCATTGGAGGGGAGGGGTGGAGAGGATAATTTGTTGTTTTTATTGTTAAGCCTTGTTTATTTTCTCACCCTCTCTCTCCCTCAGCTTCTTCTCATGATTCCATTAAGCAATAGACGGTAAAGTCAATTTTCCTTCACAGGTCAGCATTCTTCAAATAAAATTCCTTAAACGGGGCCCAGAGACTGTTGCTGTAAGCCCTACAGTACCAGCTGAGCTGAAAGCTGCCCTGCTGTGTGACTCCGTGCAAACATCATCTTCCACAACCAACAGGCCTGCCTCCGGGGCTCTCCTCCTCTGGTTCTAACACCAGGAAACACTGTCATGGTTATGCTCTCGGCTCAGGCCACAACTTAAGGGTGCTCCTTGTAGGGGGCAGCCACTTTCCACTTGCGAGAGCTATAATTTCATCTCTAGCCTGTCATTTCCTATGGTGGGGGCGTGTCCCTCTGTGTATACAACTCTCACCAGAACTCCCACGCCACTCTCTTGCCGGTGACCATTCCTCCACCTCCCTCCTTTTCAGGCTTGCCCTCATGCTTCTGGATCCTGTCACCCCTCAAATTATTTCTAAGTAGATCAAGACTTTCTTTCCATAGGGACACTACTTACTGTCACCCCGTCTCTTTCCTTCCCTAAATGAGGCACACCACCAGTAGATAATGTATTCGTCATGCTTCTTCATTTGCTGTGTTTCCGCTGCTTTTAACACATAAACAACTCACCTGCTGGAAGACCTTTCATATGTAAAGAAAGCAATCCGAAGTCCACACCCCCACCCAAGCCCCGCCACCTCTCTGTCAGGCTCTTCCAATCCAGGCCACACTCCCCACCCCCAACCCAGTACCAGACAAGCAGAGACCATCTTAAACCCCACTGGAATTATTCAGACTATCCAATCTTAAACCCGTATACCCTGCCTCAATCATTCCTCCCCTCAGGAAACCACAATCAGGGTTCACAGGCCTGCTTTCCCCCTGCTCTCCAGCTTGCTGGTATTTGTGCAAAGCGTGGCAGGGCCCCTGCTCAAGGAAACTGCGTGTAACAAACTATCTTTTCAGTGGCAAGAGACTCCTGATCTGTTGGTCCCACCAAACCTGAAACATAACAGACTTACATGTTAAAACAGATATCCCTCTAAACTCTAAACCTAGCTGTGCTTCTCCAGTATGCTTATTTCAGGCTAGTATCACTTTCTCCTTTTTCCTTTAAGGGCTCATCCGAAATGCCCATTGAACAATACACTCCTCTTACAGTTGGAAAACCTCATTTCATTGGAAAACTCGTGCTGGGCTGCCATGTGCCCCCTTATTCTTAGCTGTTCTTGCTCTGTCACAGACACCATTCTGCCCACAAAGAGCATATTTTACTTCCCTCCACATTGAATTTTTTTATATTTATGGTTGTATGACCATCTTCGCAACCTAATTTTAGAACATTTCCATCCCAAACCCCTAGTCCACCCCTCCCTCCCCACCCACCTGCCCCCTTTGGTGACCATAAGTTTTTCAAAGTCTGTTTCTGTTCTGCAAATATTGGTTCATCTCGCCCCACTCTGCCTACCAAAGGTCCTATCTCTTTCTCAGAAGCGGTTGACCTGACACATATATCCTTAAATCCTTTGCTAATTTGGAAACAACCCTTTTGGAACTATTCTTTATTGTCTTCATTTCACCATTCTGATTTTGTGCTTGCACTTGTTTTGAAACATCTAAAATCGACTTCGTATTTTGAAAAAAATAGAGAGTGGCCTTCAGCCAAACAGCAAAGGGAGGAGATGGAAATGTCAGCACGAAAAGGGAAGTTCGCTAGAAGGTCAGCTTGGAGCTTGGCCCCAGCTCCACAAAGGACCAACAGAGTGAGTTTGGCCAAGTTACAACTAATTGAAACCTTATGTTTCTAAACGTGAACTGAGAAGCTGAGTCAGGTAAGGATCCCTGGAAGGGACATGGTGCACCCGTAGGAAGCAGCCCCTCCTGGGGTACCCTCTTTGGGATAATTCCATTAAGTCAAGAAGATACGCACTGCTGCCCTGAGTGAAAAGTCTCTTTCCAGTATGCTCTCTGCGTTCCATGTAGTGAGGTTTTCTCCCTTTCAACTTTAGCCACCCGTACACCATTGATTATACTCCCTTCTCCATGACTGCACCTCCTTGCAAATCTGATGGACCCCAGGGCCACAGGACGGACCGGCAGGAAGAAAACTCAAATTCAGCTGGCTCCCAAGGTCCCATCCAATCATCCCAAATCCACAGGGAGCTCATTGTGGATGTGTATCCTTCATAGGACAGACAGCAGTGCCGTTCACCTCGGGGCTGGTTCAGATCATGCTTTCCAAAGCAGAATTTCTGAGCTCTTCCTCTTTTCCAGCTCTTCTCCAATCAGTGTTTTCTATCCCACAAAAACACTGGCTCCGTATTACATGTGGCCGCTGGTCGGGAAATTTTCTTACCATAAAGCTTTCCCACAGAGCCGTGCTTTCTAAAACCACAGAAAAGGTGTGCTTTGACTGAAACTCTATGGAAGGTTGCAGGACATCAGGATAACCTTAGTCATTATCACACAAGTTCATTGAATAAATAGTGCTGTTTCTGTTTCCTCTTTGCTTTCTTAGCTCTACCTAGAGTGAGCAAATAAACCTTCTAGCCTAAAGGAACTAAACCCACTGTATTTTTAAAATTAATATGTTATCTGTTTTGTGGGAGGTTGGGAGTTGTAATGAGAGGCTTTGGGTTGTCTTTTTTTTTTTTTAAGGGCTGCACCTGCGGCATGTGGAGTTTCCCAGGCTAGGGGTCGAATTGGAGCTGTAGCCCCAGCCTACGCCACAGCCACAGCAATGCCAGATCCGAGCCGTGTCTGTAACCTACACCACAGCTCATGGCAACGCCGGATCCTTAACCCAATGAACGAGGCCAGGGATCGAACCCACAACCTCATGGCTCCTAGTCGGATTTGTTAACTGCTGTGCACGCCACGACGGGAACTCCTGAGTTGTCTTTTCCTTTCGTCTTATAGCTGTGAGCGCAAGATATTCTATTTCCCATCACTTGAGCAGCCAGCCATTACACACACCAATCAGAAAAGAATGCTAAATTGCTGGTGACTGCAATGGCATAAGCGATGTTTAATCATTTACTTTGAATCTCTTCAAGACAATAATACCCTAGCCTATAAGAAAATCAATATGTTGCATTAAAACAGGATTTGATGTTTCATAATACAATGGAAAAGATTCTCACAAGAACAATCCAGCCCTGAGTAGAAACGGATAATGACTGCTGTGATTTCCACTCTCCTGTTTTTAAAGAAGTGGTTTCTTTTTCTTTTGAAAGGCATATTTTTGAGAATGTTCTGTTCTATCAAATTTTGTGAACTATGTGAGGCCATTGAGTTTAAATGCTTTGAGATAACTTTTTAAAGAACCATATAATGTACCTAGGAGGCAGGACAGTGTGCTCTAAATCCCTGTTGTAGTGAGGAAGAAGCTCAAAATGTCATGAGGTGCCAAAGCAACAAGGGAAAAGCCCAGGGTACTTGTTGATAGGAGTTATCACTCATCCTTACTCATTTTCTGCCTCCAGTCAAAACAGCAGGGTCTCCGGCTTGAAACAGGGCTAAAAGGAGCAGCATCAGTTCAGGAGAGGATGAGTGAAAGGGGAGTGGAGTGGAGCCTGGTCAACGTCCCCAGGAGTTTTAGGTGGTGAGTCAAATGGCTCAGCACCAAGCAAATTGGGGGTGCGGCTGAACTCACTGGGGGGAGTTTCTATAGCAAACATCCTCCAAGATCCCTCTAGGTATTCCTCTGACATTGCCAAGTATTTGGGTTTAGTGAAAAAGAGGACTTGACTGGGATTCAAGCTTGGCCACGAATTTGCTGACTTTCAGGCTTCAGATCTTTAAAAACTGTATACAAGTCCATTCCCTATCCCGCAAGGACTTCCTGGTGTTAGTGAATCAATGACTTAGATGTGCTTTGAGCTCCTTGGCAAGACTCTACTATCCCAAGGTGTTACTCTCTGTGCAAGATTTCCTAACTCCAGTTGGTTCAACAGCAGTTACAACGAATGCCATTCTCCTTGAGCTGGGACAGGTAGAAAACTGGGACTTCCTTTGTTCAGCCACCCTACGACCTAAGGCGGTCTGGCACAGAATGGTTTTGTGGATGGATGAGCATCTGTTCTTATTTACAAGGATGCTACAGAGCACTGCCATGCTCGTTTCCTCCCTCCTGGGACTTTTGTGAGGCTTATCATGATTATTCCAGCAGCGCACCAGAGAAGACAAGAGCTTTAGAAGTATAAATTATATTTAGTGTTTGCTGAAGACTAGCAGTACTTTCCATTGGCCACTTACATTAAATTCGTGATTCTCTTCAACACGGAATTCTTGCCGAATGTGCTTAGGAGGTGGAAGCTGGGGAGGCAAAGCATCTCAAAATGATTTTGGTGATTCTTTCTTTTAAATTTTTGTATTGTTTAACTCAGGGATGCACAAGAAGCTTGTATATAATGTCAATACACACACTTTTAGTGTGGTTCTCCTCAGTTAGGATGTGGAAACCTCCCTGATCTATATTCTCTCTTCTTTTTTCATCGGCCTTTTCCTGGATGATCTCTAATCTATACCCATGGCTTCAGCTGAGCTCGGACAAGAATACAGATACCACGATTTTCTATAGCTGTAAAAGAGTAGACTTTATTTTCAAACAAAAAAAAAATTTGTATTTCTTCTTTCTGACTTTAAATTTTGGAGTTGCATTTAAATCTTCCTTCTTTCACATCCCAGAGGGTCATTTAATTACCACGTTGTCATACTCTGTCTACTTACCCTCATAGATATCCATGCTGTCCTCTCTATCCATGTCAGGGATGTCGTAAAAACCTACTAACACTTCTACGGACTCAGTCACACTTGCTTCCAATCCATCTGCTTGCTGTCAGAATAATCTTTCTAATACAAAAAAAAAAAAAACTCATCACGCATAAAATCCTTTAATCTTTCCCTACTGCTTTCACACAGGACCTGTGTTGACTGTTCTGTCCTGTAACCTAATACCTTATGGTCCCAGGCATACCAAAGTACCTGATTTTAAGAACAGCCATGTCCTTTCACACCTCTGCCCTGGGACCAATTGTTCTCATTTCTAGAATGACTTTCCAGCCACCTTGACTTTAGAAAAAAAAATTTATTTTTAGGCTTTACTGACTTGCCCTGCAAGATTCTTGTCAGTTATTTCCTAGAGAATCAAATCAGATCTTCTCAGAATCCCCTGATCTAAGCCAGATGCCTCCAGCCTTGAGCTCCCAAAGTACTCCATACGCACCCATCACAGCAACCATCACACACCCTTGTTTCACAGTATTAGCCCACATGTGTCTCTCTGCACTGCACAATGGACTCTCAGAGTGCTGGTTTTCATTTTTCTGTTTTAATCTTTTTATTCCTGAAGGCTAGTCTAATACCTGGCACACAACAGGGGATAAAACCAAGAGAAACTTAGATTCTGAGAGGGATAAAACTTTCTTTTCCTATGATGAAAAATATATTTTGCCTTTTGTAAAGAATGACTAATAATATAAAGCCCAATGAAATAAAAATCCATCTGAGTAGGGCTGTGATTTCATTTTCTAGAGAACTGAGGGGATATATCATCTGATATGTTTCTGTAGAACCTGGAGAGAGCAGGTCTGATAATCTGATACAGGAAGTGGATTACAATTGTGCCTAAAAGAGAAAATAGGAAATGTCTGGAAGCCCAAATAAAGCGGGGCTGAGGGAAGAATGCACACCCAGTCTCCCAGCAGCTCCTACCGTTTCCAGCATTCTTGCAGTTAGGTAGGACCACTTGTGTTCAGTCCTGGCTAATGAAATGTGCTGTGTGTCACTTCCAGGATAAGGCATTGAAAAGTCCATGCTTGAATCTTCCTCTTTATGATGTGTACGTGCTACATGTATGAGAAGGTAGAGTTCTATCAGTTTGGGTGACAGTATGGAACAGAGCCTTGAACAGGCTAATGTGAGAAATAAAGTGTGCTGTATCAAACCTTTGAGATTGTGAGGGGGAAGCATTTGTTATGGCAGCATAATCTAGATTATCTGAATACAGACACGATTAAGGGAAAAAAAACCCAAAGAAACAGAAATGTCCCTTGTAAAATTATGTGACAGTAATTGGATGCAGATAAGTTGGTATCATCATTGCCAAAGAACATTTAGACCTGCGTTCTGTATAAAACATTCTTGAGAGATGATTCTCACGTCTGCATGGGTCTCATGGGTCTCTCACATATCTCCATGGTGAGCAGAAGAACTGATTACCTTGTTTAGTACTTTCTTTTCAAGGATGTTTGCTCAGTGACCATCCTTGGCAAATAGAAATGGTGTCTATTTTTGAAGCAAAAGGTAGGGTTACTTTCAGCCTTGGACACTGAGAGATAGTGTATCATTCTGGAACAATGGACAGTCTTGCTAATGCCACATCCAGGATATGAGATTCAGGTTCCCTCGTCTCAGAGTTCTTCTTCTGTAATGCAAACTACTGCATGTGCTGTTGTTACCTGGCCCTCTTCATGTTGTCCTCTGGGAACTGGAGCCTGGGGACCAGTGCAAAAAAATGCTGAAATGCTGGCTACTGCTGTTTCTGCAAGTTGTAAAGCCTTTTGTTTCTCACCCAGGATTCCCAGGTTTTCTGCCAGCATTGGTGAAACAACGGCAGAGTGTCTTAGCTTGTAAGTCATGTAAAATCTCAGGCTCTTCACCGTTCTTGACAAATACGAGGGAAATCGCATTGAATTTAGGGTCAGGGTTAGTCTTAATGGCATCTAGTTGTAACATACTGTTCCTAAAAATCAAACAGAACATGGATAAAGGAAAGGCTTCCCAGGGTTTCAGAGCTGCTGAGGCCTCCATCAGAATATAAAGGAACTGATCTCAGAGTGTTTCAGGAGTTCCCATCATGGCTCAGCAGAATAAAATCTGAATAGCACCTATGAGAATGCAGGTTTGATCCCCGGCCTTGGTCACTGAGTTAAGGACCCGGCGTTGCCATGAGCTGTTGTGTAGGTTGCAGAAGTGGCTGGGATCCTGCATTGCTGTGGCTGTGGTGTAGGCCAATGGCTATAGCTCTGATTTGACCCTTAGCCTAGGAACCTCCACATGCCACAGGTGAGACCCTAAAAAGATTAAAAAAAAAAAAAGAGAGAGAGAGAGAGGGAGAGAGTGTTTCATAGCCCAGGTAGAAATCACCTTTCTTGTGCAACAGATAAGGCATCAAGAAAGAACTTTTAGGAGTTCCCTTCATGGCTCAGTGGTTAACGAATCCGACGAAGAACCATGAGGTTGCGGGTTCGATCCCTGGCCTTGCTCAGTGGGTTAAGGATCCGGCGTTGCCGTGAGCTGTGGTGTAGGTTGCAGACGCAGCTCAGATCCCGCGTGGCTGTGGCTGTGGCGAAGGCCGGCGGCTACAGCTCCTGTTAGACCCCTAGCCTGGGAACCTCCACATGCCGCGGGTGCGGCTCTACATAAAAGGCAAAAAGACAAAAAAAAAGAAAAAAAGAACTTTTAGAATCAGTGCAGCTTCAGAGTATAAGTGGAGTACTGTGAATTCTAGAACATGATGGCATTTTTCTAGCAGCCCTTGGGCATAGGAGTGAAGGTGTACAAGGGAAGAAATCACTTTAGAAAATGTTTTGGTGTTATCATATGTAACAACATGCACACAATCTTAAGATCTAACAATTCCACTTCTGGATGTATTCTCTATAGAATCTCTTAAACAAGTGAATCAGGAGGCCAGATGAATATTCACAGGAGCACTTTTTGTTAAAATAAAATAGTGGAAACCACCCAAATGATAATTGACAGCAGAATGTGTAAATAAATTACATTATGGTTGTGCAATAGACTATTATACAACAGTGAAAATAAATCAACATATGTAAATCCTAGACCATAAAGAATGTTAGTATATGCATATATATATATAATAACAGCAGCTTATAACTTTTACAAATCTGAAAACATAAAAATGGATAGTATATTACTTAGAGCAGTGTTTTAAAAACTATTTGCCATGTGGCCAAAGGAAGAAATATTTTACACTGTGATCTTTGAACCACTATAAGAAATAATTTCACACAGATGCACACTATGCCACACACACGCAGTGGAACAAATTTTCTTGCAAAATTACCTACCCTTATCGTGTTCTGTGTACTCTGGTGTTTTCCATTGCATTGTATCCTATTTCATTAAAACCTGATTCTGGTCATGATCCATTAATTTGATTTTACGGCCATAACCTGAGTTAGAAAGCTATTGATTTAGGGATATTTATGTATGTGGTAAAACTATAAATAAAAGTAATAGAACAATAAACACAAAATACACCACAGGACTGAATAGGAAAAAATGAGATTATGAGGGGGAGGAGCCCACAGGTAGTAATAGTGAGATTGATAACATTCTAGTTTTAATTATGGTTTCGGATTCATGAATATTTATTTCATTATTTTGCTTAATTACATATTTACATTGCATATATTCTGTGCATGCACCAATTATAAGAAAACATTTTTACAAAGAGAAAGGTTATAGTGAATAGGAGAGAGGAGGAGGGGAAGAAGAGAAGGAATGAGAGATAAATTCTGCAAGCGAGTAAGGATCTCAGTTCCTTAGGTGTCATGATGACCCGGGATTTTAAAATCTAGAAATCTGTATCATCTGGTAAACTATTCAAATGTTTGAACCTGGGTTTTTGTCTTTGACTGGATGTTAGACTGAAGATGACTAGAAAGTGTGTGGAGCTCAGTCCTCCTTGTCAGAAACCACCTTTCCCTGAAGCCAGTTGGAATCCCAAGGGTCCCATCAGAACTCTGGGAAAAAGAACAGGAAGAGCAACAGAGCGGATAAAATATGGGGAGCTCTAAAGAGACAGCACTGGAGCCAACCATAAATGTGGTTCCCTTCTAGCCTGGGCCATTTCCTTATGGAGAAAAGAAATTTGCACTTTAAACTAGAGTCATACTTCTAAGACCAAACACAAGGAAAGAAAGAGCAATTAACCTACAGATAATCATTGAAGAAAATTAGTTCGAATAAATTGAGATTATAATGTGGATTTTAAAATTTCGAAGTAGTATGAATATCCATATTAATCACATGGATTGAATCACTTTCTTGCTTGCCTTTCAACTGCTACTATTTCAAAATTAAATGAAACAACAGATATCTGGGTACCTCTGACTTGTATGTTAAATGCAGCAGATAAACAATTTTCTGTACTTTCTTATATTTGAGACTAGCTCAGAAGGTGAGGTTTTACAACTTTTTTTTCCATTTCTACCAAATATACTCTAGGTCAGAGGCTATCAAATAATGATACATACTAAGGTAGTGCCTTTTTTTTTTTTCCTAATGGGGTTTTGCAAGGATTTATTCTAAAAGCGAGGTGATTCAAATGGGCTGTTCATTGTACGCAGAAATACTAACTGGATAATACATTTGTGGCATGGATCAAGAACTGGACATTTTTGTATTTGTGATACTGGTTGAAGCCAATCCTTTGCTGTCTGGCTTCACTGTTTTAGTCAGGTTATCTGGATCACTGGCATTAAAAGACGGTTTCTCATCAATAGACATGATAGTATAAAGAAAATCAGAAATGATTCTTAAAGAGATAGAGCCTAAGGCTTTGGACTTAACATGCTAATATATAAGGACTCTCTAGGCATAAGGATAGGATTTCCAGTGACTCAAAATTTAAGATATCTCCAGGAAAGTAGTATCTAAATATTATCTCTAAGGTAACACTGTAGGGTGGTAACTGGTGCTGCTCTCTGATTATCTCCAGTTCTCTGCCTCCTAAACACGCAGTAGGATTACGCTTCCTGCCCACCTTGCGTATGTAGAGGCCATGTGACTCTTTCCGGACAAAGCATTGTAAGTCACTTTGGAGCTGAGCTTTGATTTACTGGTGTAAGTTTTCTGGGTCTAACTCTGTTCTCTGGTACTGTGCTCGGTAATGTTGCGATGAGAGCTGCTCTTTCAGACCATAGTGATATGGAGAGTCTTTGTATCTTGAGCAAGAAATAAAACCTTTTTGTTGACTAATGGATTGCTTATTAACTCAGCAGGACCTAACTACTTACGATGCAATTACTACTTACGATGGTTCTGATTACCAACTCCAATGTGTGTGTCTTGGGGGAGGGTTTTCTCCAAACATCCAACAACTCTCCAGACACCAGCTAGGTGTCCTACAATTCAACTCAATTCTGACACTATATACCAGGAGATCCTGTCGGATTCTGTAGGTTAAGGGCTCAGCACCACAAGACTGCCCTCTACTTTAGAGGCTTGTCACAAGCCCAGGTTATCACCTGTACTTCTGACCTACTGGCTACAGACTAGAGATTCACATGAACCCCTGCCCTCTTTGGGTTCAATTAATTTGCTAGAGTGGTCACGGAACTCAAGAGACATTTTACTTACTAGATCACCTGCTCATTACAAAAGATACTAAAGCATATAAATCTATGGCCAGATGAAGAGACGAGGTATGTAGGAAGGGCATGGAGCTTCTACTCCCTCTCCAAAGTGCCAGTCTCCCCAAAACTCCATTTACCAACCTGAAATGTCACCAAATCCTGTCCTTTAGGGTTTTTGATGAGATTTCACTAGATAGGGATGGTTGACTAAATCATTGGCCATTGGTGATTGAACTCAACTTCTAGCCCTTCTCTCCTTTCCTACCATAGAGGTCAGAGGTAGGGGTGGGGACATGGGACCGAGAGTTCCAACCTTCCAGTCACATGGTTGCTTTCCTTGGCAACCAACCTCCACCCATAAGAGCAGTCCAAAAGTCTCATTAACAGTAACACAAAGCAGTTTTTATCACTCTCATCTCCTAGGAAATTCCAAGGGTTTTAGGAGCTCTGTGCCAGAAATGTGAAAAAAAGACCAAATATATATTTCTTATTATAAATCACAGTATCACAGTGTTATACCTGCACTGTCCTGAGGTCACCTTGGCTGTTATACAGTGGGAATCAACAACCTTTCTGTAGTGTGGTCACGGTAAAAACTTCTGAGTGATCTCTGCACTCTTTCCTTCTAAAGAACTCCAGTCTCTGTTAACTCCACTGTTTTCATTATGGCAATCCAGGTAAATAATACCAAGAAATTATTCTATTTGAATGGGGGTAATACTTTTTTTTCATGGAACCCTGAAAATGTTTGGCAGGGAAAGGACACACAGAAAAAGCCTTAATGGAAAATGAGAGGAGATGGCATTTCTGGGACTTTTACTCTTAGGCTCCTGACAATTCCAGGAAAAGGAAAAATGGCAATGGCAACACAGCTATTTACTTGGTAATGTATGAGACTAACCCTCATTGTACCCAGTCCATTGGGTACATTGAGTAAAAACACAGTATTTTTTTAATATGTGTTAAATATAAAGGAAACAGACATCCTGGGCGATTAAATAAACGTTGAAAGGTACACAAGCCAAATAATATTTATTTGCAAAACCATTAACCATTCAGTGATAGAGAATTTAGGAGAACAAGTGGATTATAGAATTTTAGAGTTAGAAAGAATGTTAGGCATCATCCAGGTCACTTTCCTGATTTCACAGATGAGGAAATTGAAGTCTCCAAAGGTTAACTGACTTTCTCAGAGTCCAGAGAGTTATTTGACAGGAGAGCTTGATTTAAATCCATTGCTACTTCCCCTATATCATACAGTTTCAAGGTTTTCATAAAGATAAGATCGCTGTCTTCTGATATTGCACCAAGACCAAAAGCCACCCAAACAGAAGTTCAATTATAAATGACACAGAAAACTTCAAGAAAGAATATGCCCTTGTGCATGATATATAGTACAGATATTACTCATTTTAGATGAAAGATAGGAAGTAACTATAATTTATTTTTCATTTCCTGACTCCTCAATATTAAAGACTTCATGGATATACCTTACTTCAGAGAGTAGAGCCTTCTGGCAAAGGGTGGTTTTCTGGCCAGGCAGTAACTAGATACTCTAGCATTGTCTAGATACAGACAAATATTAATTACCATATTTTTAAAACTTTGAGTGAAATCAGGGACTCTGTCAGGATAAAAAAAATTCATAATCTTCAAAGCAATGGTTAATTGACCATGTCCCAGTCCTTCAATCGCTATATCAAATTAGATACAGAGTCCTGGTGGTTTCTTCTTCAAAGTCTCCACTATCTCACCTTTCTTTCCCAATGGTTTGTTTATTAAATTCCAAGTCCTCAGCCTGTTATTTTCATAGCAATCCCTCCTTATCCTCAGGGGATATGTTTCAAAAATCCCCAGTAAAAGACTGAAACCATCGAGTATACTGAGCCCTATATATGCTATGTTTTTTCCTATATATATATACCCATGATAAATTTTAATGAATAAATTAGGCATAGTAAGACATTAAAAACAATAGCTAATAACAAAATAGAGTAATTATAAGAATACAGTGTAATAAAATTTATGTGATATGGCCTCTCCCTCTCTCAGAATATCTTCTTGCGAAAATGTAAGGCATTTTTCATCTCTACTAAGCAGTTATCACACACTGTGGCCATAGCTTTTGCAGTTTGAGGTTTGACAGCAAAACTGGCATGAATTTCTTTTTCCTTCTTCACAATTTCATGGATAGGACATTTGTTCTCATCATACATGTTAGCAACCTCAGTATACGATACTTTTTCTTTCCTTATTGAGACATTCATCTTTTCACTAAAGGAAGGACTTTCTGGCTTTTCTTTGGCGTGTGTGTATGTGAATTGCCATCATCACTGCTCTTGCACGTTGGAGCCATGGCTGACTAATATAAGGGTTACTCGAACGTGAGCACTGCGATGCCATGGCAGTTGAGCTGATAACCAAGGTGGATTCTAAGTAACTAGTGGGCAGGATAGTCTGGACAAAGGGATGGTTCATGTCCTGGGAGGGAAGGAACTGGACTGCATGAGATTTCATCACATTACTCAGAATAGCACACAGCTGGGAGTTCCCTGGTGGCCTAGCGGTTAAGGATTTGGTGTCGTCACTGCTGTGGCTCAGGTTAGATTCCTGGCCTGGGAATTTTGGCATGCCACAGATGAGGCCAAAAAAAGAAAAAACAAACAAACAAAAAACAGGACACAAACAACAGGGTCCTACTGTATAGCACAGGGAACTATATCCAATCTCCTAGAATAGACCACGATAGAAAAGAATACAAAAAAAGAATATATATACATATGTATATAAAACTGAGTCACTTGGCTGTACAGCAGAAACTGGCACAACATTGTAAATCAACTATACTTTAATTTTAAAAAAGGGAAAAAACTTATGAATAGGTTATTTCTGAAATTTTCCATTTAATATTTTTGGAACACAGTGGGTGACTGAAATCACAGAAAATGAAACCAAGGAAATGGAGGCACTATTGCATTTCTCCATATTCCTGTTCCACTGTAAATCCCTCACACAGTCACAAAACAATCACATGATTCTCAGTTTTGCTCTAACTTTTCCTTGTCGTAGAATGATCTCTGTTTTCTTTTGTGTCTACTGAATCCTTCAAAGGTCTTTGCTAAAACCTACCTTTTCCCAAAGTGTTCTCAGCTCTTCCGGCTCACATTAATCCCCTCTGTTTCAGGGAGTGTGGACTGCGTATTAGAATCCTTTTTATCGTTTCCCATTTAATAAAAATACCCATACCTGGGACTACTCCACATCAGTTAAATCCAATGTCCTAGAGAATTCAGAAATCCTATATTTGTGTGTACTTACTCGTAATATGCATAACACTCGATAGCTTCACGTGCAGAAATTTCTGTTTTTCCAAGTGAGGCAAATATCATGTGTTATGTTTATTTTGAATACTTGTGACACTTGGTCCTGAGATGAACACAACTAAAACCCTTGAGGGGTAAAGTTGTGTTAGCAGTATAGAGTTGACCACAGCCTGCACCTTATTGTTATTTTGGTGGGGAGCTTTTTCCATACTTAAAAGTTTCAACGTGCTTAAGAAGCAGATGTCTTTCTTTTGGAAAGGACTTCTTTTATAATAACATTTATTTGAACTCAGGAGTAATTTAGCTGGTTTTGATTCAGTAGCTCAACTGATTTAGGTTTGTATATTTTAGAAAATCCTTTGTAACTCATCTGCATCAAAGCTTTCCTGCTCCTGGAGTTCTCTTCGTGGCTCAGTGGTTAACGAATCCAACTAAGAACCATGAGGCTGCGGGTTCCATCCCTGGCCTTTCTCAGTGGGTTAAGGATCTGGCGTTGCCGTGAGCTGTGGTGTAGGTTGCAGACGCGGCTCGGATCCTGCGTTGCTGTGGCTGTGGCAAAGGCCGGCAGCTACAACTCCTGTTAGACCCCTAGCCTGGGAACCTCCATGTGCCGCGGGGGCGGCCCTAAAATGACAAAAGGCAAAAAAAAAAAAAGCTTTCCTGCTCCTGCTATCAGGATTTTTTTCATTGTGAGTTTTAGAGCCAAGACACACTTTTCAGTTGGTTGAAAAGTGTTCCACACTTTTCTGGAAATCAATAAAGAGGGAGGAGGTAAAGATAATATGTAGAACAGTGATGTTTGCCTATCACTGATCATGAGGTAAGAAGTGGTGCATAATCTGAATCCAACCTTTCAGAAATATTGTGGGTCTCACATTAGAAAGAAGATTACGACATTAGGAATGTCTGTTGTACCCACAGACTCTGGCTTCAACCAGAGAGCCAAGGAGCGGTACAAACAAGGAGCTGTTCCTTGGCTAGGATATGTTGAGCTTTATACTGCAAGACTTTTACACTGAGCGTAGCAAGTGGTTAGAGCCTGAGTTTAAGTCTCTGAAAAGGATGGAGCGGGACCTTATGGAGGCTTTAGATTGGGAACTCTGGTCAGGTAGATGCATTATTGCCCACAAAAACAAAGCAACATATACAAATAAGGTTTAACCGAATTAATCAGTTTGTGGGGGAGGGGCATTTCAGATGGCAGAGGGAAACAGAGGAAAGATAGAAACTGGGTCTAGAGATGCTGAGTCTTGAGAAAAAGAGATTTATAGATGGCTGTTTTATTCTGAATGATGATTCAGTTCCTCCTAAGCTCTGGTTTTCTAAAGCTAGACAGTTTCCTGAGCTACATTTCGTCCCTGTGTTCTTGGAAGATTAACTCCTATTATTTTGGGTAACCTGGTTATGTTATCGCGTTCCGGAAAAACCAGGCAACCTCAGATTTCCTCTGTCGGGGAGGTATTCTAATTTCCTCTGTCTGGCTCCCCATAAGCAAAACACCAACTGTAGTTCATTATATATGCTCACAGAGTTCCTTTTCAAATTTCTTTTCAAATAATCTATAATATAACCGGGGTGGGGAATATTTATCTGGGGAAAAGAAGACACTAAACAGATATTTTGCAATGTGACTCTTGCAAGTAATTCAGGACTATTTGAGTCTTGAAATCAAGTTATTCTTCTTGTTATTGTTGGCTCCTAAAACTTCCTCCTAGTGATAATGGCTCACACACAGCACTCGCGATGTTCCAGGCACTGTTCCAGACCTCTGACCTACAGGAACTCTTTTAATCACCAGAATAACTTATGAGAAAAGTGCTGTTGTTAACATTACCATCTTTACATCTGAGCGCTCTAATGCCCACTTGTGTTGCCTCAGTCTCAACAGCTGGGAAACCCAGGTACTCTGACTTCAGGGTCCATCATCTGATCTCCTGGCTTTAGTGTTTCAGTGATTACACCAGCAGTGCACTCCCTGTCTTTCTCCTACTAAAGATAAATTATTAACGCCATTAAACAGTCATCATCACGTAACTGGAAAACGGATGAATTTCCAATCAGAAGTTTGAGCATTAAACGATTGGACATAGTCAATAGACTCCCATTTACTAAGATTAAGGTTAAATTTCATGTTTACTGATTAGTTACTTGGGAGTAGAGAAGGGAGTAGAGAAGGTTACTGATTAGTTACTTGGGAGTAGAAAAGGAACTCAACTGACAATGAAGGAGGAAGGATTATTTATTTATTTTTATTAAAGTGTAAGGTGGGTTAAAAGACACTGAGCTTAAAAATACCTATTTGTTTTTTTTCTTCAGATCATGGGTTAATGAATAAGCATTACAAACACAACACCCTCCCTTGGTCTCTGTGATTGACTGGCATCTATCTACACCTTGCATGAGGGCACTGCTTTCCTTTTCTTGTCTTCATGGTTAAGTGAGTTAAATCTCTAACATCTCTCACTAGAGTCCTTGCTTGATTGACCCATGATCCATGATCTACCCGGGTTGCTCTAGAATGCGCTTCCCCTTTCCCTGTTCACTGATTAGCACCCAGCTAACTTCGCTCCCCTGGAGGATCAGGTGAATGAAAAGTGGCAGATGGGCAGAAAGTGAGAGAGTGATTGAGCCTGAAACTGCAGCAGAGCGTTATCTAGACAGGCTGTTTTATCTGTATGCAGACTGCCTTTTTTGTAACCCCAGATAAGGGAAAATTGTAGCCCGAAAAAGATGAAAACAGGGAAACCCAACCATGGAAGGCATTTATTCTTATCTTTTATTTTTATAAAGAATAACAAAGGTTCCCAGCAGATAAAATCAGTGCTTCATATGAAACCCAAATTCACAGTTTGCGTGAGTGCCTTTTTTTTTTTTTTTTAAATCCAGAGCCACTAAGGTTGTTATGTTGATGCCCTACATTTCCATTCCTTCCTATGCCCAGGAGGGGAATTTAGAACTTGAATAGACCTTTGAGATCACATAGAATAACCCTCCCTCCTGTTCCCTCCCTTTCCTAATAAGGAAAGCGAAGCCCCAGGAGGTTAACCAACTTGCACAAGGTCAGATGAGCTCAATTGTCTTCTAAACTCCACACGGAACTTTTTTCATTTCCAGCTTTAAATTATTTATTCAGTTTTTTGCCATTTTCACTTCATTGAAATGAACTCTCTCTTCTTGCTATTATATCCTGGAAGCTATTTATCCAACCTGATTTAATTGCATTTTCATGCAATTGTATTACATTTTGCAATTGCTATTACATTTTATATTCTCTGTGTTTTTATGCCCTAGTGCCAACTGTTAGCATCCTCTGTGTCCTGCTTTATTTTTAAATTACCCCAGGTGTTTTTTAGGCTAGTTTTACTTATATTACAACATAGAGTTAAACATACTAACATAGGCAGAATGATTCCAATCCTGACTTGGGGTCCATGAGGGAAAGAAGTAGAAAGCTTAGGGTTATTATTGTAACTATTTTAGCATTTGCCACATAACAACTGCAATAAATTAGCATCCTTGGTGTCTGTGTTTCCAAATTCCCCTCCCATCCTCTCTTTTTTTTTATAGACGCATTCAGGGAAGAGCTCTCTCCTGGAATCACCCCTATCTTCTGAAATTAGCTTTAGGAAGTCATTGCAGACATCGAACATTAAGTAAATGAACCCCAATTTAAAAGGGATTTACGCAAATTAGATGGAAAAGCTCAAGGGAAACCAAAACAATCCTTATAGGTCAAAAAGCCCTAGAAATTCTCTAAAATATTCCCTTGTTTTCTTAGTGGGCAAATCGGTAGAAATCAACTAAGGCCAAGTTTGAGAGCTAGTCAGAAGGAAAGAAATTCTGCGACACAAAAAGTAAAACACCTTTAAAAGTAAAGAGAAATTTATTAACAGCAAAAGTCAATGAAATATGTAGCCAAGAAAATGTCTTTTTTTTTTTTTTTTTAATAGCTCAGTAGAATAATAGCGCTTGCCAATTATGGAGGAGATATTTTGATGCCTGCTCCGGCTTGGGCTTTATTTAGATGGATTCCAATCCAATCCACTGTCAACTGAATTATATGCACCATGGACTTCAAAGGCTCTGTGCTCAATGGGAACGTCCAGGATGGAATGCTGTGAGAAATAAATGATTGTGCTGCCGTGCAGGCTGCCAAGCTGAGGCGATCCCTTTTCAGTCACTGGAAAAATGCGGTGTGCAAATGGACGTCATGCTGTGATAAGGGAAGTCCAAAAATATAGTTGCAACACAGTGAGCAAACTTAATGGAGGTAAATCTTTCACTTCCCTCGGACAGCTACGCTCTGCAGGTGGTTTTGCTGATGCACACAGTTGCGTGTGTGGATGTGTAAATATACATGCCTTGAACACGCCTTTCTGAAATAGGTATGGCAGAGTGGAAGTCACAGCAAAACTTGAAAGAGCTTGGGCAAAAGCAAAATTTGCTCTGGGTATTTCCTTTGGCAGTTTACCGTGACTCCTGGGTAGGACAAGGTTTTCCAAGGGAGCTCTGATTTCTGACTGCTTTTGGGAGCAGCAGAGTCCTCTCTACTGCCTTCTGAGAGCTGTGCCTGTAGAGGCTGCCAGGTGAAGAATGAAGGCTGAGTCTCGGCAGCTCTTCTCTACACAAAGCAATTCTCAAACTCGAAGCTGCATTAGCATTGCCTGGAGGTCTCTTTAAAGTGGATTATTGGGACTCACACCCCTACTCCCTGAGTTTCAGAGGGTGTAGGTTTAGAAAGGGTCCCAAGAAATGACAATTTTAATAAGGTGGCAGGTGACATTCATGCTGTTGGTCTGGAAACCCCACCTCGAGCACACTGATCCATGATCTGCCCTCACCAGTCCAGATGCTTCTAAATGCGTTGCAAACACAATTCCACCTTAAACAAGCAAGGCTGCCTCTCTCCATTTGCCCAACTTTACATGTTTGGTGATGCCAAAGTACACGACGAGAAACGCTGAATTATAGATATTGCCGTTGAGCTGATGGGGAATTTGACTACCTCACAGCCCCACTTCAGAAGAAGCTTGGAAGGAAGTGCAGTCATGGTATCTGTTGGAGGAATTTTATGAAAGAGACACTTTCAAGCAGTACTATTGTCGTTGTAGGGCTAAATATTAAGTTCAGTAAAAGAATTTCATTTTCCTTCTTTTCCCAACTATTCTCCAGGAACCTGGCCTTTAACATATACAAGTGGTTCCTGACTTGAAATCAATATGTTCTTGGTGAGACTTACTTGAAATAATTAATTAGGGGAAAGATCCTTACCAGCAAGGAGCTATGGCCTTTTATGGAGTTTTGAGGTAGCAACTTAGCAATTTTCCAAGAGGGGAACAGGTTTTAAGATAGAGATGAAGTCTAACGAACCAACATTTTACTTTAGGAATAGACAAGGCAGACTCACATTAAAATATAGCTGAAGTAGGAGTTCCCATTGTGGCACAGCAGAAATGAATTTGTGTAGCTTCCACGAGGATGCGGATTCCGTCGCTGGCCTCACTCAGTGGGTTAAGGAAATGACTTTGCCATGAGCTGTGGTGTAGCTCGCAGACATGGCTTGGATCCCGAGTTGCTGTGGCTGTGGTGTAGGCCTGCACCTGTAGATCTGATTCAACCGCTAGCCTGGGAACCTCCATATGCTGCGGCTGCGGCCCTAAAATACATACATGTATATATATATATAGCTAATAGAAAAAGAAGTGAACACATGGGGGGAAAAAAAGGTGCTCGACCTTATTTTATACTTCATAAAATTGAATCTGGGACAACAAGGTGCCACTTTTCATACGTCAGATTGGCAAACAGGAGCGCACTTGATCCACTGATGACTCAGACGGGTAGACTGAGCGGACACTGGAACAACATTTTTGTTTGTTTGTTTGTTTGTTTGTTTATTTTCTTAATGGATTTTATTTCAATTATAGGTGTACATAAATCATCACAAGTCAATTTTACAGATTTTGTATCTCAAACCCACAGTGCATCCCCCCACCCCCCAGATTGTCTTATTTGAAAAACCAAGGTTTTCCAAAGTCTATGAGTCATTGTCTGTTCTGCAAAGAAGTTCATTGTGTCTTTTCAGTTTCCACATGTAAGCGGTAGCATTGGGTGTTGCTGACAGCAGTTGGAACAACATTTTTTAAGTCATGTTGATAATAATTATCAAAATTAGAAATACACATGCTCTTTGACCCGGAAAGGCTACTGCCTTGAACTTACTTTATGGAGACAAGTGGAAACTTAAGTACAGGGATGTCTGTAGAAGTACTATTAGACTCACAATTAGGGATCAGTCAAGTTTTTTTGGTAGAGCTATATACACCAGTTTACAAGAAAGGGGGTATCTCTCTAGTGGATGACTGTACATTATTTTTTTTTTTTTGGCTGTTCCGCATCTGACCTGCTGACTGTTTTTGGGAATCCCTATTCTTCACAGTCAGCCCCCCACTGACTATAGAAGAAAAAGTGCTGGAAATGCACTTTTCAATCTTCCCTATTCGATGGAGCATAGGTCTTAGACTCTTCTATTCTGAGTGAATTGCCACAGACTTTGAAGTAGAAGCTTCTCTTTTATTTTTGGTCTTTTGTCATTTTAAGGCCACACCCGCAGCATGTGGAGGTCCCCAGGCTAGGGGTCTAACAGGAGCTACAGCTGCTGGCCTTCACCACAGCCACAGCCACTTGGGATCCGAGCCGCATCTGCAACCTATACCACAGCTCACAGCAATGCCGGATCCTTAACCCACTGAGCAAGGCCAGGGATTGAACCTGCAACCTCATGGTTCCTAGTCGGATTCGTTAACCACTGAGCCACAACGGGAACTCCTGGAGTAGAAGCTTCTGATGCAAAGAAGCAGAACTACAGAGTCCATCCTGATGAGGGTGGTTGTTGGGTTGTATCCCATAGTCCTACAAGGCCCTGTGCTTGCCCAGCTTCAAACCAAAGAAAGAACCCAGAGTCAGCAACAGAAATATGAATGGTTTAATGGATCGGGGAGCTTACATGTCTGAGCAAAATCCTGGAGTGACACCCCCACTGTGTGTGGTGGAATGCAGGCAGGGTGTGGTGGCAGACTTCATTCTGGGTTGGGGGGCATTGCCAGTTGTAGGGGGGATCACATCAGGCTGGCTCATCAGTTACCAGGGAAACAAGCAGAGGGGCACACCCCTCACTGCCCCTTGTGTAAGCTATGGCTAGCTGGGGCCTGGGGCAAGTACACAGAAAGGTCAACCGTGTGCATAGGATAGAAGTGAAGCAGGCACTGGTCAAGCGGGGAGGGGGAGATATTTGGAAAACAAAAGAACAGCCATCTTGAGTTCTTGATAATACAGAGGTGAAATTTGTTTTTCCTGCAGGGGTAGCAGAGGCAGTATTTCTGGCAGCAGCATCAGGGCAGTGGCTGAAATATCGCTGAAGAAGCATCAGTGGCTGAACTCAGCCTTTAAGCAGAGCAGCTGGACAATGAGGTTTCAGAATAATTCCCTGTTGTGAGGTTTCCAGGTCTGTTCCTCGGTTCATCTCTATTCTGAAAACACCCAGTTTTTTAGTTTTTATGAATGTTGTTCTGCTTCAGTCAGGCAGATTTCTAGTGCTTACACCTGGCAACCTTGACTGGCGCAGTCTTTGTTTTTTTTGCTTTTTATGGCCGGACCCTCAGCATATGGTAGTTCTCAGGCTAGGGATCAAATCTGAGCTACAGCTGCAGGCCTATGTCACAGCCACAGGCAACGAGCCGCATCTGTGACCTATGCTGCAGCTCTCGGCAATGTGGGATCGTAAACCCACTGGGTGAGGCCAGGGATCGAACCGCATCCTCATGGATACTAGCTGGATTCCTTTTGTTTTCTTTTTTTACATACGATATAAACGCTTTATTAACAGCAAATCATGGTGGGCCAAGTGGTCGATCCAGATATCCAGGACCCAGCCACAACTTCAGCGCAGCCTCCAAGCCTCTCGCTCTGACTCCAAAAGGGTGAGCACATCGCCCTTGCGAACAGGGCCTTTCACGTTTCGGATGATGGAACGGCTCGTGTTGTCCATGAATTCTACCTGTACCTGCGTGCACTGTCCCTGCGAACCTGTCCTGCCCAAAACCTTGGTAACCCTGGCAAGCTTGATGGGCTGCACACGACTCGTGTCCATGATGGCGGCGCAGCGGTGATCTCACTAGCTGGATTCTTAACCCACCGAGCCACTATGGGAACTCCAACTGGTGCAATGCTTGTTTTTTTTTTCACCGAAAGAGATTTTTTTAATTTTTATTTTTAACTCAATGAATTTTATTATATTTATAGTTGTACGACAATGATCACAATCAAAATTTATTGCATTTCCACCCCAAACTCTCAGTACTTCCCCCCACCCCCCAACTGGTGCAATCTTTATGTACTCCTATAGCAAAATCTCAAAGATCAATTTGAGATTTGGCAAAGCAAAAAAAAGAAAAAAGTTGCTGAATGAAGTATGGTTTATCTTTATATATGAGGGCAAATTTTAAGATAGAAGGACATATAGCTAATTAAAATGGTTTTATCATTTTAAACATCTTTTTTTATTTTTAACATTTTCTTTTTTTATTATGATGTAGCAATGTGTTATGTAGTAAAATAAAATTTTAAATAACATACTGGTATCCAACCCAAGAATTTCAAGGTATTTCATACTCGTGTTTTAAAGTCTCTAGAGATCTTATTAAAAATCATGTAAGCTCAGATTTCTTTGGAAGCCCTGATGAATGTTAACCAGAGCTGGGCTGTGGTGCTGACCGGACTTTTCTGTGGTGCATCTGTTTTCTGATACTGGTGGAGACATTCTCCTTGGGGGGTAACTTCTGACTCTGGCTGTCAGAACCTGAAAATGACCACCAAGTGAGCTGTATCCCCTGCGATGTGGGGACCTCCCCTTGAAGAGTCAAAATCACCATACTTAGCCTGTCTGCTATTGGCCAATATAAATGTGGAGACAGAGCTTGGGGTGAAGGAGAAAAAGATAGCTTTATTGCTTTTCCAGGCAAAGGGGACCACAGCAGGTTAACACTTGAAAAGCTGTGCCCCCCTTGGGAGAGATTAGGACATGGTTTTATAGTTTGGAGAGTGTAAACTAGGACCACAGATAAAGATCAGGGAGAGGCAAGCTTGCATTGTCTTTCAAAGCTGGTGTTTAGTGGCCCCAGGACTGGTTCTGGTGGTCCTCCTTCTTCTGGGAGTGAAGATGCTTCATCAAGTAGCTCTTCCATTTGTCAGAGGTGCGGGTGGGCTGAGGGTGATTTTAGTGCTGCAGGAAGGCTCAAAGGTATTGTTATGTATATTCCTTGAGGAAGAATCAGGACCCTGCCCCTAGGCTGCATTATTGTCTCTTGACTGCTCCACCCTGGTCCCTGCATCCCTTCTCTTCTCTGATTAGCAGCTGCCCTTTGGAACTCAGGGAAGGTCATGGAGGCTGAGGCTTATTGCCTAAAAACAACAACAACAACAAATATGGAGGAGTTCCCGTTGTGGCTCAGTGGTTAACGAATCTGACTAGGAACCATGAGGTTGCGGGTTCGATCCCTGGCGTTGCTCAGTGGGTTAAGGATCCGGCGTTGCCGTGAGCTGTGGTGTAGGTTGCAGACGCGGCTCGGATCCCGCGTTGCTGTGGCTGCGGCAAAGGCCGGCAGCTGTAGCTCCTGTTAGACCCCTAGCCTGGGAACCTCCTTATGCCGTGGATGGGGCCCTAGATAAGGCAAAAAGGCAAAAAAATAAAAACAAGAAATGGAGGACACAGAAAGGTTTGTGTGTCCAGAGTCCTATGGGGTCCTGCTTGGTTACAGTTCCAGTCTGGTTGGAAAATGTGTCCTGAATAACATGGAAAGAGCACTGTTCACCTGACTTTCCTGGCTTTCCTGGAGTCACAACGAACCCAAATGGGGTGGACAAAAATACAACTTCAGGACCGATGTGAAAATTCGGTGCCTACAGAATAAAGCATGTACCGAGGAAACTAATAATTGCTTGTCCTGTGCTTTTCTGCAGATACTGTAAGGGGTGCCTCCCCCTTGTGTATGCTCTAAGGCAGTTTCCACAGTGGAAGGAGCTTGGGCTTTGTAGTCAGACTGCCCTGAGGTTGAATTCTCATTCTTCCTCATCTGGTTTCCTTCATCTGTAAGGGAAGGGAAAATAATACCTGGTTCATAGAGTAGTTATGAAGTTTGAAGGTAACACATATAACAACATACCTGATAGAGGCTTAGAACAGTGGGAGCGAAACAAAAAGTAGCCCGGGTCCTAATGCTGTCCCTAAGGAAATCTCCTAAATTCTCAACTCAGTCAACTGGGAAAGAAGTTCCAGATGATAAAATTTTCTTTACAGAACACAGCTACTCTGTGATACACAGGATTTGTATTTGAAGACATGACAGATGATTTTTTTGGAAGCTTGGAAAAAAGAATAATTGTGTAGTCTGAATTTCCTACATCATTACTCTTAAGTCTCTTCTCCCACATAGATTAGACAGATTTCCGAAATTTTTGAAATTTTGAAAGATTTAATCTCGACAATATAAATTATTTTCCCCCATGATGATTAGATAATTTTTCTTGTCAATCCTAATGCAAAATGGCACACAAGATCATAAAACTCCCCCCACAACTGCCTATGGCTGAAATATATTTCATTTATCAAATTTTAATAAAACTTTTTACCAAGCCTATTAATAAAGCATTGCTTTTAATAATTTGGCTTCCCTTCTTACAAGCATCGTGCTGTTACAAATTGGTGCAAGGTAGATGAGAAAGCCCATCTGATGGCTCCCTATATATCAATATGCCCAGAAGGAGAAGCTGCATTGCTTCTCACTGAACAACCACCACCTAGAGTGGGAATTAATCCAGGTCATCGTGGGAACTATCTAAATCTGCCATCTTTCGAATTCATAGACTAGAACTGGTGGTTGTATGGCCACATATTTAAACTTAGGAATCAATTCAGTAGATGTTAACTTCAGATTCTGAACAGAGGCTCTGCTGATGTGGCTCTGTGTACTGTGAGTGGTGGCAGAATCCTGTTAGAAGGGTGTTAAATAGTTTTCTCAGCTTCATAAAGAGTGTTGCTGCTTTGGGGCTCTAGCATGCAACTGAGTTGAGTAATTGATGTCTTCTTATAACTTACGGAAAAGCTTTTCCAAGTCTTAAATTGCCTTATTATGAATATGTGTCACACGTTCCAGAGCCACCAGAACCCAGAAAATATGTATTCATTTCTTAAGAAATTGAACCTTTTATTAAAAAAATTGTAAATGTAATATATTTACTCAATTAAAAACCAAAAATGTTTTTTACACATACAGAATGTGAAAGTATCTCCCTTGCCTTTCCATCTTCCATCTGTCCTTTAGGTCATGCTGTAACCCACCCCCATAAGTAATACTATATTTGCCTATAAAAACAAATATATATCCACACTCTTATTTTCCTTTCACTTTTTTTTTCCTTTTATGGCCACACCTGCAGCATATGGAGGTTCCCAGGCTAGGGGTCAAATCAGAGCTGCAGCTGCCAGCCTACATCGCAGCCATAGCGATGCCAGATCCGAGCCGCATCCACGAACTACGCCACAGCATGTGGCAACATCAGATCCTTACCCCACTGAGCACGGCCAGGAATCAAAACAACATCCTCAGAGAGACAGCATCGGGGTCTTAACGTGCTGGGCCACAACGGGAACTCCTCCTTTCATTTTAACACGGCAGGTAGCATGTTTTACACACAGTTCTGAATCTTAATTTTTTAATTAATATATCTTGGAAAGTTTCTTATAACATTATATACATTACATATTTTTCTACATTAGTCTGGTTCCTCTGAGAAGCATATGCTAAGACAATATTCAAGATGAAACGCCTGTAAGAGGAAGTGAGAAAGAGCTAGGAGAGTTGTCAGACCACACACAATACAAGTCTGTCTCCAGTGAAAGAGGGAAAGAGCTGGAGGGATGCACGCTGGATTGCAATCCAGTTTGGCCAGACTGTCAGGAAGCCCTCAGCCAGAGTCAGTCACCCATCCGGAGTCCGTCTCCCAGCCTCGATCCTGCATCTGTGTCCCTGCCACACTGTCATTGGTTGGAACAGCCAGGAAGAGCATAGACTCTGAAGAAACTTCCATATGGATTTCCGAATACAGCAGCTGGGGCCTCTGTCAGTTGTCTTCCCTGTCCTTGGAGTTTGGCAGGCACTTTTGTATTAGGTGAGCCCACTTTTCCCAAGAAGCATCCCATGTACCTCTTGTTGTCCAGAGCTGGGTCATAAGATTTTTCCTACCTGGGAAACTGTGGAAATGAACCGGCTAGGGATCGAATCTGAGACATATATATGACCACAGCTGCAGCAACGCAGGCTTCCCAACCCACTGTGCAGGGCTGGGGACTGAACCATCAGTACCACAGAGACAGGCTGGATCATTAACCCACTGAACCACAGCGGGAACTCCTGTAGGCTTTTTCTTTTCAGGGTGGCCCGGGACTCTCAGATATGGAGCTCTGTGTTTTCCTGTTGCTGGTAGTAGCAGAGGTGATAGCAGTAAGTTTAGGTTAGTGGTTGTAGTGGAATCTGATTTGAAGCAGGAAAAGCCCAAAGTGTATACATTAACTATTTGCTGGATTCCATTGGACTGAGATCTGAGCTTCACTCTATTACAAACTCTGGGCAGTCAGATGTTCCACCTGTGGTATTTTTAAGTAACCGTAAGCGAAGAATACATGAGGTGTGGCCAGGTTTGGAATGGTTTCTAAAAAAAAGCTATAATAACCAGTCAACCCTTTCAAACTTGAGCTGCTTCATAGGTGAGAGAATCCTGTGCAGGCAGGTTGAATATTTTCAAATATTCCTGGAAAGGAGCTTCTGTCACTTCCTAGAATCACATCAGAAAGTTCTAGCAAGATATCAGTTACTTCCAGCAAAGTGTCTCTGATTTCCCTGTCACCTGCCTAAATTTTGTAGACCAGGTTAACCTGATGAAAATCCCTGGGTGACTCTCTATTGTGGGGTTCAGATTTAATGGGGAGTTTCTAATCTGACTATTGGATGTTGGTGTTACTGAAAGAAACAATGCGGTCTTGGCCAACACATCTCTGCTGTGGCAGCGATTCTGAGATGCACCTGCCGGTCGGTGACATTGATTTCTATGAATTGTTTTATTCTTGTCGGAATCGATCCATCAGCCAGTGGCCATCTCATCCTTGGATGTGACTTTATCATGTTTCCATCTTCTCACTTCTGTTCAGCCCCTCCAGCCTGTCAGGAAGAAACAGGTTACCCTGGAGACAGGACATTTAGAAAATGTATGAAACTACTACCTCTGATTCAGTTACTAGATATAGGAGATTCTCTATGTTTAATTTAAAAATCCTTTAGAAAAGGAGGTAATAGACTCCAAACGGAGGAATTTTTAGACATGGAGATATGTATGTCCAAAGTAGTTTAAACATTTCCCCCCACACCATGTTTTAAATAATAAGGTAAACAATTTCTTGGGTTGCCCTGAAGATTTATTTTAGTGTAGAGAAGAGAGGAATAGGAGAAAGAACGTTTCAAAATTCCTTTCAGCTAAAAGAGCCCAAGAAAGTGAGTTTGTACTGGGACAGAGCCAAGCCTATATGAATTTAGACTATTTTATTCCACGGTTTTGAGAAATTTAATATGTCAAATTTTTCACACAGAAAAAAAAGGTAAATTAAAATATTTTTGAGCATTTGTTTTACCATTTTAGCTTCTGTGTGTGGAAATACACATATAAGGTTTTGATGTGTATGTGTTAAATGAGAGTATGCAGCTACTCTATAGGTAGATATCACACCTGCCATACTTTTAGCCTCAAGCGCTTCTCACTTTGTCCATTCTCTCCTTCTAAAGGATGAATTTCTTCCTGCTACTTGTGCATTTACAGCTGACCAGTGGCCATCTTCCAGCATTAGGGACTTTTCAGAGTCAAATGCTTATGGAACCATAACTATTAGACAGTGGCTGCAGTCCAAGAGTTTCCTGGCATGATAAAAGGAGGGTCAAACTTCCTACCACAGACACTCTTGTTTATACAGCCCAGGGAATGCCTAGGTTAACTCTGTTTCTACAAGAGGATTGACCCTGCAGGCTGTAAACTATGCACCACAGTGTTCTTTGAACCACAAGGAATAAGCACAGATCTCATTAGGGAGCTTTGCACTTTAATTCTTGTCATTGAGTCTGCAATTGACCCTACTGCGTATTCCATTCAGGACTTTAAAGTAAGGTCATTAACAACCAAGGGTGAAGGACCTATGCCATGATCTCCTTAAATAAGTGGCTTGAGTGTAAATGCAGAACCATGGGAACTTCCTCACCGACATTTTAAATGGATACCTTGGTGGAAACTGAAGCCCTACAATTTTCTCTATAGTCTGCATCTTTGTTCATGCCAAAGGCATTTAATCTCTTTTCAGAATTACTTTTACTGAGATGGAAAAAAAATGGACTGCATCAGAAAGAGCTATTCAATTCCATCTAGTGAGTTAAGGCGGTAGACTTTTGGCACAGATTTTATAGTTTCCCACTACTTGAAGGAAGAGAGCGCGGGCTGTCAGTGTGTACCTGGTGGGCACTGCAGCAGGTGTTTTACATACTTCCTCCACTTAGTCCTCGCAGAACACTTTCAGTTAAATTTTATTCTACCCATTTTATAGACAGGTAAACAGAGTCCTAGACTAGTTAAATTGTCCAGCTTGAAAGAAGCTAGAATTAAGTCTACCTGAGCCCATAGCCAAGCTCCTTCTACTAAACCACTCTACTTGCCACAGTTAGAGTGCAGGGCTGTCTATCTCCAAATACCACGTGTATCTTCCTCCCTTCCCTTCTAATTGTTTCCTCTCTCCTCTCTATTTTCTTTCCTTCTTGGTCTCAATTTCTTGTTTACTATTTCAGGGATATTAAAAGATTAGAAAATGATATATCAGATAGTCACGGACCAAACCAGAATTTGTCAAAATTAACATTTTGCCATATTCCCTTTAGATTTTAAATATATATTCAAAGTATTATACATCTGATTTGTCACCTCATCTCATTCCTAGCTCATCTTCCTAATAAGTGAACACTAACGTGAATTTAGTTTGTATCCTTGCAGTCCGTTTTGTCTTTTGGCTGCACCCGTGGCATGTAGAAATTCCCAGGCCAGGTATTGAATCCATGCCACAGCGGTGACCCAAGCCACAGCAATGACAACGTTGCATCCTTAACTGCTAAGGCCACCAGGGAACTCACAGGCTGGTTTTATATCATTAAAATATATGTGCTTATCTAGAAACAACATATATTTTTGCAATGGTTAATAGTGTTTAAAATTTTTCATGGTGATGCTGCACCATCCTTTACATCATCCTTAAAAAAAATCAATACTACTTTTTAGATAAATTTTTCTTGTAAATATATTCAGTCCATTTATAAATATACAACAGTTATGTAAGTAGACCACACTTTTTTTCTTTTTTTTGCTTTACTAGGGTCTCACCTGCAGCATATGGAAGTCCTCAGACTAGGGGTCAAATCAGAGCTGTAGCCACCAGCCTCTGCCACAGCCATAGCAATGCCAGATCTGAGCCACATTTGCAACCTGCAGCTCAGCACATAGCAGCATCAGATCCTTAACCCACTGAGCAATGAGCAAGGCCAGGGACTGAACCTGGGTCCTCTTGGTTACTAGCTGGGTTCATTACTGCTGACCCACAATGGGAAATCCATAAGCATTTAATTATATAAAATATGTAGCAATTTATCCACTTTTGACGGCATTTAGATAGTTTACCATGTTTCTCTATTACAGATGGTACACAATGAATACGTTTTTCATGATTTCTTGTGCCTGTGTTCAAAGTCCTCTAGGATAGACACCTAAAAGTGGATTTTCTGAATCAAAGGGATGTACATCATATCAAATATTGCCCAGTGGCCTTACAAAGTTTTGTGCAGATATAAATTACACACTGGCAATGTATGAGAATTTGCAGGTGCCCGTATCCTAGCAAATCATTAGTATTATCTAACTTTTTAATTGTTACTAATCTTCAGAGTATAAAATAGAGTGTCATGTATTTAAATACATGTTTATTTGAACACAGCGTTTAACATCTTTTTATAAATATGGTATCTTTCCTCCTATTTGACTTTTACCTGTTCATATATTTTGCTGATGTTTTTCTCTTGGTTTATTTATCTCTTTCTTATTGATTTATAGGTGTTCTCTGAATTTTCTGAATATCAATCTTTCATAGGGAACGCACAAGGCAAATGTCTTCTGTTGCTTGTATTTTCACTTTGTGATATCGTTTGTCATACCGAAAACTTTAATTTCAGTATAGTCAAACTTATCAAAACAGTGTTTTGGGTTTTTTTGTGTATGTTGCTTAGGAAATAATTTTCAACTCCAATGTTCTAGAGCTATTTTAATATTTTCTTTCAGAACTTAACATTTTTCATTCCTTATCTAAGCCATCAATTCATCTAGAATTATTTTTTTTATAGAGTGAGTCAGGTTTATCTTTTTCCACATGACAAGCCCTCAGTTCTAACACACCTCATTAAAAATATTAGTCTTTTTCACATACTTTGTACAGCCTCCCTCTCTCCTGCATAAAGAGGGCTACTACTCTGCAAAATTCCAGGGGGCACCGTTCTCGGAGGAATGTATGTGAATGGCACAATCCTGGCACGCAGAAGATAGCATAAACGTTCCCTTGTGCTGTGCCATGTGGTAGTCCTGTGTAAATCTTCAGTATATGTGTTTGTGTATTAATTTCCAAGAACTGCCGAAACAAATTACCAGAAACTGCGTGGCTTAAAACAATAGAAATATATTGTTTCACAGTCTGGAGGCAAGAGGTCCTAAATCAAAGTATTGACAGGGCCATGCTCTCCCTGAAGGCTCTAGAGGAGGACACCTCTTTGTCTTGTCCTAGCTTCCTGTGGTTGCCAGCAATCTTGGCATTCTTTGGCTTCCAGACACATAGCTCCAATCTCTGCTTCCATCATCACACGGCATCTTTCCCTGATGATCTTCCCATAAGGACACCAGTCATTGGATGTGGGCCCAACCTAATCTGCTATGACCTCACTTCAACCTTTTTATATCTCCTGACTATTTCCAAGTAAGTTTACATCTGAGGTTCTTAGTAGCCATGCATTTTGAAGGGCACTATTTAATCCAGTAAATAACATTTGTTTGGGGGAAATTTCTTTCTGTGCTGTTGGCCAGTTTGTCTGTATCTGTGGCAAAATCACCTTATTCAATTACTGTGGCTTTTGGTAAGTCTTTACATACCGTAGAATGAGTTCTTAACTGTCTCTAATCTTATTCTTCAAACTTTTCTTGGCTTTTCTGTGTCTTTCAGGAATCATGGAATTCCTCTCTGGAATTTTTGGTTGAATTTTGAGCTTAATTTGGGAAAAATTAAAATGTCTATGACAGTATATGTTAATAGTCCCATTTATTTATGTCTATCTTCTTGACCTTTTACATAAGTTTCCAATTTTCTCCATGCATGCTTTTCATATTTTTTGGTTAACTTTTTTGTCTTATATACCTAATGGTTTTCATTCTTCTCATGAATGAAATATTTCTTGTTATTTTCCTATTTGGTTGTCGCTAGCATTCAGGAACACAGTTGTTCTTTGTGTATTTATCTTGTATCTAGTGTCATTGAATTCTCTTATTACTTTTAATCATTTATCTTCAGAGTCTCTTTGCTTTCCTATATAGAAAATTACATTGTCTATAAAGAATAATTTTATTTTTCCTTTTGAACTCTGATAATTATTTTCATTTTCCCTTATCCTTTTGCATTGACTGGGACTTCCAGGAAAGTTTTGCATAGAGGCAGTGATAGCAGGCATTAATTTCTTTCCTACAATACATTCTTTACAATATTTTACTGCCCAGAGATTTGCATTGTTACAGTAATGATTCATAATCAAGTTTTTAGCAGTGTTTATCTCTAAGCTTCTGCCTCTCCCAGCCCTTCTCAGTTATCCACACTTTACAGAATTGGTTATATTTAATTCTCTCCAACCCAGTTCAGAAGTATATAATAGGACCCTTTTCCAACACTGAATGAATTGGAAATTTACTGTCCTGAGTCTGTGGTGAAAGCCTCTAATTCTAAAGCTTTTTTCTAAAGCTTTTTGTTTCCTGAGAAACAAACTGCTGGGAACTTATCCTTGCCCGAGCCCTCTTGTTCTGGGTTTAGTATCCTGCTAATCTTTGCCAATTCCTCTTTCTTAGGGGATTGACTATGGATATAGACCTGTTTCAAATCAGAATGATTTTTTGCACCCTGGATGCTACTATCCATACCACTCAACCGGCTATGCCTCTCCCCAGTGACTAGACTGGTAATTATCAGCTTTATTTTTCTCATCTCTAACATACCAGAGGGCTAAGAACAGTGCATCACTATGACAATAAATAGCTACTGATGAATAACTAGCTACTGGCAAGGAGGTGGGTGTACCAGAATATCTGGAGAACTAAGAATAGCCAAGAAAAATGCCCCCAAATCCCCAGGTAATTCTAACATACTCCTTTCTTTTTCCCTCATTTAGGGATCACTGATCTTGAGATACTCATTTCCTAGTTTTACTCACTGAGTCAGACTCCTTGAATGGCAAAAACCTATTCAACCAGAGCCAAGTCCTCTGTGCCTCTTTATTTCATTTTATTTATTTTATTTTATTTTGTCTTTTTCGCCTTTTCTAGGACCACACCCGTGGCATATGGAGGTTCCCAGGCTAGGGGTCTAATCGGAGCTGTAGGCGCTGCCCTAAGCCACAGCCACAGCATCGCGGGATCCGAGCCACGTCTAAAACCTACACCACAGCTCACCCCAATGCCGGATCCTTAACCCACTGAGCGAGACCAGGGATCAAACCCACACCCTCATGGTTCCTAGTCGGATTCATTAACCACTGAGCCATGATGGGAACTCCATCTGTGCCTCTTTAGATGCTGCGATTGGGACTGCAGATCATTTCACTTTTCCCCTCACCCACTTTATGTGTGATGTAGCCCACCTCCTCTCGGATCTATGAGGCTTCAAAAATCTTACTTTTGCAAAAATCCAAAAAGTCCAAACTTTCACAGGTGTTGGCAACAGCTAGAGAAGCCATTTGAAAATTCTCCATTTGTAAAGAAATACATTAAAAATAATGGTCTGTAATTACAAATGCTGCACTACAAATATCATTCAGAAATGAAGAATTACTGTAAATTGGTAAAATTCTTACTATCCTTAATCTCTCTTATTACTGCATTATCATATAAAAAGTACAGCAGCTACTTTGAAAATCAATTTAGTGTCTCATTTCATTTCAATGTATACAACTTGATTATATAAAATGCTTTCCTATGTTTTCATATTTTCAAAACAATTATAACAAATCCAGTCATTGTAACATAAATACAACATTTTGATATGTATGGACAGTCTTGAATAAATTTACACCAAAGCAATATAGAAAACACTCCGTTATTTAGTATGTATACACTCATTAAAGAAAGTTTTTTTCTGTTTCCTTTTTAAAATTAATTTTTCTCTTATTTAACAGGTTTTTTTTTTGTTGTTTTTTTACAGCTTGAGAGTGATATTTACTGTTTGATGGCTTTCAATTTTCTAAAAAAAGATACAGCTCATTTGTATCTTAGCTAAGGAAATACAAAAAGGCAAAAGAATGGGAAGATCTGGACAAATGTGACATTTTCAGAATGAAATTAAAATGTATTTCCCTTGGCTCATCTATAGAGGAAACTGTCATGGTTGACAACCACAGAGTTAGAATCTCTCCTGAGTTGAAAATCCTCTTGGTTTTTGAGAATCATCCAGGCCTGGATTTAGAAGCCAGTTCTGAAATTTAACAGCAGAGAAACCCAAGGTAATGTCTTTTCTCACAGTATTTTTTCCTCTTAGACACATCGGGGGCTACCAAAATTTTATCCTAGTGGACTGCCGTAAAGATTAGAGATCATTTGGGAGGTTCTGTCATGGTGCAGAGGAAATGAATCCGACTAGTAACCATGAGGTTGTGGGTTTGAACCCTGGCCTCACTCAGTGGGTTAAGGATCCTGCGTTGCTGTGAGCTGTGGTGTAGGTGGCAGATGTAGCTCAGATCTGGTGTTGCTGTGGCTGTGGTGTAGGCCGGCAGCTGTAGCTCTGTTTGGACCCCTAGCCTGGAAACCTCCATATGCCATGGACGTGGCCCTAAAAAGCCAAAAAAAAAAAAAAAAAAAAAAAAGGGATTAGAGATCATTTATGGAGAGGCCTTGAGACACAGGCACAACATCTGTGGTAAGTATTCCTTCTAGCCCTTGTTAAAGGTATATAATTCAGTTTCATTTTCTTCTATTTAAAGACTGATATCTGAGTCAAATCCATCACATATTTGTTAAATGTTCAAGAAGTTAAGCACCAAGGCAGCGATTAAAGAAGACATGTAAAATGCTGTCCCTTTCCTGATAGTTTCTAATCTAGGTGAAGAAAACAAAATCAGACGCATAACAAGATGACTGACAATCCAAAAGCACAGGTGAGTGCTCAGTGGGTGCATGGTACATTGTCATCCTTGGTAAACACATGTTGAAGAAATGAGTGAGTTAAGGGGAGAGAGAAGGAATTTATCTTCAGTTGGTCCTGGGGGCTTTTACTGAAGAGTTGAAATATTAAGGTGAGGTCTTAAGTATGCTTGGCTTGGAGTTCCCTTCGTGGCTCAGTGGTTAACGAATCTGACTAAGAACCATGAGGTTGCGGGTTTGATCCCTGGCCTTGCTCAGTGGGTTAAGGATCCAGCTTTGCCGTGAGCTGCGGTGTAGGTTGCAGACGCGGCTCGGATCCCGCGTTGCTGTGGCTGTGGCAAAGGCCGGTGGCTACAGCTCCTGTTAGACCCCTAGCCTGGGAACCTCCATATGCCGCGGGTGTGGCTTTAGATAAAGGCAAAAAGACAAAAAAAAAAAAATATGCTTAGCTATACAGATAAGAAAAAGAATAACGTTCTTTCCAGCAAGAGTGAAAACTGTTAAGTTCAAGAAATTATAAGCAGATGAGTTTGAATACAATTGTTTCCTTGGTCTATTCATAAGAAGAGCAAAACATGCTTTAAATTAATGGAAGGCACATTCTCTGAGAAACATTTATATCTTACAAGGCACACTTTGGGAGAAACTGATGCTAGATTAAAAATATTTTGTTCTAATAGTTTTATTCAAATAAAAACATGTAAAGATTGGCTAGAAAATCTTGTTTGGACTCACTGATGAAAGCAAACCATGATTATACATTAAGATTACAGCTAACTTTTAGTATTCACTTACAATCACTTCAAGACCCAACTGCATATACTGCCTGATTTCAGCACCTCCTACTGACAAAATGTTCCCTGTTCATCTTGGTGAGTTCCCACATTGGTCCTTCATGTTTGCTCACAAGCCAATATGCGTGACTGTCGCCTTAGGGATCCGTCATGTTCCTTCTCTTCTAAATCTACCCCTGACCAGAGTCATCTCCTCTGAAGGCTTGCAGGAGAAGCTTTATCTTTGCCGTTTCTGATTTAGCTTTCATGAGATCACCAGTGTCTGTGCCAAAGAGGCTTTATTTCTCCTTTTTTACATCTGCTACTCCTCAAGGTGGTGCATAAAGTTGAATTTTGTGTGAAGATGGGAGGTGCACTGTGCTACTTGGATCCCAAAGCAATACTGCTTGTGCTCAGCATTTGAAAAAGTTTCGCACAAAGCCCTTTCATTATTCCTTCCCCTTGTCAGCTCCTGCAAGCAACGCCAATGATTCTCCCAAACAAAAAGGAATGCTTCCAACAGACAGATAGACAAATGCAAGCAACACAAAACAAACCACACTTGTTTCATAGAATCACACAACAGTTCAGACATAGGATTTTCTCTTTCTGTATACAAAGAAAGAAAGAAAGCCATGACCCCCTTCTCTCAAGACTTTCTAACCTTTTCTTCCTACTCACCCCTCAGGAGGATAGAATATTAAGAAACTGATCCTGGCTTGACTTTTTAGTACACCTTCATCAAAGATAACTAGACTTACTTGTTTTACAGTTAGAGAAAACTTTTAATATGTGCAGAATTCATTGATCTACTCGAGAAGCTCAAATAGTCTTTCCAAATGTAAAGTTTATTTTCATTTTAGTTTTTTGCTTTTTAGCGCCGCACCTGCAGGCTAGGGGTCCAATTTGAGCTACAGCTGCCGGCCTACACCACAGCCACAGCAACGCGGGATCCGAGCTGCGTCTGCAGCCTACACCACAGCTCAGGGCAACGCCGGATCCTTAACTCAATGAGCGAAGCCAGGGATCGAACCCCAAACCTCATGGTTCCTAGTTGGATTCGTTTCTGCTGCACCACAATGGGAACTCCTAAAGTTTATACTTCTGAAGAAAAAAAGATAGAAATTTCGATGACTGTGGTTTTTTTTTTTCAAGGAAGCTTCAAAGTTTCCCCCAAACTAGAATCTAAGTTTTCGCTAATGTACATCAATACATTTAATTAAGTGGGCATTTTCCCCTATGTAATATTTGGGTTGCCTCTTTGGCTCTTAAGCACTGAGAGTGTGGGAGATAATGGCAGCGGTGACACTAAATTAAGGTTGCTAAGGACCTGAAGGTGTCAATGAGGTTTCTTTACTGCTAGAATCACGGGTCTGTTGCAGTAGAATTTATTTATAAGATGCCACTAGCCCACAAAACTTATAGAAATGCTTCTGAAAAGTACCTGCAGCAATCGTTTTAAAAAAAAAAAAACAAGACAACATAAAGCAACAAAACAAAACAAATGATCTGGAATTTACCCCTCTGTCTCTGTTAGAATCTACATCAAGGAAAATGTCTGTGTATTGAAACATCCTTTGGAATATTAAAAGGGTGAAATGTATTATTTGGTTAAACTGCAAATATCAGAAAGAAGGATCACTAATAAGGAAGATGCTCACTGTTCATTGTTCTGGTAACAATAGGTTCAAATGAATAATTGCATGATAGCAGGAGATAGGGCTTTAGTTTATCATAGAAATGCTCTTAATTAGACTTGCTACACCAGTGTATGTTTCATCTGAATTGCCCATGTATTATCGATAAACTTTATTGGATTATTTTACATATCATATATTCATCTTGGTCTGATCAAGGCTCAGTTGTGCATTGCAATTCGCCGACTATGGTTGGTTGGCTGGTGCGCTGGAGTCCATCAGCCCCCAGTTCTAATTCAGGACATCACTGAGGTATGAATAGATTAGGTTATTCTGCAGCCCAGAGGTTGATCCTTTATTAGCGCTTCAGTATTTGATAATTATAATGAAGATCACAAAACTGCAAGATCTAATTAAGTTTGGAACTTTCCAAAATTGACTTTCTGTAGAAAATTTCATGCTGAATGAATGTGACAATCCAGAAAATTAAAGAAATAGCCTCTTGCATGACTATATTTCATTTTCCTCTTCATACATAGAAGCATAGAATCCTGGGGCTAAAAACAGGGTTGAACAACTTCCTAAATTAAGAACAATTTTGCACATGGCCAAGATTTTAATGTCTATTCCCATCCAAGAAAAGTTTATGGATTTAGGGCAGTTTAATTTTCTGAGTATTTTTACCTGCATTACCTTGTTTTATCCTCACATCATCTGAATACACGGGAGAGATGTTTTGATGCTACTGTACTTAGCCGTGTGATGGCACACAGAGGTAGTAGACTGTGAGTTCAAATAGTAAGATGACTTTTTAAACATTACTTATTTTTTTAAATTTTTGTTGGAGTAGAGTTGACTTGCAAGATAGCTTTTTTGAACCACCAATTCTTCATTTGAAAAATGGGGTCGATAATAGTTCACAGGGTTCCTGTGAGGATTAGAAATGGACTCTGTTGAGTGTGCCCTTTCTAGTTTATGGTTTTGGTGATTCCCCATGTACTGGGCCTGACTGTCTTTGAGCTCGAGAATCCTGCCCTGGGCACACGGAGTTCCTGTTTCCTGGCAAATGTGCCTAATGTATTCTGGACTGTGTGAATAAAACAATGTAAGCATCTCAGCCACAATATTTGCTTTTAGGATTAGGAGTTGCAGTAACCAATTTAGCTGTATTTTCTCTCATGAATACAAATGCAACCAAGAGCGGTAACTCATAATCACCAGATTCTATATAAATTGGTCCAGAAAACTGACATAGTGGTTCATTTTGCCCGTTTTTATAGGAGAATAAACTATCTCAGGTGGGTCACCGTATATCTGATGGGTCCACTTTAAATACGTGTGTGGTATTTTCTGCTCATCAGCAGGACTCACCTGAACAGTTCTCTAGGTTGTATTCTGACGGTTCAGACTCATTTTCCTCTTTTTTCTTGATTTTAACATCCCAGATGCAGGCTGGTCCGCTCTAAGAGGCCTGAATTATTGACAGTGCAGTGTGATTTGAGAGCCTAAGAAGGGCTCCCGTAACATGGGGGGCCTCCTAGGTGTCAGACCCTCCCCCCCGCAGCCTTTTATCACTCATATGAGCCAAAGTGGCAGAATTGATTCCTTTGTCATCAAAACCTTGTTATCACTCAGGTGCATTTTATCCTGATTTTGTCAGATTCTCCAAATGGGGCAGAAAGCTGAGGAAAATCCCAGTATGTATAATAAGATGCAGGGCAGGTGGAGTTTCATTGTGCGCAGTGGCAGAGCAAAGGAGGGTCTCGAGCTCAACAAAGGAAAGCTCTGTAGTCAGACACAGGGGAGCATGGACGGATTCTCGTGGGTGGAAAATCCTGGTGTTCAAAGGGAAGGTGGGACAGCACCAAATACTGATGACTATCATGATGGTTTCCTCAGGGCATTCTTGCCAGCAAGCCTTTTTTTTTCCTTTCTTTCTTTTTTTTAGGGCTGCACCTCAGGCATATGGAAATTCTCAGGCTAGGGGTTGAATTGGAGCTGCACTCCCTGCCTACACCAGGGCCACAGCTGCATCTGCAAACCTAGACTGCAGCTTGCAGCAACACCAGATCCTTAATTCACTGAGTGATGAGGCCAGGGACTGAACCCTCACTCTCACGGACACTATGTCAAGTTCTTAACCTGTTGAGCCACAACAGGAACTCCTATCAAGCTGTTCTTAACACACTTCCTACCTGGCAGGAACCTGGAGTCCTTTCAGCTCACCTTCTCACTCCATGTGCTGGCTCTTCTCCAACCCAGGCCATTGCCAATGCTTATTTTGGACTCCTGGAAAGAATGGCCATAGGCTCGCCACGTATGGAGTTATATTCTCTTCTCCGGGTCCCTCTGCTTCCCAGTGTCCCAAGGCACTTATTTCATTTGTTCAGAGAGAACTGGGGAGGAGAGAGATTCAATGCTTCCCTTGCCTTTCTGTTGTTTTCCTCTCTCCTCGGGAATCCTCAGCTGTTGCAGTGAAGCAGGCACTGGCACAGCCCCCGTTTTGATCTGAGAAACAGAACCACAATTCATTTCACATCTTCATGCACTGGATACATATGTCCTAATGTCTTATTGCACTATGTTTTGCCATTTATTTATTCAGCTTCTACTCTGTGCCAGGCACTGCTGTAGGTGTTGGAGATACATCAATGAAAAAAACAACAACAACAACAATGGGGAGTTCCCGTCGTGGCGCAGCAGTTAACGAATCCAACTAGGAACCATGAGGTTGCGGGTTCGATCCCTGGCCTCGCTCAGTGGGTTAAGGATCCGGCGTTGCCGTGAGCTGTGGTGTAGGTTGCAGAGGCGGCTCGGATCCCGCGTTGCTGTGGCTGTGGTGCAGGCCGGCGGCTACAGCTCCTGTTAGACCCCTAGCCTGGGAACCTCCACATGCCGTGGGTGCGGCCCTAAAATGACAAAAGGCAAAAAAAAAAAAAAAAAAAAAACCCCACAGAGAAAATAATAGCCCTTACCCTTGCGGATCGTGTGCACTGGTCGACTAGATAGCACATGGCATTTATTGCGGGGCAGGTACTTTAACTTGCTTTGCTTGTTTCAGATTTACAGGTGGATACACAGTGTCCTCCTGTTGCAATGAGATTGAGGAAGGGGACTTGCCCAAGTCTTGCTGCTAGTAAGTGAAAGGGCTGGATTTCAATTCAGGCAATGGGAAGGAGAGTCAGAGTGAATGATGTTTTCCACATTTTAGATATATTGTGCTACTAAGACTCTAATAAACAAACCTTTTCACAGCAGATGTAGAAATTCTCTTATCGTCCAGTTTTCTTTCTCTATGCTAAATACAATAGCAATGTTGAAATGTGAGGCCTGATGTAGAAGTATATAAGCATCACACAAAAGGGAAATAAATAGACAAATGTGTATGCGGTGTTTTTATACAGATTAGGGCACAGAATATCTGAGTGACGCTGAGTGACTTTCCTCATAGTTGGTTAAAATTTAAAAAAAATTGAGAACCTGGTAAACGCAAAGTCACTTGTATTTTAAAGATGCCTTGGTAACCTGCTAAACCCCGCAAGCTGTTGACCCAGGAACCCTAACTCTGTTACAAAATGGATTATTTTCTTAGAAATAACTGGCCAGGCTGCTACCAACATTTTATGAACTGAAGGGCTCTGAGGAAACAGCTCTTACAAAATCACAAATCTTAAAGCAAAGTGTCTCCAGGGTCAGAGATTAGTGCCTGAAATTTCTGCTTTTTTCTAGTTTTCATTATTGAAGAGTCTTTATTAACAATGCGATATATGTTAGGAAGAGTTAGAACTGTTATCAGTTTTTAAATTCCCCAGTTAATTGGCAGAAAATGGGGGCAACATAAGGCAGAATACAGTTAGAAGACATACCAAATTAAAGTAAAGGAGGAAACACACCCAGGAATGGTGAGTGCTCCCTTCCTAGTCTTTTCTCAGCCATTCCTGGCAAAGCTTTGTCTGTCTTCCCCACAAGAAGGTAGACAGAGTCTATGAGGAAGAGGCTTTGTTTTGCTCTCTCCTCTCTCTCCCAGAGTCTCAGCAGTTCAGCACGTAACAGGTGCTCAGTCAATATTTGTTGACCCTCTGGCTAAGTGAACATCAACAAATTAAAGGAAATAACATATAACTGCCGAATACAGTTTTCCACTGGCATGATTCCGAATACTTGAGGAAGGTCCCTTTCCATGATTGAGACAGTTAAAACCCTGGGTCTTAATTTTATTATCTTTAGTAACTATCACCTGAACCATGGGATTTGAAGCTCAGAATCAGGAGAGATATTGTTTTCTTTTTTCTTGAACCATTATTGAATGAATAAGAAACAAACTGTCAGGCAGAAACAGGAGAAACGACAGTGACTTGGGTGGTAAATAGGAAACACTATTATAAGAGTCTGATTGGGAGCTCTCTTGTAGCGAGCGTAGCAGGTTAAAAGCTTAGTGTTGTCCCTGCAATGGTTTGCGTTGCTGTAGCGGTACACGTTCTAGTCCCTGGCCCAGGCACTTACACATGTCATGGCTGTGGCAAAAAAAAAAAAAAAAGAGTCAGGTTAGTAATTTTATTTGGAGAATAGGAAGAAAAGAATAGGGGGATGTAGAAAAAAAGTGCATTCTTTGAAATCTATGTTTTAAATCGTTATTCCTCTTGTGATTTGAGTCCACTTCTGTTCAATAGGCTCCCAATAACTGCTTATTGACCGCTTTATTGATTCCTCTCTCACTCCAAACCCAGCAATCCTAACTCAAATAAGGCCCCGATTTAAAATGGATTAAAAATCAACATTTATTTAATGTTCACTATGCTTGTGTCATTTGGACTCATTTCTGCTCATTGTTAGAACCAATATGCAAATTGCCAAGATTCCAAAACTCACCTCCTCACCTTTCATACCCCCTCACTGCCCTGCATCCATTCCCCCATTCAGCCTTTTATCTATGCAACAAAGTTCTGTCTCGAGTGCTCGTCATTACCGGGTCTGGCATATGATGGACACTCACCAGGCAATTTATTTATTTTGATTTCAAAAAGCACCTCTTTGCCGTATGGAAGATGAGTAGGAAGAATGTAAGCAGAAGGACCTTAAGTGTAATTGTCTGAAAAAACTTTTGATCATACCACATCCGAATAAACTCTTGACTCCACCTCCTACAAATTTGTCTATGATTTATGAATGTGGGATATTGTACTCACAGACCGATGCATCATAAAATATACACTAAAATAGAAAAAAAAGAATGCCATGAAGCTGAAAAATATATTTTTCTGTCAGGTTACTTTCTACTATAATTATCTGAGATCTCAAGGTATATCATACAGTTTGGAACAGTATGTGTATATATATCCCTATCTCAGTAGTTGTAATTTTAACTCTGAATTTTTATCAGATATAATTAGATATTAATTGTTACTTCATAATGCATCTGACAAAGAGCTTGTTCTAGAAATAGGGACTGATTTGTGCTTCTGTTTGCTTGTGCTTGCATTTTAAGATAATTTAGTTTATATTTGTTTTTGTTTTTTGCAGTAACCCTTTTAAACCATGTGTCACATGCTAAGAGCTGATTTTAAGTGAGATAATTTGATATTAAAAACCCACTTGCGGAGTTCCCTTCGTGGCTCAGTGGTTAACGAATCCGACTAAGAACCATGAGGTTGCGAGTTCGATCCCTGGCCTTGCTCAGTGGGTTAAGGATCCGGCACTGCCGTGAGCTGTGGTGTAGGTCGCAGACGCGGCTCGGATCCCGCGTTGCTGTGGCTGTGGCGAAGACCGGCGGCTACAGCTCCTGTTAGACCCCTAGCCTGGGAACCTCCGTATGCCTCGGGAGTGGCTCTAGATAAAAGGCAAAAAAAGACAAAAAAAAATAAAAAACCCACTTGCTAAGTACCGTGATGCTTGGGATAAGTCGAAAGTGAATAAAAATGCCAGTTAAACATCATCAACCCCTCTGTGTTATAGAACTCTCACTCTCTCTGCAGGATTCCTTTGCCAGTCTGACATGATATTTGAATATCTGATGTGCAGAGCTGGAATAAATTTGTGTATTACGTAAAAGTAAAGCTCATTTTTGTCTCTAAATTTTAGGTGGGAAATAGAACAATCTGGTATTTTTCTTTCCAGACCCAGGGAATTATCATGAGAGCCTCTGGAGTTCACATGTCTACTTTGGAAGTCATTGCTTCATGTCCAGTAGGTACAAAAGCTAGGAGCTGAAACCTCATGACTGCTTTTTTCCCCCCCAAATTATACTCTATGTTCTCTTTGTGTATCACATTGTGCAATGATTTTTTTTTCTTAATTTTCGGCTCTAGCAAGGAGTATAGGGGAAAAGAGGTTAGGCTTTTCAAAACCTTTTAAATGTTTAAACATGAAACATACAAAATTAATAAAAACACTACAGAACTTAATATAATAGACATCTACATATCAGCCATCAACTTAAATAGCTGTTAATATTTTGCAAAATTCATTTCACATCTCTATGTTTAAATACATAAATTAACGCTATGTAATGTTTATATCTAAGGCTGTCTCTTTCCTTTTCCTTCTCTATCCCAGAATTATCCTGCAGTTGTAATATGTTATTCCCATATGTTTTTATACCTTTCTGTGCTTTTTATATACATACCGTCATTTGGATATTTTAAAAACTTATGTGTATATTTCTCTGTGTATGTTTGTGGAATTATGCCATATATTTTAACTGGCAGCCTGCTTTTTTTGATTCAGCAATACGATGTGAGGATTTAATTCATTCATTTACATTCCTGTTTAGTATTCCATTGCATGAATAAGCTACATTGCATTGCTAACTGAGGGCAACTTGAGTGTTTATGTTTTCTTTTTTCCTTTCAGAACCATTGCTACACTAAGCATTCTTTACGTCTCCTTTTGCATACATTTAAGCGATTTCTAATGTAGGTGTCTAAAAACAGTATTTGCTGGGTCTTATGGTATATGTATCATTAACCTTACCAGGGAATTCCAAATTGCTCACTGAAATGGTGGTACCAAATTACATTCTCACCAGAATTTCCATATTTCAAGGCCCTTATTTTTCTGGTACTAACCGATTATTTGATTTTGCCAACCTAATGAATATGGAATATTTTTTCATTGTTTAATTTTTACATCTTTGATTATTAGTGAATTTGAGAATTTTAAAATATTTTATCAGCACGTTACGTTTATCTTCTGTGTTTCCTTTTAGCTTTGCCTATTTTTCCTATTGAGTTACATAGCTATTTTTAAATAGATTCATAGAAGCTCTTATACATTACGGATTACAATAGGTTTTTAGATGCAAAATTTAAGTGCCTTTAATTTTGGATAGTTTTTTATTTATTTCATCTTACAAATGCTTCTAAAAGTAATATTTACCAGTCTTTTTATTTTATGAAATTTACTTTTTACACTTTGTCTAGAAAATCTTTCCCTTCTCCCTACAGTCTTGCACAGGAATCTTTAGATCCTTTGGTCACATTTAAAATATTCTCTACTTTTTCATGACGATGAGATCCAACTTAACATTGGGATTTAAAATTTTTAAAGCAAATGATAGGAAAGAAGCCAATTTGAAAAGGCCACTACATACTATATAAATCTAACCATATGACATTCTGGAAAAGGCAAAACTATGGAGACAGTAAAAACATCATTTGTTACTAGGGCCTTAGCAGCAGAGAAGGAGAAATGAATAAGTGGAGTACAGGGGATTTTTGGGGCAGTGAATCTATTCTGTATGATAGGGTAATGGTGAATACATGACTTGTACATTTGTCAAAACTTATAGAATAGACAAAGAATGAATCTATTTAAACTACAATTATTGGTTAATAAAAATGTATCAGTATTGGCTCATCAATTACAACATAGGCCCCATACTAAAGCAAGACGTTAATACAGAGAAAAATAAATTGAAAGGGGTGAAATCAGGGAGTATATGGGAATTCTACTTTTTGTTCATTTTTTCTGTAAACCTGAAACCTCTAAAAAATATTTTATTAAAAAATAAGTATTCTATTAATTTAAAAGAATGCATTCTCCGGCGGGGAATATTTCTTTTCACATATGAAAGTGATTGGAATCCTTAAGGAAGTATTAGAAAAAACTTTTTTGCAACTCAGAAATAAATTATCTGCTGACTAGGGTGCCTAACCCATATTGGTTTGTGCCTGTTGTCCTGGTATAATTATTAACAGCATCCTCTATCAGTCTCAAAAATTATCCCATTTAGAAAATAAATTACATGAGCATTCTGCTGATAGCCCTACAGGCTTGACTGTCAAATATGGGATATACAGGCTTCTTTTCGGCTGAAACAGGTTGGAGGGCGGTTTATAGACGCTGTCCTTGGTTTCCTCATTCCTGGTGTAAGATGCAGCTTGGTTTTCAGCATGATGATTACCACTGGCTCTGGGCTCAGAGATGACAGCTATAATTAATAACTGGGGGGAAAAATCATAGTTTATGCTAGGGGACAAGTGTGTCAGTAGAGGTGTGTTAGAAAGCAATAGATCTTATTCCCTGAGAAAAGAAACTGAAATACTTCTTGATGTGAAGCATGAAGATAAGTTTGCCATTTTTTTTTTCTTTTTGTCTTTTTGCCTCATCTAGGGTCGCACCCGCGGCTTGTGGACGTTTCCAGGCTAGGGGTCTAACAGGAGCTGCAGCTGCCGGCCGACACCACAGCCACAGCAACGCGGGATCCGAGCCGCGTCTGCAACCTTCACCACAGCTCACGGCAATGCCAGATCCTTAACCCACTGAGCAAGGCCAGGGATTGAACCCGCAAATTCATGGTTCCTAGTCGGATTCGTTAACCACTGAGCCATGACAGGAACTCCAAGTTTGCCATTCTTGATCCTTCTGCTCTACTGTTTACTTTGCTCTGCTACCCCCTGTAAGGAGTATGTGTGTGTGGACGCTCATACCGATTCTGCTGCATGGTCTGAGATAAGCCACTTGGCCTTTATGGGGCTTCATTTTCCTCATTCGGAAAATGAAACGCCTGAGTCAGACAATCTTTTTATTTTAGCCCAAAAACTGTGTGATTGTGTGTTCTACAATTTTTAGATGTAGCCACTAGGAGCTAAGAGTAGCGGGAGATCAGGCTGGGAAAATAAATGAGGCCAAAAAATGGGGGGTTCTGAGAAGTTCAGCCTTGAGACTTACACTTCCAACTGTGAGAGAGTAGCTGGCATGAACCATACATCCCCACTGAGAATAAAGAGGACATCAGATAAAATATAACAAACGAGAGGTTGAAGGCGTTAGAGAGAAGCAGCCAATATTTGAGAGGCCACGATTACAGAGACAAGGGAACCCATATCGTATGCTTTGGAAATCAGCTGATTCTTGGCGCTAGGTATGCGGTTAAGACGCTGTGGAGAGGAGTTCCCATCGTGGTGCAGTGGTTAACGAATCCGACTAGGAACCATGCGGTTGTGGGTTCAATCTCTACCCTTGCTCAGTGAGTTAAAGATCCAGCGTTGCTGTGAGCTGTGGTGTAGGTTGCAGACGTGGCTCGGATCCCGCGTCGCTGTGGCTGTGGTACAGCTCCTGTTAGACCCCTAGCCTGGGAACCTCCACATGCTGCGGGTGCGGCCCTAAGTAGCAGGGGAAAAAAAAAAAAGGTGCCAAAACAAGGTGGAGTCGTTGACAGAGAGTATGTCAGAGAAGCACCCAGTAAATATCCCAGGTTCCCAGGCAGGACCCCTCAGAGGCTGTGCTCCAGGACTGTGAGAGTTGACGGACCAGATGTAGATGGAGCCTTCCTAAAATCAAAACCCACTCTCTACTCAGCTCAGTCTTGGGTTAGACAAAGGCATTTTTTTTTTTTTTAACTAAGTGAGGAGGATGACAATGTTAAGACTGTACACATTTCACACACAATGTACAAGAGTCAATTAAAAAGATGTGTGTGTATATATGTGCACATATACACACAACATAGGGACAGATAAGTAAGGAAAAATGGAATTTTCAATTCATAATGTTAGGATAATTGGTTAGACATGAAAAAAGAAAGCAATTGGATTCCGGCTCTATATTTATGCAAAAATAAATTTCAAGGGGATTAAAGACCTATATATATAAAGTGGTGAAATTATTGTTGTTATTACTATTTGTTCTTTAGTGCCAAACCTGATGTATATGGAAGTTCCCAGGCCAGGGGTCCAATCGGATCTGTAGCTTACATCACAGCCACAGCAATGTGGGATCTGAGCTGCGTCTGTGACCTACGCCACAGCTCCCGGCAATGCTGGATCCCCAACCCACTGATTGAGGCCAGGGATCAAACCCACAACCTCATCGATCCTAGACAGATTCGTTAACCACTGAGCCATGACAGGAACTCGCAAAATTTAAAAAGAAAATAGAGAATAATTTTAATATCTTAGGTAAAGAAGGAGTTCTTAAACAAGACATTAAAAGGGGTCCGAACTAAAGCAAAATAAAGGATAAATCTGACTCAATTAGAACAGGGATGTCTCCTTATCAAGATACCTTAAAGAAAGTGTCGACAAAATTCTAAAGCAATCAGAACTCTTAGTTATTGCGGATGGGAATATGAATCAGTATAGCCTTGTTTGAAAACAGTCTGTGTTATCTTATAAATAATCTCAACTACTGTACTTCCTTGATATGCCCTAGAAAAAAAAGGATGCTTGTGAACATCATGTTTAGTATATGAGTATTTGTAGTAGCACATTTTGCAAAAGTAAAAACAAACAGACAAACACTGGAAAGAACCCAAATATCACTCAGGAATAGAATGAATGTATTCTTTGTGGATGCGTTCCACTGAATGCTAGAAATTTCTGGAAAGGAATAAACTGCATTTACTGCAAAAACTTGGATAAATCTCAGGAACATATATTGAGGAAAACAAAGCAAGTCATAACAAAACATGTAGGCTATCTTTCTATGTGTATGAAATGCAAAGTTCGACGATTTCTCAGAAATTACTGAACTAGAAAAAAATAGTGGCAGAATCAGTGAATAAACATAAGACTTGGATCTTTAAAAAAACTGAACAACAGTGGAAAGTGACAAAACGTTGTAAATCACCTATAATGGAAAAAATAAAAATAATTAAAAAAAGAAAAAAAGGGAACCAAAAAAACTCCCTGAACAAATCATAAACTAAACAAAACTGCCTAATGTAATCAAGAAACAAAGTAAAAGAAACACAAATATAGGAGTATATGGTCCGGCCACTCAAGACGTCTATTTCTCTCGCTCTCTCTTTATCCCCTGCCTGACCAGTGCCTGCTTCACCTGTACCCTAAGCACATGACTGACCTTCCCAGGTGCTTGTCCCAGATCCCAGATGGTGATTGTTCCTATCAAAGAGGCAGTGAGAGGCGTGGCCCTCGATGGTTTCCCTGGTAACTAGTTAGCCAACCAGACTCCAGTTCCCCCTATAACTGATAATGTGCCCTCCCCCACGAGCCAGGAGTGAAGATGGCCGCCGTGTCCTGTGCTCAGACTGCCTGCACTAGATCGAGGTGTTGCTCCAGGACCTTACTTCAGACGTGTAAGTACCCCACATCCATTAAACCACCGATGTCTCTGTCACTGGCTCTTTTCTTTGGTTTTACGGTTAGGCAAGTACAGGCCTTGCAGGCCTGTGGAATGCATTCCAACAATGTGCAATTCAAAATGTTGTTCGCAGTAATAAATTACTGTAAAGTGGTTTAAAACAACACAATTTTATTATGTCACAATTCTGCAGGTTGATTTTTTTTTCAAACCTTTAAAAAAAGAGACAATTTCAGTACAGGTGAGCTCAGCTGGTCACCTGGTCCCTCTGCTCCAGGTCTCACGACGATAAAATCAAGGTGTCAGACAACCCGGGCTCCCAACCAGGGACTCTGGCAAAGAATCCGCTCTCAAGCTCATTAAAGTGTTGGCAGAATTCATTTCCTTGTGGTAGTAAGGTTAAGGTTACCACTTCCTTTCTTGCTGTTACTGGGAAGCCTCTCTCAGGCTTAAAGCTCTCCTTGAAGAGTCCCGCGTTCCTTGTGAACCTGACCCTCCATCTTCAAACCAGCAGCAGCATGGTGTCAAATCCTTCTCATATTTCTCATCTGTCTCATGGTCCATCTGTTGAACTTTCTGACTCTAGTCAGAGAGAAAGTCCTCTGCTTTTAAAAGTTTATGTGCTTTGATTATACCCCCCCAAAGATAATCCAGAAAAATCTCTCCTCCTCAAGGTCTGCAACCTTAATCACATCTACAGAATCTCTTTGCCTTATGACATAACATGTTCACAGATTCTGGGCATTAGTGTGTTGGTGTTTCCGGGGGTGGGGGTGGGGTTACACAAAAAGACAGGGTTTCATCTACCTACTGTAATAAAATGAGGAAGGGAAAATTAACCGCTGATACAGAAAAACACAAATTACAAAGCACAAATCTGTGCAAGTAAGTGTGAAAACCCACTGCAATGAGGGATTCTGTAAGAAAATATAATTTAGGGAGTTCCCGTCGTGGCTCAGTGGTTAACGAATCCGACTAAGAACCATGAGGTTGCGGGTTCGATCCGTGGCCTTGCTCTGTGGGTTAAAGATCCGGCGTTGCCGTTAGCTGTGGTGTAGGTTGCAGACGCGACTCAGATCCCGCGTTGCTGTGGCTGTGGCGAAGGCCGGCGGCTACAGCTCCTGTTAGACCCCTAGCCTGGGAACCTCCACATGCCGCGGGTGCGGCCCTAAGTAGCAGGGAAAAAAAAAAAAAGAGAGAGAGAGAGAAAATATAATTTACTAAATTTTATATGAGGAGAGACCAAAAAACTCTATCCGTGGGAAGGAACGAATAGTAAATTTCCCACAAATGCACAAGTCTAAATAGTTTCATGGTGGTTTTTTTTTCCAAACCTTTAAAAAAAGAGACAATTTCAGTATTATCTACATGATCCTGGAAAACTGAGAAAGGGATGTGCCAGGTATTATTTATTGGTATCCAGCTCTTAAGGGACCATCTGTGTTCTCTGTATATATTTCAAAGGTCCGGAAGCAGAGCTTTGCTAGTAGGGTTTTGGTTAGTTCGGCCAGCTGGAGGCACTAATGCAGTATTAGGAAGGGAGAGGAATGAAGAAGCCAAGTTTTGCTTCTAGCAGTGGTCCAGGCAGGCTCATGAGGGGCAGTGATGGGGAGTTCAGAGGCATTGGTGGCCAACAGCAAGTGAGTGGATATTTCTGCTTCAGGGGCTGCAGCTGTTTTGGGCAGGTCCTGATCTCAGGACAAAATGAAATTCTCTCTTGCTCTTCCAGCTCCTCCAAACATTTTGAGACCTCATTTCCTAGTTTAACTCCCTCTCTGATTGATTGAAATACCCCGAGTGGTTTCTGTGCTTCCTATTGGAATCTGACAGATAAAGAAAGTAAGCTTTCAAGTTATTTTTATAAAGCCACTCAAATTGATCACATAATTTGACAAACACAGCATAAAAAGAAAATGACAAACTAGTTTTATTACTGAATGTCAGTGTAAAACTTCTAAATAAAACGTTAAATAAAATATTAAAGTAAAAACATAATTTAATGAATAATTTCATAAGTGATAAATTATGACTAACTGGGGCTCACCTCAAAATCATTTATCATATTAATATATCAACAGAGAAAAAGGGAATGAAATAACAAGTGTAAATTTTCCAAAGAGGAGACAAATTTGTTTCTTATGGTAATGTGCTAATATAGCCCCAAATAATTAGCCGAGAGCTGTTAGAAACAATATGAATATTTAATAAAGTGACTAGTTACAAAATTAATTTATAAAATAATTAGCTTTTATTTTAAAAACAATAACCAATACGAAAGAAAAATGTCTTACTCCAAAAGCAAAGAAAAATAAAACTGGAAAAAGGCTTTTGAAAATGTGTACCTTCACATGACCACCAGCAAAGCGAATTAAAAAAAATACATGATATGAAAAGACATATTTTATTTTTTGGTTAGCAACTCAATATTGCAAAGATATTACTTCTTTGTAAATGAATCTGCTAGGACCATGGATTCTCATCAAAATATCAAAGTCTTTTATTTTTAATTGTTTTGAACCTGAAAAAATGATTCCAAAATATAAATTTGGGATAATACTGAGAGAAAAAAGAAAAGCAGTGAAGACAGTCTATCTGTATCCAAAAATGAAATGTACCATGAACGTCACAACATTTAAAACTGTATGGCACTGATGCAGGAATAGACCTCTTGACAATGAAACAGAGCAGGAAGTCCAAAGGAGCCCCGAGTACCTATGAGAATTTGGGATCTGATGCAGTTGACATTTCAAAACTTTGAAAACATGCACTTCTTAATAAACAGTTAATAGGATAATTAGTTATTCATATAACACAGGTTTAAATAAATCCAGATCCTTCCCTCTCTCATTATATCAAAATAAATGAATTAGTAAAAACTGTAGTGTACAAGTAAAAATTATAAACATTAGTGGTGAACATGAATCAAATAGTTTTATTTTTTTTTTTAGTTTTGCTTTATTTTTTCATTGCTTAATGATTTTTATTACAATTATAGGTGTACAAAAATCATCACAACTCAATTTGATAGCATTTCCATCCCAAACCCTCAGTGCATCCCCCCACCCCCCAGATTGTCTTATTTGGAAACCAAAGGTTTTCCAAAGTCTGTGAGTCATTGTCTGTTCTGCAAAGAAGTTCATTGTGTCTTTTTAGTTTCCACATGTAAGTGGTAGCTTGGATGTTGCTGTCTAACTGTCTGACTGGTTTCACTTCACATGATAATTTCTAGGTCCATCCATGTTGCTATAAATGTTGTTATTTCATTCCTTTTAATGGCTGAGTAATATTCCATTGTGCGTATGTACCATATCTTCCCTATCCACTCCTCTGGCGATGGGCATTTAGGTTGTTTCCATGATCGGGCTATTGCCTAGAGTGCTGCAATGAACACTGGAGTACATGTGTCTTTTCGAGTCATGGTTTCCTCTGGATAGATGCCCAGGAGTGGGATTGCTGGATCAAATGGTAATTCTATTTTGAGTTTTCTGAGGAATCTCCATACTGTTTTCCACAGTGGTTGCACCAATTTGAATTCCCACCAACAGTGTAATAGGGATCCTTTTTCTCCACACCCTCTCCAGCACTTATTGTTTGTAGACTTTTTGATGATGGCCATTCTGGCCAGTGTAAGGTGGTACCTCACAGCGGTTTTGATTTGCATTTCTCTAATAAGGAATGATGTTGAACATCTTTTCATGTGTTTATTTGCAATCTGCATGTCTTCTTTGGAGAATTGTCTGCCTAGATCCTCTGCCCATTTTCTGATGGGGTTGTTTGTTTTTTTGGTATTGAGCTGTAGGAGGTGTTTGTAAATTTTGGAGATTAATCCCTTGTCAGTCAATTCACTTGCAAATATTTTCTCCCATTCTGTGGGTTGTCTTTTCGTTTTGTTTAAGGTTTCCTTTGCTGTGCAGAAACTCTGAAGTTTAATTAAGTCCCATTTGTTTATTTCTCTTTTTATTGTCCTTACTCTGACACATGGATCTGAGAAGATGTTGCTGTCATTTATGTCAGAGAGTGTTTGGCCTATGTTTTCCTCTAAGAGTCTTACAGTATCTGGTCTTATATCTAGATCTTTAATCCATTTTGAGTTTATTTTTGTGCATGGTGTTAGGAAGTGTTCTAGTTTCATTTTTTTACATGTAGCTGTCCAGTTTCCCCAGCACCACCTACTGAAGAGGCTGTCTTTTGTCCAATGTATATTCTTTCCTCCTTTGTCATAGATTAGTTGACTATGGATGTGTGGGTTTAATTCTGGCGTTTCTATCCTGTTCCACTGATCTATATTTCTGTCTTTGTGCCAGTACCATACGGTTTTGATGACTGTAGCTTTGTAGTAGAGTCTGAAGTCAGGGAGCGTGATTCCTCCAGCTCCATTTTTCTTTTTCAGGATGTCTTTGGCTCTTCTGGGTTTATTGTGTTTCCAAACAAACTTTAAACTATTTTGTTCTAGTTCTGTGAAAAAGGTCATTGGTAATTTGATAGGGATTGCACTGAATGTCTAGATTGCCTTGGGTAGTACAGCCATTTTGATAATACTGACTCTTCCAATCCAAGAGCATGGTATGTCTTTCCATCTGTTCATGTCATCCTTGATGTCTTTCATCAGCGTCTTATAGTTTTCAGAGTACAGGTCTTTTGTCTCTCTAGGTAGGTTTATTCCTAAGTATTTGATTCTTTTTGATGCGATGAGAAACGGGATTGCTTCCCTAATTTCTCGTTCTGATCTTTCATTGTTAGTATATAGAAATGCAGTTGATTTCTGTGTATTTATTTTGTATCCTGAAAACTTGCCAAATTCATTGATGAGCTCTAACAGTTTCCTGGAAGAGTCTTTAGGATTCTCTAGGTATAGTATCATGTCATCTGCAAATAGTGATAGTTTTACTTCTTCCTTTCCAACTTGGATTCCTTTTATTTCTTTTTCTTCTTTGATTGTTGTGGCTAAGTCTTTCAAAATTATGTTGAATAGTAGTGGCGAGAGTGGACATCCCTGTCTTATTCCTGATATCAGTGGGAATTCTTTCAGTTTTTCACCATTGAGAATGATGTGGGCTCTGGGTTTGTCATAGATGGCCTTGATTATGTTGAGGTAGGTTCCCCCATGCCAACTTTCTGAAGGGTTTTTATCAGAAATGGGTGTTGGATTTTGTTGAATGCTTTTTCTGCATCTATTGAAAGGATCATATGGTTTTTATTCTTCAGTTTGTTAACGTGGTGTATCACACCGATTTATTTGTGGACATTGAAGAATCCTTGCATCCCTGTGATAAATGCCACTTGATCATGATGTACAATCCTTTTAATGTATTGTTGGATTCCGTTGGCTAGCATTTTGTTGAGGATTTTTGCATCTAGGTTCATCAGTGAGACTGGCCTGTAGTTTTTCTTTTTTTGTGATATCTCTGTCTGGTTTTGGTATCAGGGTGATGGTTTCCTCATAGAATGAGTTTGGGAGTGTCCCTTCCTCTGCAATTTTTTGGAAGAGTTTTAGAAGGATAGGTGTTAGCTCTTCTCTAAATGTTTGATAGAACTCACCTGTGAAGCCATCTGGTCCTGGACTTTTGTTTGTTGGAAGTTTTTAAATCACAGTTTCAGTTTCAGAACTTGTGATTGGTCTTTTCATATTTTCTATTTCATATTGGTTTAGTCTTGGAAGATTGTACTTTTCTAAGAATGTGTCCATTTCTTCTAGGTTTTCCATTTTATTGCCATATAGTTGCATATAGTAGTCTCTTATGATCCTTTGTATTTCTGTGATGTCTGTGTTACTTCTCCTTTTTCATTTCTAATTTTATTGATTTGTGTCCTCTCTTTTTCTTGATAAGTCTGGCTAAGGGTTTATCAATTTTGTTGATCTTTTCAAAGAACCAGCTTTTAGTTTTTCTGATCTTTTCTATGGTTTTCTTTGTTTCTATTTCATTGATTTCTGCTCTGATCTTAATGATTTATTTTCTTTTGCCAACTTTAGGTCTTGTCTGTTCTTCCCTCTCTAGCTGCTTTAGGTGTAAAGTTAGGTTGTTCGTTTGAGCTTTTTCTAGTTTCCTGAGGTAGGCTTGTATTGCTATAAACTTTCCTCTTAGAACTGCTTTTGCTGCATCCCAGAGGTTTTGGGGTGTCATGTCTTTGTTTTCATTTGCTTCTAGGTATTTTTTAATTTCCTTTTTGATTTCTTCAGTGATCTATTGGTTGTTTGGTGGCATGTTGTTTTGTCTCCACGTGTTTGTATTTTTTGCCATTTTTCTTGTTGTTAATTTCCAGTCATATAGCATTGTGGTCAGAGAAGATGCTTGATATGATTTCAATTTTCTTAAAGTTACTGAGGCTTGATTTGTAACCCAGAATGTGATCAGTCTTAGAGAATGTTTTGTACACACTTGAGAAGAATGTGTATTCTGTTGCTTTTGGGTGGAATGTCCTATAAATATCTATTAAGTCCATCTGATCTAATGCTTCATTCAGGGCCTGTGTTTCCTTATTGATTTTCTGTGTGGATGACCTGTCCATTGCTATAAGTGGGGTGTTAAAGTCCCCCACTATGATTGTGTTATTGTTGATTTCTCCTTTTAAGGTTGTCAGCAGTTGCCTTATATATTGTGGTGATCCTATGTTGGGTGCATAGATATTTAAAATTGTTAAATCTTCTTCTTGGATTGATCCTTTGATCATTATGTAGTGCCCTTCCTTGTCTCTTAAAATGTTCTTCATTTTAAAGTCTGTTTGTCTGATAGGAGTATTGCTACTCCAGCTTTCTTTTGATTCCTGTTTGCATGGAATATTTTCTTCCATCCTCTCACTTTCAATTTGTATATGTCCCTAGAAGTGAAGTGGGTGTCTTGAAGACAGCATATATATTGGACTTGCTTTTGTATCCATTCGGCTAGTCTATGTCTTTTGGCTGGGGCATTCAGTCCATTAACATTTAAGGTAATTACTGATATATATGTCCTTATTGCCATTTTATTAACTGTTTGGGGTTTTTGTTGCTCTTTTTTTCTTCCCTTATTCTCTTGTTGTCTCCTCTCACAAGATGACTATCTTTAATGTTGTATTTGAGTTGATTTTTCTTATTTGTTTGTGTATCAATTGTAGATTTTGGTTTGCGGTTACCCTGAAGTTTTGATATAGGAGTCTGTATATACCTGAGATTGTATTAAGTTGTTGGTTTCTTAACTGCACGTGCTTCTCCGGTGACCTGCATTTGTGCTGTCTTCTCATGATTTCTCATTTTGGTAGCATAATTGTGCATGGATGATTTAGTATCTTTACTGTATATATGCCTTTACTGGTGGGCCTTGTCATTTGTGGTGTTTTGTTTCTGGTTGTGGCCTTTTCTTTTCTGCCTAGAGAAGTTCCTTTAGGATTTGTTGTAAAGCTGGTTTAGTGTTGCAGAAATCTCTTAG
>PVHT021183629.1:4370256-4449202 GCA_004024745.2 Catagonus wagneri | reverse complement strand
TTTTGCTTATCTGTAAAGGTTTTGATCTCGCCTTCAAATCTGAATGAGAGCCTTGCAGGGTAAAGTAATCTTGGTTGGAAGTTTTTCCCTTTCATCACATTAAGTATATCATGCCACTCCCTTCTGGTCTGCAGAGTTTCAGATGAAAAATCTGCTGATAACCTTATTGGGGTTCCCTTGTATGTCATTTGTTTCTTTTCCCTAGCTGCTTTCAAAATTTTCTCTTTTTCTTTAATTTTGGTCATTTTGATTAATATGTGTCTCGGGGTGTTCCTCCTTGGGTTTATTTTATATGGTACTCGTTGCGCTTCCTGAATTTGAGTGAGTGGTTCCTTTCCCATATTAGGAAAGTTTTTGGCTATAATCTCCTCGAATATTTTTTCTGTCCCCTTCACTCTCTCTTCTCCCTCTGGCACCCCTATAATACGGATGTTGGTGTGTTTAACATTATCCCAGAGTTCTCTGAGACTCAGCTCATTTCCTTTCAATCTTTTATCTCTTTTCTCTTCTGCATTAGTGATTTCCACTAACGTGTCCTCCACCTCACTGATTTGTTCTTCTCCCTCCTGTATTCTACTGTTGGCTGCTTCTAATGAATTTTTTATTTCAGTTATTGTATTTTGCATCTCTTTTTGTTTAATTTTTACAGCTTATATTTCTTTGCTCGGTGTTTCCTGTAAATTATCAATCTTTGCCTACCGTCTCTTTCCAATACCTTGTATCATCTTCAGCATCAACAGTCTAAAGTCTCTTTCTGGGAGGCTGATAGTCTCCTCATCACTGAGCTGTTTTTCTGGGCTTTTTTCTTTCTCCCTTATCTGAGTTATAGTTTTCTGTCTTCATTTTTAAAGATTTTTGGTGTGGTGAACTTTTTGCTGACAATAGAGTTGTAGCCTCTCTTAGTTCTGGTGTTTGTCTCACCTGTGGCTAATGGTATGGGGCAGGGGAGGAGGGGAGGGCTTGCTGTAGGTTTCCCAATGGGAGTGACTGGTGCCTGCCCACTGGGGTTGATTCCTATCCCTCTGATGGGTGGGATTTTGTCTCTGGATGAGATTAGAGGCTGGCTGTGTGCCTGAGGGGTCTTTAGCCAGCCTGTTTAGTGATGGGTGGGGCTGTGGTCCCACCTGGATTATTGTTTGACCTGGGACTTCTCAGCACTGATGGGAGGGACCAGATTTTCCCAAAAATGGCCACCTCCAGAGACATTCAGGCTGAGGAATATTCCCGAGAGCTTTGCCTCTTCCCCCACAACAAGCCACAGTCCTTGCTGTTTTCCCAGGAGATCCTCCAAGAATTTCAGTCAGGTTCCGTCCAGATTGCTATGGAGACTTTGCTTTGCCCTGGGACCCAGTGCACGTGAAAGTCTGTATGTGCCTTTGAAGAATGGCTCTCTTTCCCCCAGTCCTGTGGAGCTTCTGCACACAAGCCCCGCTGGCCTTCAAAGCCAGATGCTCCAGGGGCTCTTTCTCCCTGTGCCTGATCCCCAGGCGTGGGCATTTGGCATTGGGCTCAGAACTCTCAGTCCTGTAGCTGAGTCTCTGTGCTGCAGTTACTTTCCAGTCTTTGGGGCTTCCCACCCGGGAGGTATGGGGTTGCTTCTCTCGCATAATCATCCCCTCCTACCTCTTGATGTGTTCTTCTCTTTGTCTTCTGGAGTAGAATATCTTTTTTGGAAGTTTACAGTCCATTTGGTTGAAGGTTGCTAGGCATTTGGTTGTCGTTTTGTTGTTTTTTGGGAGAGAAGTTGAGCTCCAGTCCTTCTATTCCACCATCTTAATCCAATCTCCATAAGGCTCTCAATATCATCAAATAGTTTTATTTTGTAAAGAAGAAAGTTTTTCTAAGAATAAACTCAGAAGCCATAAAAAATAATTGATATGTTTTGAACATATATATTAAAATTTTTTCTGTTAGGCTGGACAGATGGATGGGTGGATAGACAGGTAGAGAGATGGGTTGAGTCAAAAGACAAATATTGTCACATTATTTGTAAAACATATATCAAGTAAAAGGCTTGAATCCCAAGATATGCAGAAAAGCACACGAAACTCAATGTTAAAAAGATTAATAAACAATTCGATAGAAAAATCATTGAAGGATGTGAACAAATAGTCAAAGGGAAAGAAATAGAAATGGCTAATAACCTTAGAAATATTCCCAGTATTCTTTAAAATTAATGAAATACAGTTTAAAATAATAAAACACACTTTCTCATTAATCACATTATAAAAAATTTAACAGGTCTATAATCCATTTGTTGTCAAAATAGAACACAGTGACTGATACACTTTGCCTAAGTACATTTTAATCTTTTTGGAGGTAAATAGACAATTTTTATACAATTTTTTAAATTCATATATTCCATAAAGACTGGGAATTTTCCCTGCAAGTTTAACTTACTTATTTGGACCCTTAATACGTGCCATTTCCTGTGTTAAATACCAGGGATACAGCGGTGATCAAGACAGTCTTTGCCCTTGGGGTACCAGGAATCTAAAATGTGGCATTATGGAGTTCCCGTAATGGCTCAGCGGTAATAAGCCCAACTAGTATCCATAAGACCATGGGTTCGATCCCTGGCCTCACTCAGTGGGTTAAGGATCCGGCATTGCCGTGAGCTGTGGTGTAGGTCACAGACAGGACTCAGATCCCACGTTGCTGTTGCTGTGGTGTAGGCCGGCAGCTATAGTTCTGATTTAACCCTTTGCCTAGGAATTTCCGTATGTATAGGTAAGGCCCTAAAAAGACAAAAAAGTGAAAAAAATAATGTGGCATTATTTAGAATGATTTAAAACAAAACCAAATCAAACCTGATGTTGGGAGAATATTTGCATGTTGGTAATCCATATAATATGATAACCATGACGTTATTAAAGAGGATGAGATAATTATAAATATACTTTGCAGGAAAAGTTATCAACTACTCTGAAGCAGGAAAACAAATCACAGAAAGTATGCACAGCAGGGCTGCCCGCCCCGAAACCTATAAAGCATGTACATACTCATACACACAGAACACTCTCATATACCCGTAAAATAACAAAGCACCTGGAAGAATGCATACCTCCTTCCAAAGGCCACCTCTGGAAAGGACGCTGATGTCAGACTGTTTCTCTTAATTTCATAGATTCCTAATGTTTCATTTTTTTCTCATCATGATATGTTAATTTTTAATAATTAAAAAAAAATCTGTATCAGAACCTTTTAAAAAGAATTGTGTCAGAGGGTCTCCTGTATTTTTTCCCACAGCACATGGAGGTCTGTTGGTGAACTCCAAGTTTCCAGGTCCCCCCAGGGGGAATGGATTCCTGCCTAATTAAGCAGCCCAGCCAGCAGAGAAGGTATGGGCACCACTGTTTGGAGCACCAGGATTCACACTGAGAGTTGCTCACACTCCTTAATTGTGCGGCAGTCTATCTCAGCTAGAATTGATTTCATTCTCCACGTTCAATACCTTCTAGCCTTGCTGACTAAGTGTGCCCTCACCCTGTGGAGTTCTCATTCTAGAAGTCTTCCCTGCTATTGTTTAGATTTGAAGGTGCAAGGGGAGAGCTATTGTGTATTTTGTAACCCCAAAGTAATCATAAAGCGTTTAAATACTTTCCCCTTTCTATTCAGTGCTTGGGCCAAATAGGGAAAAAAACAAACAAACAAAAAACAAAGCAACAACAACAACAACAAAATGAAAAACTCTGTGGCCTTGACACTTCATTTTGCAAACAAACCTTTTCAGGGATCTAGGATGGTCCCAAAGGCAGCAGTCCTGTGGGCCTCTTAAGACTTCTTTCTTACCTAGAAGAACTTCACAATTCTGTAAAGATTTTGTCATGGCATTTAAGTAGTCTGATACTCTACAGTGCAATCATATCTACAAATATGATGGATTATATCTTAGGCACAATGATTGTTTTCGGTGGGGGGAAAAGCCTCCATAGACGAATTGATACTGGGCCCCATGCTGGGTCTTATGCATTAATCATGAAGTATCATGCTTATGCAAATGTGTAGAAGCCCAATTAGGCAGAGAGCACAGAGCCCTGGGAATAATGTTATGGGCTATTGGGTCTTTGAAATACACTCCTTGGCCAAATTTTCAAAAGCAAAGCAGATTTGAGATGCCTTTTTACTTTTGAAAACAGGTGTACAATTGTCTTCTTAGTGCTTATTTCATGCCTTCAACCTTAAAATAAAGCTTTCTCCCAGTTGGCATGATTTTCCCTCATTGCTCAACAGGAGCGGTGGAAATTCTGAATCACTGACAAGAAAATAAAATGTTCATTCAAAATCTAGACGTGCTGAGAATATTGAGGATACATCAATATTTGGGTTTTTTTGCCACACATTTTGAATGTTTCATATATTCAGTTTTCCTCTGGCAGTCTCTGCCATTTCTTATATTTTGTGTGATTAATCAAAATATTCGGGTTTCTATTTTGCAGATCCTCTGCACACAATGCAAATGTTTTGAAGAGAAAATATCAAATGCTGGAAGACAGGCTCTCACTTTTATGTATTACTTCCCATTTTCAAATTTTATTTTACTAACTTGAAACTGCTGATGTCTTATCCCTGGCTCTTATTTTCGTAAGACACTTGTTGGAACTGCTCCAGGAGTGGAAAGGATGTAGGTAGTGATGGATGGGAATGAGGGACAAAAACAAGAGAGTTTAGAGAGGTTTGCTCTACACCATTTAAGTATCACTACTGAGGTGGTGATTTCGAATGTGGTTATGTCTACACTGCTAATTATTCAGATTAGGCCGATAAATTGACAAATCCCATGTTGCCACATAAGAAAAGGTCATAGGTTAGAAAGAAGACTACACTATTTTTTTTGTAGCTATGTATGTATGTAATTCTTATCTCTCAGCATCTAGTTTGACGAAGGTTTCAGACACATATTTGAACATTTTCTTATTCAAATAGAAACCAGTTTAGTTCTTCAAACCCCATCTCCTTCATCAAAAATATCTAGGCAATATCTGATTGATAGGTCATTTACTATATAGTGCTTGTTTCCAGTATAACTCTCACTGATGGCTGAAGGTAGGTAAAGGATTGGCAGGGAATGAAGAGAAGAGGGGGAGGGATGGAGGGAGATGAGGTGTAAAAAGGAGGGAAGACTAGTAGGTCAAGGGAAAGAGAGAGAGAAAGAGGGAGACTTTCTTTATAATGTTTGGCAGTCAAAGTTAATGTCTGGAAAACTCTCCTTTGGGAGGAGAAAAGACTTCCTGACTTTTAAAAATGGTGTTAATCCAGTGCTCTGCTTTTTTAGAATGCCCCTGGCTATGTGAGTAGCACTTCCAATTAGATCTGGTTGAAAAGTTTGTACAGAAATCTAAAGCCCTCCAAATGCAATTTATTACATTAGGCTGTACAACAAAAGATTGGCTTCTCTCAGCCCAAATCACATTACAGCCTTGGTAAGTTAGTCCAGTCCATCTTTTCTGACATAGCTTCTTAACCCTAGCAACAAAATCATCCCTTTCTCTTGGTGTCTGTTGTCTTTCTCTTTCATGCATGCGTGCACACACACACACACACACACCTACCTTTAATAATTAAAAATATTTTTTAAAGTAATCACTGCTCCTCATTCTATGAAGTCTGTAGGAAAAGAATTCTCCATGTAATCACTGTTTCATGGAGAAACTCATTTCTAAATACATTATTAAAAACCAGGACCAGCAAAGTGGGCTTTGTAGGACATGTACTATCTATCTCCCATGACTTTTAAGTAGTTATGGAAAGAGAGCTATACGCACTGACCTAAAGCAGGATCCAATCAATATGTAACTGGGGCCCTGCCCTACTCCCTAAATGTGGAAATTCTCCCCCTCCCCACGGTCCTTCTTGAAACTGGAACCTACAAGCAGAATGATCAAAGGGTGAGAGAAAGGCCATCCTACATCCCAGAAGAACATCTGATTTCCATTTTGGGTAGGTTTATTTAAGTGTTTTCTGTTTCCATAGCAAAAAAGAAAGCAGCAGTTGGAGCAAGAAGGTGATAAAAATGATGTTAAAGTTTGTTGAAGGGAAATTAATAAAAGCTGATGATGCTCCAGAGTTTTCTTCTCCACAAGTAAGTTTATAAAAGGTCCTTTTGTGGAGTTCCATTGTGGCCTCGAGGTTAAGGATTTGGTGGTGTCACTGCCATGCCCTGGGACCTAACACATGCCAAGGGTGTGGCCTAAAAAAAGGGGGATTTTTGTGTCAATTTTTTTCCTTGTTTGCCTGCTTTTTGTTATTGTTTTGATTTTTGTGCTTATAAGACAAGTATTTCTTTCCAATGTGGTCTGAATCAAAGGGGTAGAGTCATCCTTGTCAACCTCTAAGGACGCATACAGTACAGTCTGGGGAGTTCTCTGGCTCTAAACCTTGGAGGATTTAGATCTGAGAAAAATAGTCATTTAATTGGGCTTTAAAGACAATGAAACTGAGAAATCTGTATTTGCTCTTTTTTATAAAAAATTTAAAACCCAGAATAAGAAATAGGGAAAGGGAATATGTGTCTGCCTCTAGAGGGAAGAGAATAATATCCTTTTCAGAACCAATTGATTTTAGAATGAGCTTTTTTTTTTAAGGTAAAAATAAAAAGAACGAAAAAAATCATCCGAGGAGAAACTAGATGATTCTGCCAAATTTACAACAAAGTATTGCAAGAATAAGAATAGATCGGAGCAGGGAAATTCAATTAAAATTGGTCTGGGGGAATCGAGGGAGTCAAAAATTGAGAAATAGGAGTCCAGAGTTCAGGCTGGGGACCTGCAGAGAGAGCTGTTCAACTTGGAATTAATGAATGGCTTTTGGGTCTAGCAAAGAAAGGTTGAACTTGAACCACACAAGAGCCAAAGACACTAACTGTCCTAAGAGAAAAATAGAAGAATAGTTAATGTACAGGTTAACAAATTTTGTTTAGTTAGCAACAAGAGCATGTGCTATATGTGTGAGTGGGGGTCAGGTATGTGTGTATTTGGTGTTGGTGCCCAGGTGTTCAGACCCTGCAGCACATGCCCTTGATGGCAGGGGCCTTGCGATATTGACAGGCCCTGAATGTGGTCTGTCCTGGGGAGGAGGAAGTCAGGGGGCCCAGAGACATGTGGTTTTGGGTGTCTCTCCTTTGTAGAAGGAGAAATGCACATATACTTATTTGATTTTAGGGGCACTGTTCTTATCCATAGAGTGGTCACAGTCACCCGGAGTCTTGTTCTTGACAGCAATTTAAAGTGCCATGTTTTCAGCAAGGGCGACTAATTCTGACATTTTATTTTCAGTCATTTAGATCAGTTGACATTTGACTGGCTCTCGAGTTTACTATCAAAAAATGGCTTTTGCTTCTCTGCGGTTAATAATATTTGCTGAACTAATTTTTATCAAATTTTTTTAAATGTCATCATCTTTAGCCAAGGCAAGGACAAGGAAAAGCTTTCTTTAAATGAGAGCTCTTTCGTGTTTGCTGAACACAAAAGGTTAGAATGAAAAGTTTTGGCCATCCTAGCTGTGGCTGTAGCCTCTACTTAAAATTTCCATTTAATTTGTTCTGTTTAATCTGTGTGGCTAAATTGGAGCTACCTAAAATGAAATCTAAGTAGTAGTATGGAAACTTTTTATATGGTTAAATTAAATGATGGAAAACAAAAAGCACCAGTCTTTCTGCTCACATACTGTAAGTTCCAAGAAATTATTAGAATTGATTTTCTAAAATGTAGTGTCTAGGGAGTTCCCTGGTGCCTAGTGGTTAAGGACTTACTACTGTGGCTTGGGTTTGATCCCTGACCCAGGAACTTCTACATGCTGTGGGTGTGGCCAAAATAAATATAAAATAAAATAAAATGTGGTAGCTAATATATCATTCCTAGGCTACCCAGAGATCTTAGTCACTTAGAGTTCATACATACAAAACACACTCGTATCGTGCTGAATGCTGCTTAGGAAACATAGGAAAGAATTAAATGGGGTTAAAATATTTAAAAAGTAAAACTTAAACTGAGAAACTTGATCTGACAGACCACTTAAGCACATTTAAGGAAACAAGCTGCAAACATGTACCATCGGAATTTAAGCAGAGGGTAGGGATGAGAGAAGCAAGCTTCTGTGGAAAAATAAGCTGGAACCAAAAATGGTTAACGGAGACGTAGACACACACAAAAACACATCACAAAATAGGTCCTGTTCTTACCAAGCTTATAAAAAATTTGGAAGAAAAATTTAGGCTTCTTTGGATATTGCAGGATCTTAGGAATTTCACTTCTGTTGAGGAATGCTAGCATCCTATGTACCTATAATTAGTGGGGACACATATCTCCTAAAAGTTTTCTTCACCAAAAGAAAGTTAATCTTGAGATTGGAACCCTGAAAAAGATACAGAAAATCACCTTAATTTTCCTTTCAGCTCCAGAAGGGACCTAAGGAAGCTTCCCTTGCTTGGGACTGTTGTTCACTTTCCTTTTATTTAAGTAGTTTCATGCATTCGAAGTTTGTTCTGAATTCTTAGATGTCCCCAAGTTAGGCTCCACTATACTAGAAGGGAATAACACCCTCCTAAAACTTTTCAGAATGAGAAATGATTTAAAGAATATTTTAAGAATGTATAGCAAAGAGAGAAGATCCTAGGAAAGTAGTGACATAAGAAATAAAATTATTCATTTTAAAATCTAAGATTCGGAGTTCTGCAGCAGAAACGAATCTGACTAGGAACCATGAATTTTCCGGTTCAATCCCTGGCCTCGCTCAGTGGGTTAAGGATCTGGTGTTGCCATGAGCTGTGGTGTAGGTCGCAGACGCAGCTTGGATCCTGTGTTGCTGTGGCTGTGGTGTAGGCCGGTGGCTGTAGCTTTAATTGGACCCCTAGCCTGGGAACCTCCATATGCCATGGGTGCAGCCCTAAAAAGCAAAAAATAAATAAATAAAAATAAAATAGAAAAAAATAAAATGTAAGATTCATACCCTAACAGAACAAAAGGCCTTCCTTTACAGCCTAGGTGGTGATTATTGTTGTCTGGACACTGGCTTTCCTTGGGGTTCCAGATAGGAAATGGATCCAGATCTCCCTTTTTTTGTTTTTTTTAGGGCCACACCTTAGGCACATGGAAGTCCCAGGCTACTGGTCTCGAACTGGAGCTATAGCTGCTGGAATACACCACAGACACAGCAATGCCAGATCTGAGCCATGTCTGCAACCTACACCACAGCGTACCACAATTCTGGATCCCTAGGCCACTGAGTGAAGCCAAGGGTCAAACCCAAGTCCTCATGGATACTACTCAGGTTCTTTACAGCTGAACCACTACGTGAACTCGCCAGATCTTCTTCTAAATCCTAGAACCTTAAAATGTTTTGTGCATGACCATCTCGGGCCATGTGGTGAAGCCTATGGTCTCCTTACTTCTCAGAAAAATATTTTGACAAAGGCAATCAATTATGTTGAATAGGAACCCCCAGTTTCAGAACATATCCATATTCTATCCATAATATGGATGTATTCTGAAGCTGAGGTCAGCAGAATCTCCGGATAAACTGGATCTGGCCTGAGAGAAGGAAGGCTGAGAAATGACTCCAAGCTTTTTGGGCAGTTTAACAAATGGGGGGATGGAGTGTCTATGCAATTAACCTGTCTGTACCAGATACTTGGAGAGGTACAGGGGAAGAAACAGTGTCCTGCTGCCTTTGAGAATTTTTTCTCATTATTTGGCATCCACTAAGCTGGTGATGGTTTCTTTTTTTTAATTGTGCAGATGGAATTTTTTTTTTTTTTTTAATGCTGTGGAAATTCCTTAGCTGGGGTCAAATCAAAGCCTCAGCTGCCAGCCTACATCACACCCACAGCCACACTGGATCCAGATCCCTACTCATTGATTGAGTCCAGGGATAGAACCCGTATCCTCACTGATACTAGTCAGATTCTTAACCCTCTGAGCCACGACGGGAACTCCCTGCTGATGGAATTTTTTGATGAGCCTTGATGGAAAAGGAAATGAGTAAAAAGTGGCCATTTAAAAGCTCATCTTTGAATCCAATGGAATTTGTTCTATTGATGCTTTCCTTTATTGGTCATTGAGTTATTAAATCTTTTTCATACTATAACAATGTTAGTTCCTTACATGACTGCCACTCATCAGATATTCTCTATGAGTGTCTACTCATGGACAGGCCTGGTTTGATGCTTGATAAAGTGTAAATAATGCAAAAAAACCAGTGGAGGAAGTATCAAATTTGTTGAATTTGAGCTCAGCAAATTCAAGGTAACATTGACATTGATAGTACACCTTTATTTAGAATGCCTTATATTTGATTTTATTTCTGTGTATATCTGATCATTGTTTCTTGTGATATTCTTTGGAGTAGTTAATGAGATGTTCAAGGTCAACTGTCTTCAAGGAGCAAGGAGATGAGAAGCATCAGCTGACAGCCTCTCCATTCATAGCCAGCTAGCACAAAGGCCAGTTAATGAATGGCCCTGCTCGGTACACAGTGATAGGACATTGGGTCAAGCATGTAATGGGGCTTTAATTCCTGAGTCCTGTTGTCTTAGTTGGCTGGGAGAAGAGGAGATGGCGAGTTCACTGTGTTTGCCTTGAAATGCTCCTTTCTTTACCTTTGAAACGGCTGGGCTTAAGGTCCAGATTGTTTTAGAAATCCCTGTTCTCTGTAACTATTTAGGATAGTCAGTAAGGAGAGAGAGGACTGTGGAGATAAGAGATGAAGTTTAAGCTGAAAGGAGAGTGATGTCAGTTTACACCACGCTGGGATTTTTTGAATCTGTGTTGGCTTTCCTTCAGTTTGGGGACTCGGGTTTCAAGTTGTGAAGAAGATGTATTTTTACAGTATTGCCCTACTTTTCCTGACAATAAATGTGAATCTCTTCTAGACTAATGTGTGCCAGAGAAAGTAAAGTCATTAAAATGTAGGTGTGTTTGGCAAGGGGTATTGTGGACTTAGAAGTGGGAGAAAAGAGAAGGTCACTGGGATCGGGAAAAGGGAGGAGGAGATAGAGGACAAGAAATAAAGGGGGAAAGCATCTGTTTCTTTTCCTTTGTGCAATTTTAAAACCATTGGAACCAAAATGAAGGAAACCACAGCAAACAATGTATTCCCTTTTTACCGTGCACAATGAGTAATTCTCTCCTTCACTTAGGTATATATAATACCTACTCTAGGCAAAAGTATAAACTAAGTGAAATTAGTTCCAGAATCTTCCTATTCCTCCTCTTGTGGTGATGATACACACAATGGCACTCAGCTCAAGCCCCTTGGCCATTTCTACATGGATGTGCTCTGACCTACACCTGGATCCATTTCCACAAGGATCTTCTCTGACCTCCCTCAAAATATACTTGTCCAGTGTCCCAGACTTTCAGAGCCCAAAATATGACTAGAATTAATTAAATCTTGTAAAAAAAAAACCCTCTAAATCATACGATTAAGTGTTTTAACTAGATAATTATCTAAATAATAAGTAATAATTTCTAAATAATAGCGGAGCTCTTAACTCATTCTAGACAGGATTTTCATTTTAACAAGACACACTCAACCTTACCCAGAAGAAATAGCGTGACCATTTCAGACAGTTTTAAGAGATTGGCAGTAAAGATGTATTTTGATATGATGGGCCTTTCAGTTTTCTTTAAATCTGACCTTTAAGTGACAACCTGTTCAGTCCCAGGAAATAATATAGGCAAAAAGTAAGACTATGCTTTATAGTCATACAGACTGTAATGTGTCCTCCAGATTTTCCATCATTAAAATTGCAAAATTACTGGGAAGTGCCTTATATGAAGACAGTGCAAAGGCTTTGAGATTATTTATGCTAGGAGTAAAATTTTGTTAATAGCATTAAGAACTTCATATGAAATTATTAATGTCTTAATTATTCCACCTCATAGGATTAACATAAAAGGCAGAAGAAATTAAAGCAGAAGACATTTATTTAGAAATTTAGGACTCAAGGTTATTATTTAGGTTCTACCTTCTGGAATCTCAAGTTTAAAGAATTTTCAAATTCCACCTCTGTAGATGTTCATGACCAGGTTGAACAACTCTTTTGACTGGCTGGTTTGCTTAAGAACCTGATGGCTTAAGTTTCCTTCTAATACTAGGATTTGGAAGCTGTGGCATTTCCTAGCACTGTCCTCCCCTCATACAACCCCAGGGGCAGCAAAAAGGGTGATTCTTGGTTGTGAGTTCCCTCAAAGAATGTCAAGAACTTACTGAAATATCTGCCTAATTGCAGAGAATAAATTCTCATGCTGCTTTTTTGCAAATATTTCAAATTATTTGCCTAATAGTAAATTAGACCTGACATGTTAATTGGTTTAGGGAGCCATGCATGATGTTTGCTCATTTGTGACTAATTTCTAATACATTACTATTTTGGGGAAAAAAAAAGATCAACTTAGAGAAAACTGGGCCTAGAATGCAATCATCCTGCAACTTCTGTTATCAGGGAGAGCACAGACACTAAAATTAGTGTGAGAAGCACAAAGGTGGCTCATTCCAGACCTGGCTGATGATTCACATGACCTCAAACATATAATTTTACTTCCTCTTTCCTGGGGTTTTTCCTCCAGTAAAATACATTTAATAATACCGCATACCAGCCTCATGAGGAAATTGACAAAATTAATGGGATAATAAAAATAGTGGGGGAATGGTTGTTGAAAAGACCTCAGGGCCTTGTATTCATACTGTCTCCTGCTGTGTGGAAACATCTGACCCATCCAAACCATTCTTTCAATGACTGTTGAGATAAACAGTAATCTCTTAGGATGGAGAAGCAGCCCCTACCTCCCACTCAGGTCCTCCTCGGCCTTCCTAACTCGATGACGGAATCATTTATCACAATGTTAAACCTGAATCTCCTTTTTGGTTGAAGATATATACCAACATTCGGTGCCTTTTTCAGTGAACCTGGCAAACATCAGCATGCTTGCAAAATGCCACAGAATCATTTGGAAATAGTACATCTTAGAGTCATGTTTTTGTATTTTTTTTTCCTTCAGTCTTCTTTAGGATTAGTATTTGGCAAGTGGTAGAGTAGAGCTAGACACATCAAAAATCAGAATCTCACAATGAACACAATTTATTCTTCAATTGAGTCATACTATCAGTGGTAAACAGAGACATTTGGTAGCTTTATAAAGTTTTTTGTAGCCACTTGTATATTTAAAAAAATATTTTTAGCGTAGAACTACAAATAGTCTGGAACTTATGTAGTTAAGCAAGCTCTTGGCATTTCAGAACTAGTTTGAGAGGTTCACAAACTCAGGCTATGAAATATGGATGGAGGACCATAGGTAGATATAGATATCAATATAAATTTACGTAGTTATATAATGATTTTTATTGGTGGGAGATCAAAGGTAAATAGTGCCTTATCCTTGTCAATAATTCCATTGTGGTCCAGCAACGGAGCTAAGGAGATAGCATACATACACACACACCAAGGGCTAGGAATATATGAGATGAAAGACATTAGCTGCTTGTGCTGGTTGGATAGATGCATTGTACAGTCATTTTTAGGATGAGCAGTGAGAGATATTTAAAAATTCATCTTTAGTTGAACTGAATTTTTCTTGGTCATTGGTGTTCTATTTTGTATAGTCTAATTAATTCTTACTGCTTGAGTCTGCACCCTGGGGTGATTTCAAATAAGTAAATACATAAAGACTTTTTATTTGCACCGAGATGTTTACTCCCTGAGTGATCTTGTAGGCTAGCTTCCATTTATTCAATCCGGATTCATCCTTTCTCTGTGTCTCTCTTTACCAACACCAGACAGACAGACAGACACACACACACACATAGACATACACACTGATTATTATATACATCTCTTACTAAATTTGTGAGTGCATTTCTGCCAAAAGTTATATGATTTATGAAAGACTGAATTAATATTATTTTTAGAAAACTACAATTTCAAGTTACACAGATAAGCAACTACAGGAATATAGGGTTTTTTTTTTTCCTGATTTTTTTTTTAGCATTTTTGAGAAATACAGTCTTGAAAATCCTAAGAGCCATTTGATTTTAGTGTACAGTTTTACAAATTCTGCTTCCTCCCAGAAATAGCTTGCAACAAAATAATGAAATTAGAGCCTTCCAAGTACCAAGTCTATTTAAATGCTATTCTATTTTGTTCCAACTCAAGACATTTTAGACATATCAAATTATTATACTTTTCCAGGAGGAAACTGAAGGGATGGAAAGATTGCTGCCTTCTAAAATGTGTGGCAGGGTTTGCTGAGCCTGCAGCAGAGGATGGAGTGGACTATGAAGCCTTAAGGTAGGATAAACCACGTGGCAGATACCCAGAGGCCTGCAGAAAGCTAGGGTGGACAAAAGCCAAGTCAGCATGAGGGAGCTGACCAAAGCTACATCAAAGTATTTACTAGCCAGGGCTGAGCGTCCAACCGAGTGTGGTATCCAGTGAACAGTGGGTCATCCTGCCAGAGACCAGATGATGCCCTTCATGCACTCCTGGGGACCTGCATGACCCCAGAGTTCCCCTCTACATTGTCTCGTGTCAGTAAGACGCAGGCCACACACCATATCACATTTAGTTGGTATCTTGGAGGAAAAAAAATCGTGAAATGAGGTTATCTGTGAAGCTGAGTTTTTTCTTTTTGTTGTTCAAGAAAAACAATACAGCCTGAGAGGACTGCTTTGATTATTGAATCACACTAAGCTTAATTAAATTTCTATTAAATGTCTTTTTTCCTGCTAACCAGAGGATATTATCCTGAATGAAGCTATAGAGACAATCAAGGCGACGTATTTTCTCTGCATAGCTAACTTAGTGTACTAAATTTTATAACACTGCTACATGTGATAGAAATTAAGGAGAAATTCTACTACTACTTAAGTCTCAAATGCTGTCTGGTTTTGTTAATATATTTTGGAAAACTACCCCTTCTTTGAGAGGGATGTGGTTCTATGTATGGAGTGGTGGGAGCCTGCATACATTATTTTTCCAGTGGAAAAATTAAAAAAAAATTTCTTCAGTCTTTCCAATCTGTTTGGTTCCTCTAGCTTTACACATGGGGTTACCCGGAGAACACTAAAATATACTCCAGCCCTGATTGGTTAAGTCTCAGAGTCCCTCTGCATTTCTATTGTTTAGCCAGTGTTGAGAAGTATTGGTCAGCCAGCCGGAAGGATCTTGTGAGCCATATTTGCATCACTCTCCATGTCTGGGATAGTTTCAGTACCATTAGCACAGCTGAATGGCTGCCAGCTTTGTTCTGCGCACTTAAGAAAGGTTGGCTTTCAAAAGGGTAAATGTTTTTTAATTCTTTAGCATCTGTTTAAAGTTTTCCTTTCTATGCTAATGGTTTGAGGCCTGACATAAAGGACTGGAGTTTTATGATGTTCTTACCTGTGTCTATTAAGTCCCACCTCCCACTCAGAAAGGCAACTGCAGTTTAGGTAAATGAAGAAAACCTGGGGAAATGCCGGTCTCTTACCCATTGTTCTAATCAATAGAGACAGCATCCTCTTTGGTCCAACAGATAAAAAAGACCTGATTATTTTAGGTATTAATTCTGTGTGTCTGGTAACTGGTCCTCTCGTCTCCTCTCCTCTCCTTGCTTTTTGTTCCTTTCCCTTCCCTTCCCTTCCCTTCTTCTTTTTTGGCCGCTCCATGGCACATGGAGTTCCTCCGCCAGGGATCAGATCCCAGCCACAGTTGCTACAGCTGTGGCAACCCCTGATAGATACTTTAATCCACTGCATTGGACCGGGATCAAACCTGTGTCCTGGTTCTGCAGAGACGCCTCCAATCCCATTGCCCCATAGTGGGAACTCCTGGTATTTAATTTTATAAGGTGAGCCATTTATAAAATCATGAACCCAGTATTTAGACAGTCAGGGGAACAATTTGAATCCTTAGCCAAGGCTCTCTGAGCAGAAAGATTTATATAGATTCTGAGGCTGTCTTCCACTCAAACAATTTTTCCTTTAAATCCAACGGCATTTTGACTTATTAATTGGATTCAACACTATGTTACTAGTACTAAGTACCTTTTTTGGATATAAACTGAACTTTTTCTTAAAGTATTGATTTCGTAGTGGAGATTTAACCACTGGTGGAACTCAGGAACTTTGGATTTGCTTAACTTTGACACAGTCATAAGAACATGCTGGCAACCCCCTTGTGCATTCAAATAGCTTTGCCTGAAAAGCTGAACCAACAAATCTTTAACAGTTACAAGAGTAATGTGTATTGAGAAGCAGTTACTGGATAAAAATTGGATTCAAGATGATTTTCAATCGAGCTGATTCAAACAAAACCAGAGAAGTGTCATAAAAATATAATTTCACACACAAGTAGCACATTCAGAGGCTGATGTTGCAATATTAATGGACATTCCCCCCCTTCCTATTTCCCATCAAAATTCTTAGCCATAGAAACTAAAATGAGAGATTGCTATTGTCTTTTAAAGCTTGCATGAGGATTTTAAGAGCAGCAGCTTAGAAAAGACAACAGCTTCATATAGTCAAAATATTAAACCTTTTCTCCTGTCATTGGACTTCAGAATTATAAATTATGAAGAGTCTAGGAAATGTAGTGAAATAGGTATGAAAAACTTTGGAGAAAAATTTTTAGAAACAGTCTTAATATCAGAGGAATATCTCAGAGTTGTATATATTTAGGAAAAAAAAAAACCCAACCCTATAAACTTTTCCATATATATTGGATTTATTATATTTCTCCAAAGCAATTTGAAAGGCACTGAATTATGTTCCCTTTCAGCTTCCAAAAAAATAAAAACACCATAAGTAATAAAAGCAGAAAAGTTGACTCTGAAATTCATTTTCGTATGGATTTATAAGAAAACTGCTTTGATGTCTTTTCCATTCCCTTGCCAGTTTAAAAAAAAAAGAAAGAAAGAAAGAAAAGGGAATGTCTATTAAATTTAACATAAAAAAAATCCACTTTTCAAACCTCATTTATCTTTGATGAGCCCTGGGCAGAGTGCCATAATAACACTATGCACATTATAAGAATTCTATAATCATTCAGAGTCTCTTCCCTTTCTCTTATAATCAGCTGAGTGTTGTTACTGGCCCTCCTGCTAACAAAGTTAGCAAGGCTGGGCTGACACTTTCCGCAGTGCAGTGCAGGCTGCCGTACACAAAAGGGATCTGAACGTGGATTTCAACATGTCTCAGTGAGGAAATCCTCATTTCGCTCTCAACGCATATGTGTTTAGGAAGCTTTCATTGGTGTGTTAGGAACTAACGTCTTAATTAAGTGGGACTTCTCAGGGGTGCAGGTGGTCCTACGGGGGTTAGGCAGACTCTGCCAAGGCCCCTGGCAGTTGGTGGGGAAATAGATGCCTTGGCCGTTTCCGAAATCTCAGTGTGTGTGAACTGCTCAGACCTCACAGATGTAAGTCCTGGCTGAATCCTGGCTCTCCTTGTTTCCTCCAGGCATCGTGAAAGCACAAACAGGGAGAGACCAAGTTAATATTTGGACTGTATTTATGTTTCAAACCAAGTAGAAAACCCACGATGAATGGATCTGGAACATCCTTTCATGCTCTCTCTTTCTCTTTCTAGCTATTAGAACGGGAATACTTTGATACATTGAAAATTCAGAAAGCTAATCAAAATAATTGAAAAACGTAAAAAGAAAAATGAGGTCATCCATTTTTCTAGGAGTAAAATGTCAGATCTGTCTGATGAAACTTTGTTCGACTGAGACTGAAAACTAATTTTATGTTTACTGTGTTTACTAGAGGAAGTTCAGGCTAAGACAATATATGTTATCTCTGCTTACCCTTAAGAAATTACATACTTGTAAATCTGGCTTATAGACTTGCTGATGATACTAGGGGAAAAAAGAAAGCTTGGGTAGAGGAGAATTGCAATAAGTGAGTGCTCTTGGCAAAGGTAGATGGTCTCTTTAGATAGGCTGTTCGTTTCCTTGGTTCAAGTCCTGGTCAGTTAATCTTAGACAGAAGTTTCACAACTGCCTCCAGTCATTTGTTCTTTCAAAATATATACAGCTGCCAGAAGCTGCTTCCTGAATACAAATCAGATGCTATCCATGACTGTTTATGCCAGTTCATAATCATATAATGCTTACAGTACTTAGTACTTAAACTCATTTTCAATTACTGAGGACAAAGTGATGTATTAGAGCTAGCTGGAATTAATCCAGTGTGTTTTAATTGTGGTTTTTTGGTTTTTTTGATTTTTTTTTTCCTGAAGCTTAGGATTCTTCTGGCTTTCCATCCTCTCCTCTCTTTTTACCATTTTTATCAGCAATATTGTGAGGTTCTTTGAAGCTTTGCTTTGAAGAGTTCTGCTGAATTTTTTACACTTTAAAGTACAGATGCTAAATAGGAGTTTAAAACAGTGAAATGACTTGACCAAAGACTAACAGTAGTTTTTATTTATAGCTCATCCTAGTATTACACTCTTTTTTGGTTAGAGCTATTTGGTTTTCAAGTTTAATTTCTTTAATTCAAAGAAACACCTCTCACTACTAGTTGTACTGATGACTGATAAAATCACAGTTGAAGATCACTGCAGTCATTCATACACATCTATTGTAAAAGAGCCACATTGAGATATCAGGAGCATCTAATTTGTTACATTTCATATACACAGGCTTGCCCTCTAAACAAGGCTCCAGGGCACTACTCCTGTTCTACATTTCCTTGTAAAACTGCCTCTGAGGAATCTGATACATGACTTTTCAGGCATTCTTCCAGTAAACCCGGACTAGATTGCCCAACCTCACCCTACTTTATTTCTTGCCTTGGATAGAAAGAAACATTAGCATGCGAGTTGCATTACAAGTTGAGGGAGTTGTGAAAACTTTGACAATTTCCTAAATTGAAGCCAAGATGATCTAATTATTTTCCTTGACATGTGTGTTGTGACTTATGCTATCAAAATGTGTATTGTAATTCTCTTTGCATGATTTTTGGAATCATCATTCTAGTTAGCACTTACTTATGAAAGTGGAGTGATTTGGGGATTCTTTCTCAGCATATTTCCCAATTCTAGGTCTTTATAATTAATGAGTTTTTAAAAGATAAGTTTAATCAATGTAAAATAGTCTAGCATGAGAGAAACTGTAATTCAGTGAAAAGATTCCTGGATCCAAAATATGTTGGCTCAAGTGTAGGATCTGCCACTTAATAAACGTAATTGGGGGCATGTTGTCTGTTTCTAATTTTCAGTTTCTCTAATTTTTGAATGGGAATAATAAACCTTGTCCATTATTAGGGGGACTTTATTAAAACAAAATAATACATGCGATTTTTTAAAAATTGGAAAGTGGTCACCAAACAGATCTAATTCTATGTCAATCCATCTCTTAAACCAAAACACTGGAAAACAGACTACCAAAAATAGACAGTCACGTAAATGAGACAAGGCCATGATTAGATATAAGAAAATAATTATTTAGATAGGAGCACATTAACAGAAGTTAAAATCATGATAGATTTTATGAAAAAATGGACTTGTTGGTTTACACTAGCCAGTTCAGTTATAAGGCTGATATAGAAGATATAGTTCATATAATTTTATGCTTCACTAATAATAGTATAGTGACAAGAAGGTAATAATCTCAGTGGATTCTCCAGTTCAATATATTGAATTCTGTTCTTGGCACCATGTTTTTAAGACAGTTATTTTCAAATTGCCACATGCCCAGAGGGAATACCTAAAAGGTAAAGTTCTATAAAAATGGAACTCTCATGGAGAATGGCTAAGGAAACTAGAGCATAGGTAGCTTAGAAAAGCGAAGATCTGGGGACATAGTACAGCGGCGTTCAAACACTGATTAGTTCTCAGGCAGAAAATGGTTTAGACCTAATCTCAGGGTTTTCTTGAGACCAAACTATAATAACAGTTTCCTGGGAAATATGAGGGCACCCCACCTACTGTCTTTTACCACTCATTTGATTATCAGGCTATGGTAATTTCATTTGTAGACAGAGTAGGTGTCTCCTCCCCAACTCCAACCTTACTATCTGAAATTTGTTACCTGGTTGAAGATGAAAACTTTCTTAGAAATCATTGACTTCAGCAGAAACATGCTTTCCTTACTTAAAATTATTTATGATATTTTATATGTACGATTGCATCCATACAAAAAGAATATTTGATGATCATAGGGGGATGAAGTTAAAGGTAATGAGAAAGGGGCTTTTGGCGTGTTAACCTGATAATTACAAGAATGTGATCAATTTTTGATAATTTACTAACCCTCATACTTATGATTTATATATTTTCTATGTGTTTATTATAATTCAAAAATAAAGTTTAGTTTAAGAAGGATATAAGTAATATATACTTAAGACATAAAACATACCACAAAACTGAAGATTTCTTAAACTCATATAAGCACTAGGAAGCTGTTATCCAAATATAGAACTTAAAAATGATCAATGATATTGAACTTATTTTTCTATGTGCTCCCACTTTATCCATTTCTATCTCCTCTTCTTAGAGACAACTGCAAGTGTTTATTTGCATTTTTATTGATTTTCTTTCTTTAAAAAATAGTTTTTATACCAAGTATATGTAATCCTAGACAGAACTTGTTTTCTTTTGCTAGCTTTAGAGTTTTATCAAATGTGCTTACACACTGTGTGTGATCTTCTGTAATTTCCATTTTCCATATTGTTACATGGGTTTTTCTTTCTTTTGATTTATTGGGGTAAACCATCACTGGAAAATGCATTTCAAATATCTTCTAGTTTGTGGCTTTCTTGTTTCACCTTTTAAAGGATGTTGTCTGATGAATGGAGGTTTTAAAATTTTAAGTGCACCGGTTACCCTGTAGTAAACCAGTCTATTGATTTGAAAAAAGTTTATTACTTTTACTTTATAATTAATGGGTTTTGCATATTATCGAGGAAATCATTCCTTATTTTAAGGTCATACAGATATTCTTCTGTATTATATTCTAAGTTTTAAAGAGTTGTGCTTTCACATATAAGTCAGTCTATTTAGAATTGAAGTTAGAAGTATCCATTTTCATATGGACAATTATTATGTGAGCAGCATTTGTTGAATGCTGTTTCACTTAACCATTCATTTGCAATGGAACTTGTGTCATAAAACACATTTGTGAGAAACACAGGCATGTTTCTAGAATTTCTATTGAATATTTGTCTCTCTGTATACCAATATCACATGGTACTATGTTATCATAAATCCATAATGCCATGATAATTTATAGAGCAAGATCCTTCACTTTTTTCTTCTTCCTCAGGATTGGCTTGGCTCTAATTGACTCTTTTCTCTTCCATATACATTTTAGTATTAATTTATCAAGTTTCTCATAAGATACAGCCAAGTCTATAACTTTAATCATATTTAGCTCAGTGTGGGTAGGTTTCATGTCTTAATAGTATTGAGTCATCTTAGCTATGAAGATCATGTGACTGTATTTCACTTAGGACTCTTTAATGTTGTTTTTTAAGAGTTTTTTAGTTTTCCCCATACAGGTATTTTACCTTTTTGTATTTTAAAGAATTATTCCTAAGTATTTTTGTGTACAGATATGAAATTGATATTTCTACATTGGCATTTTCTAGCCACTTTTAAAACTTATTAATTTTAGTAATTTGTAAGTGAATCAGTTTTTTTATGTAGAAAATCATATATTTCTGAGTAATGACCATTTTTTCCCTTTTCTTTTCAATCTTTGTGACTTTTTTTCCTTTCTTTACTTTGTGCCAGGATCTGCAGTAAAACTTCAAATAGCAGTGGTTATAGAGGTGAGCCTTATGTTGTTACTAATTTTAATTTAAATATTTACAGGATCTTCTTGTACTGACAATGTCCATAAAATACCATCACTCCTTAGAAATCAAAATTAGCAACATTTTTTTTAATGAAAAGACTCATGATTTCTATCTTTATTAAAACTAGGGAACAGAGATAATTCACAGACACAAAAATACTTAGAAAAGCTTCCAAAAGTAGCTCAGCAAACAAGAATAAAATCATACTGAATTAAAGAAAGAGTTTTGAAGAACTAGTGAGAAAAAGGCATTCTAGAAGACATGAAGCAGGCATCCAAATGATGCATAACTGCAGTATCTGGAAAAAAAAAAAGCAATAGAAAAGAAGTTCCAGATACGATTAAAAAAAAAATGGAACAGAAAATAAATTCCAGATACAATTCAAAAAAGGCTTTATATTTAAGAAAAAAACAAAAACATATATCTACACATCGTAAGGACACACTTCATCAAAAAACAAAGCAAAACAAAACGAACCCACAAAAATAAAAAAGAAGGAAACTGACCCAGAAAATTCAAAATTGGGACCAAAACAAAACACTTAAAGGGGGAAAAAAATCAAGCAGACCTTGGATTTCTCCACAGCAACAAACAGTGGCGAAGAGCTACAAAATACCCAAGGGAAGAAACTGAACCAAGGATTTTTATTTTTTTTAATTAAATCAATATGTTCTTCAAGCATAAATACCTCAGATAATGTAAAACATATAAGATACCCATGATCTTTTCTTGAGAAAACTACTGGAAAAATTAATTTAAACCAATAAAGGATCTGGGAAAATTGTAGCAAAACAATTTGTTGAGCATTGAACATAGGAAACTCCAATACCAAGACTCAAAGAAATGTGTGGCATATGGTGACAGAACAGAATGTGAAAGTTGCATGCCTATAAATGTAGAAATGAGACACTTAAAACAAATTTGGAAGGAATGAGGCAACAACATGAGAGATAAGTCCATTGATTAAAAGATAATCTATTATCTAGGAGTCAAAGGAATCCTTCACAGCTGAAAAACCAGCAATATAATTATAGGTATATTTAAAATATAAGTGTAAATATTGATAAAGTTAATATTATTGGCAAAAAAAGAAAATAAAAAGATATAAAACTGAATACTATTTTATCCATATTTAGTATCAATATTGATAATTACTGTCAAAAGAAATAGAATATATAGGGATATTAAAGTCATAATTTTAAGATAATGACTAGAACAAAAAGACAGTCTTTTATAACTATTAGAAGAACTACACATAAAAAAACAAAGTGAAGTGGTAGTTCCCTCTGTGGCTCAGCATGTTAAGAACCCATCTAGTATCCTTGAAGATGTGGATTTGATCCCTGGCCTTGATCAGGGAGTTAAGGATCGGACGTTGCTGTGGCTCAGAAATGGCACTGCTGTGGCTGTGGTTGTAGGCCAGCAGCTGCAGCTTGGATTAGACCCCTGGCCTGGGAATTTCCATATGCTGTGGGTGTGGCCCTAAAAAGATAAAAAAATTAAAAAATTGAAGAAACAAGACCACTATTTTAAAAACCTATAAAAAGAAAAATAATACAAAATTGTGCAATAGAAATAAGATCATAAATATTTTTCATATCAATAAATACAAATGAAGTTGACTCATTTTCAGAAAGAAAGCTATTTGGACTACCATATATGTATGGTATATATATATATATATATGTATATATATATACTCTACATGATAAATAACTAAAAGTAATTCAGAAAGACTGAAAATAAAAGAATGGCAAAGTATATAAGCAAAGGCAAAAAAAGAAAGCTAGAGTCATAATCTATAAATCAAGGCAGAATTCTGGCCAAAAATAATTAACTGAGACAAAGAATAGTCTGTAATGTTAAAAAGAGCCATTTACAATGAAAACACAGGACTCTTGAATATCTACAAGTCAAAAGCCACATATCTATGAGCCAACTTCAAAAAACAAAACCTAGAGAAATAGACACGTAACAGAAGAGTTTATCTCACCTCTAGCCCAGGATAGTGGTTAAAACTAATTAAATATATAAAAAAATAATAATTTTGTAGGAAAGGATTTGCAAAAAGTAAGCAGTAAAGAAGTAAATAATTTGATTAATTTTCAGGAGGGAAGAAATGGAGAAATTTGTGTATTTATAACTGGCTTTACTTTCCAACAAATCTTTGAAAAATAGATTACCAATGTTATTCAGCTGCTCCAAAGAATACAATATGTCAGCAATCGCATTTTGAAAGTCAGTTAAGATATCATTTAGTTCAGCATATTACATGTATCTGTTGGACGTCAAGGTGATCAAAATCCTTGAAGACTAAATTACAACAAAGAGCATGAGATCTGACATAATCCAAAATGTGCAATGAAGGTATACTGCTGACACTTCCTGTTAAAAGAAAATTGCTCTCATGGTTCTTTATAGTTAGTATAGAGGAAAATAGCACAGTTAATTTCTGAATTGATTTGCTTCACACCTAGACCATATCTGAAGATCCCACATATGGAACAGCAGCTGCAATTACAATTAGTGATAATTAAATTTATCATAGTCTGCAGTTATTCTGCAATATTCATCTGCCTTTTGTATAGAAAAACATTAGGGTTTGTAGGTATCATTGTTGCTACATTTAAAAAAATTTTAATGATAATAATTTTGGCAATTTCCGTAAGAATGTGGTCTGCTTTTGGTTTATTATTCTGGTGAGGTCAGAGTCAATGAGGAAATCTGCTAGTCTATTTCAACTATATATTTTGGAATTCAGGGAGTAACCATGGACATCTGAGCATATTATAAGGCAAATCTAGATCAAAATTCTGTATACACTTTAACAGCGTTAAGTTCCTGCTTTGATTAATGGTAGAACAGTGACATTTAAGATTCCTAGAGATTTTCTGGATATACTTATTAATTAATGAACCCATTTTTATTTCAGTCTTAAGGATACTATAGCTCCTTATTTACTCTATTATCCTTGTCAGAATGGGGATCCCTGTCTGATTGCCTTTCTTCCTCTCTGCCTGGTACATTAAGTATACTCTTCTTTTCCTAGGCATTTGGCCTCTGCCACTTTAGATCCTATGCTTCCCATTGAAATTAGAGAACTTAGGTCAGTGAGCCATCTCTCACCATTATCATCCCTAGTCATCAGAGGACAGACACCACGGAGTTTATCAGTCACGTTGGTTCTTCCTTCACAAATATATCTTCCAATGCCCAAGAAAATGAAAGCCTAGTAGGACCTTTTGAAAAACAATAGGAAATAGAGATCGTATAGTAAAGTAAATCCACTCTAATGTGTGTCTGCCAAAGTTTCTGAATTTCTTTCTCTACGTTATGCTAGGGAAGCTCTGTCAAGTGTTGAATATAGGCCATTGAATATAAGTCACCATTGGGTCCTGGTTTAGTCAACTCACAAAGCCAACTATCAGAGTCATTTCTCCTTACTCGAACTAAGACATTCATTTCGTGTCACATTAAATTCCATGGATAAAGTGTACCCAGAGTGAAGAATTTGACTCAGTGCAGTATTACATCCCACAGAATAAATTCCTATCCCAATTTTCCAGGTGTGTGCCAATATAAATTAGAGAAATCTTGCATGTACTTTGGTGTTTAATATAGCTTTTCCTGGGTCCAGTTTTGCACTTGCTGTCATTGAGGAATACGTAAACCTATTCTAGTTACGCGTTGTGGAAGCAATGATGGGTGGAGAAGTTTTCTTAAGGAGAATATTTATCCTCTTGCAAGGCAACTGCCTTGGGTAAGATTATTATAAGATCTGCTAGCAAGAGTAGATGAGTCTCTTCAGTCAAGAAGGGAGGTGTTTCTTCTACTTGGCCAAGGATGTTCATATAGTTCAAAGTTTTCTAGCTTTGGATAGTTTAATCTACCCAGAGTTTTCCATTTTAAATCTAAGGGTCCCTACTCTTTCCCCATCAAGGCTTTTACTTTCCAACAACACACTTCACAAAAGTCTGAGTTTAACTTATGTTGAAATATAGCATCTTGTATAACTAAATTTTGATTGGATTTTTAGCCATACCTCCTCCATCCTAAAATAAATAAAAATGTTATTCTTTTAGAGATACTGTGAACAGTTTTTGACCATGCATTGTGAAAGGAATTTAAAGCTTTGAATTTGTGATTTTATTTCTATCAACTCCCCAGAAGCAGACAGCTCACCCCATAGTACTTAAAAATCACCATTGCTACGATAACAATTCAATGCAGCCTCTAATTTTTCTCCCAAATTATTGCTTTCTATAGGCAGTTTATCCCAAGTAGTCTCAGTTGATAATTTAAGCAATCATGATTCCAGTGTATGCCATATTTATCAGTATATAATTTTCTGTAGATTTGACATCCTTGCATTTTAGGCTCACAAAACTCAGCCACTCACTCTAAGAGTCTGATCTTGGTGAACTGGTTCATTGGCTTACTGTTATTGGTAACAAGTAACTTAGGGTACAGTCAGTAAATGAGAAATGATGCTTTATTTTTCAAACATAGGTGTTTTCATATAGGGAACCAGTTACAAATATGTTGAAGAGATGAGAGAACAAAAGGGGAAGGCATTGCAATCCAGCATGTAATTTAGGAAGCAGCTAATAACCTTAAGTTTGGAGTAACAAATAATAACCTTAAGTTTGGAGTAACAAAGGAAAAGACTCAGACAAGTCAAAGGCCCAGGACCTATAACCGATTGTGAACTGTAAAATGAATTAAGGATAAGACTAAATCATAATGTCCAAGGATGCTCTTTGTGTGATAAAGCTGTAGAGAAATGCAGACATGAATGTTACAAAACCATTTGGTGGATGAAGCAAGTGTGACTGAGATGGGTGTGTGGAGGGACCACTGGAAGGATATTTTTACATGGGTAGGGGTTATAGGGTGGCAACCCATAAAATGTTTTATGTCATATACTGGTTTTCTGTTACCTGTGTTTCATTTAACAATAAAAGCAATTTCAAAAATGAAAAAAAAAAGTCAGAAACACCCCTCTGCTGTGTGACTTGGGGTACAGCAAGGACTTGGCCTCCAAGGAGGGACTCCTCAGTCAGTACTGGAACCATGGAGCAAGTGCTAAGAAGCAAGTACTGGAGCCAAGGGGGTTCTGGGTAGACAGGTTCTAAGACTGCTAAGAGGGGGTAATAGACTGGAACCAGGCTGAGGAAGAGACTCTGCCATGTGGGTGCTGGGTCTATTAAAAGGTGCTCTTGGAAGGAAGATATGAGAGAAAAATCTCATTTTTCAGTATTCATTAGTTCCCTAGAGTGGCAGAGGTCAGTCAATAAGACAGGTTGTCACCTGCTAACACAGTAGAGTAGAAAAGGGTGGTAAAGGAGGCAAAGGATATTAACATAGATAACTTTGTCTCACTTTTCTTTCCCAATGGCAGGGTAAATTCTGTTCTCCTGGAATTTGTAGATTAGGCACCTACTTCTCTTTACAGTACTTTTGATTCGTACTTCAAAGTGCCACTCTGACTTTTTATCCATTTTTGCTGCTATTATCTTAGTCTAAGACTCTTTCATCTACTACTTGCCGTATTTTAACCTTCCACATGGAAATATACCACAAAGGTCCATAAATTTTTATCTTCAAATTCTTAGGATTTTTTAATGTACACTGGACTCTATGCTGAAGAATTATTGATACATTAATCAGGATATGTAGCTATGAATTTACCCTTTATGGTTTGTTTTATTGTGAAAAGGAAATAAAACATGTAGGAGTTCAGAAAAGCAAATAAAAACTCTGCATAAAACAAAGAGCTGTGTCACTGTCAATTCTCAAACCACAGAGTGCAGAAAGTAGATTTACTACATCGGTGAAACCTATTAGGTCAAGGAGTATATAGCTACTGTATATTATGTTTGCAGTCCTTTAAATTTAACTTGCACACCTAATCCCTGTTCTATATCCCTTAGACATCATTCACAGTGGGCAGTCTTCAGAAATAACACACATTCACATCTCCACAGATCATGATGTTCCAGTTATCTCTTTTCCTTCTGTGCCACTCAAGACTCCCCTTTGAGTCAGGCTCTGCTCAGGTGTTCTCACATTTGGGAAGCTTTATCATGTCACTTAGAACGTCTCCAGAGTACTTGGTTCACACTATTTGAATAGTACTTATCTCATGATGTTTCTAACACTTTAGCACAAAAGTGGCATAATAAGTAAGGTGGATTTTTCCCATGGTATGGTTTTCCAAGTGAACCTAACCAAACAGGAATGTCAACACTGTACTCAGTCTTTGGTGTTTTCTATCTTCTCCATTAAATTTTGAGCTCTACTTTGAAGGCAAGAACTCAATGTCATTTTTATTTCTGTTTCTAGCATCTCGTTCAATGCTGGGTACATAGTGGGCTTCAATAAATGCCTAATGTAATTATATATCAATGGAAGAATGCCAAAGTCACATATTATAATGCTTTTGGATGGTGTGTGTATTTCTGATTTTCCTACCTGTTCTGGTCTGACAAGTACCAATTTTCTAACCTTTAAATACATCTTTAAATACAGTATTTTGAAAAGTTAATATTCTTTCCTGAAATTACTTAACCATTTCTTGTAGACATTTGAAAACCTGAAGAAGCACATATTATTCCAATTTTTACGGACATGGATTAGTTTTCCCTAATTTCTGTCTGTTAGGGTCAACCCAGTATTAATCTTATACACATCATATGGACAATTTGTGCAGGAAATATTGCAAAGCCTTTTTTAGAAAACTGACCTTTCAAGAAGGGGGACTTACATGGTTGCTGTCTCTCTCTTTCCCTCTTTCAAATCAAATCATATTCTTCGTTGGATTACAGTACCATTTTGGATGGCAGTGACTATACCTTATATTTCATTTTTTGAGCAGAGGCTTTGAGGTGACTCTAAGCCTAGGAAGCGTAGTCTAGAACTACACCAGGTTTTTCAAACAGTAGCTACAATCATGAGAGGGCAATTTTTGTCCCAGTGTGTTAGGAACATGAAGCATAACTATGACTATACACATGGATATCAGTTGTCACCTGTGGTCTCATCTTAGAGTATTGACAGCTATTTAAGCTCCACTTTGGTTAAGCTATTTCATTGTCTTTGATTTCTGAGTATTCCTGTTCTTAAAATCAGAAAGGCCTCAAGAGAAAAATGCTAATAAAAGAGGAATGTGCTCTATACTTAAACAGAGATAAGGGTTAGACTGTTAGGGTATTTCATCTTCAGACGCTAGTATGTCATCATAGTGAACAAATGGACTTTCTGTCTGGGCAAAGGCCTGTTTACCCTTCCAGCTGATTCCACCCTGCTCACTAATGGATACGATGCTAATAGCGTCCAATTGTCTCTTTCTTAAACTCATTTCTTTTCTCTGCATCTTGACACCGTATCAGTTTGAGGCAAGCTGTGGCAGGCACATTGCCTAAAAGGATACCCATGTTGGGAATCAGCAGCTGAAGGCGCAGTGCCAGGATTAGCCATTAGCAGTAGGGGGAAAAAACATTCTCGTTGTAGTCTTATTTGCTGGAAGGCTACCCACTGGCATTTGAAATAGTTCTCTCCTGTCAATCAAACAAATTGTTTTGCAGATCTACTAGGTGTTTAGAAGATACAGGAATCGAATTTTCAGATCTTTAGGAGCTTTTTCAGGAGGTGATCTGTGTTTTGTAGCAAAATCTGATTATTTTTAAAAAAGGATGGTTTTCCCTTCAACAGTGATGGTGATGTACCCATCGTGCCTAGAACTTCAGGAAATACTAGTTTTCAGAGGCCTTATTAAAATTGTGTTAGGAAAATTTGCATTTAAGACTATCGTGGCATTCCCATCGTGGTTCAGTGGTAATGGACCCAACTAGTATCCATGAGGATGCAGGTTCGATCCCTGGTGCCACTCAGTGTGTTAAGGATCTTTTAGTTTGGTCTCCCAATATCTAGGAAGCCTGAGTTATCAGACTAAAAGATAATGATATTAGGAAAAGCTATGATAACTTTCTCCTTTAGTCTTCAAATCACCTTTGCCCCTGAATCCATAGTTCGCATTTACCTTACCTATTTTCTCTTACCTACTTTCATTGGCAAAAGAGATGTCAGTCTATAGCAAAGACTTCATAGCTTATGAAGACTTATAGATGTACCTTAATGTATTAAAATTAAATAATGTAAAAAAGAAAAATGGTAAGGTCTACAGTGAGTAGTCACCTTTGTAATGCAAATACTCCCCCTCTACTACTATTTCAACTGGAAGTGTTCAACTTTTATCTCTTTTATTTCTTTACACTTCCACACAGAAGCTCCTCTCTATGTTTTATTTATTTCTACTTCTGATTAAGATTTCGTCTGAAGAAAGGATTGCATTACTAAAAAATTATTTTTTTCAAAACACTGAGCTATACACATTGTATGAGACAGAACGAAGTAAAATACCATTCTCCAAAAGTCTATGAATTAAGGATGCCCATCTGAATTGTTTATCACAGTGGGAATTATCCTGAGAAAGCTGTAGGGTCATTTGAAGGGTTCATTATCATTGTAACGCTTTATGGAATTTCCTAAATTTTGCTGGGCACATATCCTCTCGTTAATATTTATTAAACTCTCGGGCCGTAGAGACCAAAATAGTTACTATCTATATATGACAAGCATATTTTTATAATGCTTATGAGGGTTTTTTGTGTTTTGTTTTCTTTGTAGAGAGGCAAGGTATGATAATTGTGGAACATTTGAGAACAGTTTTGTGATTTTGTATTGTGTCAATATACCTAAGATGGAACTAAATTTCCCAGAATTTCCTTCTGTGTGTCGTTAAGTTTGGAGCTGTTTGCGAGATACATTTGTGCAAGATCTGGAATATGGATATGAAATCGTAGTCATTTTACCCTAATTTATACTCTAAAGCATTGGCAAGCTGTGGCCCATGCTCCAGATCCAACACCTGCCTGTTTTTATCAATAAAGTTGTATTGGAATACAGCCACACTTGTTTATATATTGTTTTCTGCTATTTTCATGCCACAGTGATAGCGTTGGGTGATCACCACAGAAACCAGATGACTTGCAAAGCCAAAAATGTTTGGTTTTATGGCCTAGAGATTCTGTACCTATCAGTATATATTTTATAAAGAAAAAGTTTGCTGAACCCTGCACTCTAAAGTGCTGTGGCAGCTTACTCAGGCTAGTTTCCCTGGTCGATGTGTAACAGTTGGATTTCTCCCTTCAGCGTCTGAGTCCCCAGCCAGGCCTGTGCATAAGTTCTGTCTGTAGGCCATCTACATCATTGGGATTAGATATGGTGAGAAATAGATAGGGTTTGCAGTTTGTCTTTGTGGATTCTAGCTATTTTCATATGTTCTTTTTTTTTAATTTTTAAAAATTTATTTTTTTTCATTTTTTAAAAGCTTTATTGAAATATAGTTGATTGACAAGTTGATTGTGATAATTTCTGCTATACAGTGAAGTGATTCAGTTATATATACATACACATCCATTCTCTTCCAGTTTCTTTTCTCACGTAGATTATCACAGGATACTGGATAGAATTCTCTGTGCTATACGCAGGTCTCATTGTCCAATCATTCCATATACCTCAGTGTGCCAATTCCAAATCCCCATTGCCCAGCACTTGTCCCCTTTGGTAACCACAAATTTTTCAAACTCTGTGAATCTGTTTCTATTCCGCAAATAAGTTCATTTTTACCCTTTAGATTCCACAAATAAGTGATGTCATATAATGTTTGTCTTTCACTGTATAACTTCATTTAGTATGATAATTTCTAGGTCTATCTATGTTGCTGCAAATGACTTTATTTCATTCTTCTTTATGGCTGAGTAATATTCCATTGTATATACATCCACATCTTCTTTATCCATTCCTCTTTTCATGGACATTTATGTTGCTTTCATGTCTTGGGTATTGTAAATAATGCTGCAACGAACATTGGGTGCATATATATTTTTTAATTATGGTATTCTCTGAATGAGGCCCAGGAGTGCAATTGCTGGATCGTATGGTAGTTCTATTTCTAGTTTTTTGAGGAACCTCCATACTATTTTCCATAGTGGTTGCACCAATTTACCTTCCCACCAGCAGTGTAAGAGGGTTCACTTTTCTCCACACCCTCTCTAGCATTTATTGATCATAGACTTTCCTTCTGACTGCCTTCCTTGTTGACCTACTGTGACTTCAGCCCACCTCCTTAGATGCCAAGGCAGTGAACTATCTTGGCCGTTATTTCCCAGCTTCCCTTTGAGGTCACTTGTTAGCACTTTTTTAATGCTAATTCAATAACCCCCTTCCTGACCATTATTTCCCAGAAGATTCTACATCTTTGTAAGATCTAATCCCTATGATAAACCCCAATTCCGTATCACTCAATTTTGTTGTTTGCTTTTTCTTTGTTTCTTTTTTCTTTTTTGGGGGGGCCACATTTGTGGCCTATGGAAGTTCCTGGGCCTGGGATTGAACTGCACCTCAGCAGTCATCCAAGCCACCGCAGAGACATTAGATTCTTAACCCACTGCCCCACAGAAAGAATTAATGTTATGCTTTTCTTGATCAAATTCTAAATGTTGCAGTCATTGGTACTGAGAATGGGCTGCTGCCATTATATTACCCAGGCAGTGGGTCTTATTTATCTTCATATTGTCCATATCTGGTGCAATCCTAGCACACAGAAGTTGTTCAACAAATGCTGCTTAAAGGGTAAAAAATGAAAGGATCTTCCTCCTCCTTTATTTTTTATTTTCTTATAAAATTACTACTTTTATATCTTCAACTTCCAACTAACTTCTTTTTTATAAAATACACTAAAGTCTGTTCTATTAAAGAAATCACGTTTATGAAACTTTCTTAATTGTCATAATTAAAGGTTATGCGATTGGATATACCAAGTTTTAGACATGTAGATATTTTCCCAATTACAATAGTTAGTAATATAGAAGTCTACAACACTTCATTTGTAACTCTAAAAATTTACATATTCTGAACACCAAAATGTTTTCTTGTAATCTTTATCTGGTAATAAGTGGTAATAATTCCTGATTTAGTATGCATGGGCATGAGATTACTATAACCTATTGATCTCTGTTAATGTGAAGATTAAAATGATATTTGAGTATTTGTTCCTTATTACTTCACTAAAATCAGAAAACTTCTAAATTCTTTTTTTCTTTTTTTAAACTTCTAAATTCTGAAACATGTCTGGCCTCAAAGGTTTGGGATTATCTATGGACCTGTGTATCTTGTGGATATTTATACAGAGCAAATACATAATGTGTAGATTACTTAGTAATAATATAAGAGTTTATCAAAGACCAAAATTTATAATGTTTTTTTTTTTCATAAAAGTCATTCTATGGTTAGTTATTAAAGTTTTAAAATTTCAACAAAAATTCTGTTTGGTACTTAATAAAGGAAACTATTTCCCAGATTTTGAGGTTATAAAAATCAGGACATGTCTTATTTTTTATTCAGATTCTGACTGGAGACAAAAAGCTTTAGTTTCATTATTTTTGAGAACATACTTTTACAGAACCAAAAATCACAGAGTAGTTCTGGAATTTTCTATACTTAACACTGTTTATATCCAAAGTAGCAGGATATTCTGTCTTCTTGATAGTCATAGTTCTACCAGGCAGAATAAAATCATCTTGAAATGATACGGCAGATACTTGACAATTCAGTCACACAGAGAGGTTCATACTTCAAAAGCAATCGTGAAAACTTAAAGTGTGATTCATGCTCAAAGATTGTGACTCTTCCCCAAATTGTGACTGCATTTCCCGTAAATAACGCTGCAATCCTTCGGTAACCATGGTTCCATTTGACTGTAGGAACGTTTAGCTGTGGAAGTGAATGGAGTCTTCAGTGTGCATTGGCCCAATCCACATGAACAGTTTTAGTATGAAAGCGCTCACTTCCTGGGACAAATTAGCAATGTTATAGTTTCAGATTCATTGTGTTGAGTTACTCTGTCACATCAGTAAAAAATACAAACTTGTGGCCCACCAGCGAGCCAGTAAGTTGGAGATCTCAGAGATATTTCTAAGAAGTGCCCGATCTGGGGAAGGAGTTCAGGGAATCTCTATCAAGTTTCAGTGCTTGTGTTGGCTATTAAGCTATTGTCGTGCAGCATCAAACTCACTCAGCCATACCAGGCTTTGGGAGGCTGGAGCTGGGACTCTGTAAACTGCATTTTTGTTCTGGCTCCCGGTTGCACTTACCTTGTAGGAGTCACGACAGAGACCAGGAGGCTGGAGGACAAAGAAGGGACAGGGTCCTTCCTGTTTACTTTGTATTCCTGATTTTACTTCTTGCTCCCGTCATTGATACCCTAGCAAAGCTTCCTCACTCTGGCAGCAAAACTGTTTTCTAGTAGCAGCAGGCATTTGAGTTTTCTGTTTCTCTAAGCCCCACTCACCCAAATCAGCCTCACTGAATCCCTTCAGAGATACCAGCAACAGCTGGCACGTGCTCTCTTCTCAAAGTCTGAATTCCGGCTTTATAGGCTCTCTCCTCTGAGCATTGGAGATACTAATTCCAGCTGGCCAGACACCCCCACTCCTCAGAGGTTCTGAATCCCCATTCTCTGGTGCCCTTCCTCCTCTAAGCTTCTGACTTTTAATAATTCTAACCTCATTCTCATTCTCTTTATCCCCCATCCTAGGGGCTATAGCTGCTTCCTACTGTTACTGTCTCCTTGATGCCTGAGTAATCTCTTTTTGATTTTAGAGTTTTTCAATGCCTGGGCTACAAATTCTATTACGTCTTGCAGTTAAAATAACAGGTATAGGTTCTGTCATCCGACTGGACCTTGACTGATAAGTGACATAGCCATAGGATTGCACTAAAATAAACTCAAACATTAGGCTTTAATTAAGCTTCTAAAATTGTTAATGTTTAAAACCAGATATACCACTTTGACTACTTTAACCATCACAGCAACCAGTGATCCTTATTTACAGGTTCAGAGTTCTAATTCTTATGGCAAGATTCTTCTGGTAAACTTTAATTATCTGTTAAGTCCTTTCACCCCTTTTTATCAATCGTAGATGCTTGGTGAAGCAAACAAACTCATCTCCTCACATTTAGACTAAATTTCTCAAGTTTATTGCTGAACAAACATTACTTCTTATTAGCTAATATATGCTGATACAATTAAGAAAACTTTTTTTTTTTTTTTGCCTAAATTCCCAGGTGATCTCCATGTGACCTTTCTGGATACAGAAAATGTCCAAAACAATACTTCGTATTGCAAAGTTTTTGTTGTTTTGTTTTACTCTTGCAAAATCATCTTGCTCCCTGACCTTTGCTTTAAAGTACCTAACTGGGAGCTTGCTTTAGCATTTGCAGTTTTCCTGAGACATGAGCTCAAATACCAGTATCTGTTTCCATATATCACATTACACTTTTTTAAATCTGTCCTTAGAAGTCTTTACTGAAGATTTGGTGTGTGGAGGATGGCAGAAAAAAGCATAGAAAACCACTCCAAAGTCTTTGGTTTTGTGGAAATCAGTTTTTGTAAGCTTTATAGTTCAGCTTCCTTTTTTTATAAGCTAGTTCTAAATGCCCTGAAATGAAAAGTAAATCAAAACAAATCTCTTGGATTATTCTTACTGGTATCACATTGTATATGTAAACACCGCTTTCCAGTTGGTAAGCATAAGTAAGACAGATCCTGCCCAGAGAGTTTACCAGCTTACAGGGATGGTACAGAGGAGGAAAGCAGAGAAGAGGCTGTTTTGTTTTTGTTTGAGATTCACAACAGCTGTTGTATTCTTCTTGACTGGTTCCAAATTTAATAAGGTCCAATAAATCTCTAAGAAAATAGCCCTGAGACATTGCTATTGTTTTTACTTTGGTGTTGAGCTCATAGTACAAAGTCTCTCTCTTTTCAGCACTCTTTCTGGCTAATTTCAGAATAGATCATGCCAAATATAAACCCCAAAACACTAGCCTGGAAAACACAGAGAAAAACCACATCCCTGGCAATGGATACTGACTAGCAGAAAGCTTCCCTTGAAACCTAATTCAGACTACCAGCATTTGCAAATCAGGTGTCTATGAAATGGCTGGTCTGGCTACCCTTTGAGCCTTAAATGCCCTTTTCAAACATTGGTTCAAACTCCTAGATATTTTTCCCTTTTAAATAATTTTGGGGAAAATATTATAAAAAAAAAGCTTGTGTAATTTCCCAGGTCTTCGAAATGCACCCCAGCCCGCCGTGCTGGGACCACTGTCATAGAGATTACACACGCGGGGTAAGCAGGCGAAAGGAACATACTACTGATGCGAGTAATATGTTTTCAATTTTTAATGAAGTGTTACTTGTCCACAACATTATCTCTTTTAGTTTCCAGGCTGTGTGCCAGTGATAAACTGCATAGCTCAACGTCTTATCTATTTTTAAGTGACCGGTCTGTAGAGGTAAATTCCCTGTTCTCTTCAGTGAATTGATCCAGTGTTTGGCTACCATCAAATGCTTTACCAAGTGTACAAGATATGAGGTTTTTTTTAGTGAGGACGGGGACTTCAATATATTGCTATTTCCCCTCTTTTGTGCAAAAGTTTAAGTAATATGCACAGCCGAGTATGCACAACTAAGGTCATTCTTCCAGTGAGCTAGAAGCTCTCGGGATTTCTGCCTGAGAGGGGGACCAAGTAAATATGTTAGCAAGTCTGCCTGCGAGGTAAGCAGGTAAAAGGAAGGAGAATCATCCTCTGTGCTTCAATTATTTGTTCTTAAGTGCCGGTAACACTATTTCCAGATAGGATGGGATAAATAATCCAAAAAGTGAGGCTGGACAAAAACAACATCCTCTGTGAAGATGGAAGAGAACCAAGACTAGTGTCAGGTGGCTATTGGATGGAAGAAGACAACTGAGGAGAAGAAAGGGAAACTGAGCTATTGGACCAATTCCTTAGAATCAGAGGCTAATAAGAAGTTTTTCAGGGACCTCAAATATAATGAACAGGTACTGACTTCAGTAGATGTTTTTCCTGCAGAGGCACACAAAGGTCATTGCATCCAGTTTTTACATGACTTAGAAGGTGAGCAAAGGTATTCCTTGAACGTATATCCAAGATTTTCCAGAGAGGCCAATGAAATTTCTAAAACTCATAACCTACCAAAGTTGTGGCCTACTAGCCCATTTGGCTGCTTTACCCTGAGAGTTTTTCTCATTTTTTCCCTCGGGCAAATCTGAAATCCTGTTAGAAACTTAAAGGTTAAAAGGAGGCGGGCAGTACTTTAATTTCTTTTATAAGTTTTAAGCCGTGACTTTGGAAAATAAACAAGGGTGTTTAGAAGAGCACAAGACATCAGAATTTGCTATTCTGGACCGTCACTGAGGGTACCCAAACAATGGAATTAGAAACGTTTTTTGTCCATTATGATCAGAATATCTTCAAATTAGAATTTGAGGGGGAGACATTCATGAAATATAAGTAGGTAAAGCTGTGAACTTACAGTGTCGTTGGCAATCGTTAAATCAGAAACAGTGATGAAAGATCAGAACAGTGTTTCACAGAAGAATGAAAAAAGGAATTCAAGAGCTAAACTAATAGCTTCAGGCAGGGGTATTGTCAGTATACAATAAAGTTTGTCAAATGTGCCTTAAGTGTAATATACTAAACATTCTCGTAAGGTAGGCATTACCAAATCTTGATGTTGGAACAGACGACCTCTAAATACTTAAAATATTTTGCATAAAAACCTGACTGGATAAACAAGAAAGAGATTAGATTAAAAATTAGAAAAAGATAGAAAATTTCTTAGAACAAATTAGAAGATTGAGGCCTGATAGAGATATTTGAATAAAAAGTAGAGAAGAATCATGAGTTTGAAAAAAAAAATATATGAATTTTAGGGGTAACGATTCTGTTTGAGTGAAAAATCTCAGCCTTATTATTAGGCGTGGAAAGGCATCAACACTTAGGCATAAGTGGAAGCTCCATTCTGCTACATGTGAAATACTTGATAAATTATTGCCTGGCTTAGGTGACAGTTTGTTCTTTCTTCAGGGGACCGAGGAAACAACCAGGAGCACTAATATCCTAGATCAATGGTGTCCCCTGGGACCATGGAGGGAGATTTGTTTTTGCAAAGTCCCACCTCACCCCCCCCCCATGATTCAGATACTCTTTCCCCTTTACATTTGACCACCACTGCCTTAGATTTGCTTCTGACCAACAAGAAGCAATAGATTATTAAAAGATAGGAGGTTATCATATCAGATATTTAACATACCAGATACTTAATATAGTCCTCTGTTACCCACAGCCCTAGATCTTAGGAAAATCGATTTTGAAAAATTCAGCAAAAGGGTGGATACTCACAATTGTTGAGCAATTGCTCTGGTCCTGGCACTGAGCTTGACACTTACATAGCTGAATAAAAATTATTTAATATTTTCTTAAAAATCACGAGTATTACATTGTAACATGTTATTATTATTATCAAATTACAAAGAGGGGCGGAAATGAAACCTCAGAGATTACATCACTTGCTCCAGCTTCTACAGGCAGCCAGAGCGGAGCTCCGATCCGAATTCATCAGTCTGGGTCCAAAGCCCAGGCTTCCTGAGTGTGACCTGTGACCTGAAAACTCCCAAGTCTAACCATCTCTAAACTGCTCCTCTGTGAGGGCACCTGAATCAGTCTTCATAAGGGCACAGGAATTACTGATGTGCATGGATTTAAAGGGCACACATGCAAAAGATGATAGGTGGGCATTCCAGAGGCTGGAATAATTCCAGAAGAGTAAATATTAAGAAGACTAAACCCAAAGATTTCCAAAATTAAGGAGGACTGTATTCACCATTGTCTAAGAATGAAACCCGTGCGTGTGCGGAAGATTGAGAAACAGAGAGCAATCCTCTACTGCTTAGGGAAGAGAGCATAATATTATCAAATTACAAGGGGCCAAAAACTCTCTCCTCATCTAAATTCTGTATTCTTCACCATATTTCCAAGTATGGTATAAGAGTGGTAATCCAGTTCGAAAAAAATCTAAGAACTGCAAAAACTTTTCATTCCGTTACCCCCTCCTGCTGCTAAATCTTTAATAGCATTTGTAATCTCTTCTGTCATCTGAGGTTTTTCCAATCTTAATTTACCCTTCCCAGTCTCCATTGTGCTCAGTCAGACACAGTCTCTAATTAACTACCTGAGGAAAGTCACTGTGCACCCACAAAAGAGACCCACAATTGGCTTAATTAGAACCAAAAAAAGCACTATTAAAATTAAAGTTTTATCCTGTGCCTCTGTGCATATATAAGCCTTTTATACATGGAAAATGCTTGCATTTAGTCATTTTACACACACTGGATGTAAATTACAAGTTTTATCATTCTTAGTATGTGGTCAGTGGAAATTCTCAGTGAATAGTTTGTACTAATTACTTCAGTAATTACTTATTTCTATCCAAGTCTTTTTAACATCCAGAAACTCTAGAGGCTGATGAGTAAAAACTAAAGTCCTAGTTAGTACAATTAGCATAGTAGCTGAGATCAGTATTGCTATTTTCAGCAGAGCCTCTCTTCTTGGTATAGCTCCTTCTACTTAAAAAAAAATTAATTTAACAAAATCATGAAATTTTAAGAATTTAAACATTTTTCAAATGTCTGGAATTAGAAAATGAGGGAAGAGTTATAAGATTGCCCTCAGCTCGAGCCTAGGCCTCTTCCTCAGCGGGGAAGTTTCCCTAGAACTCAGTTCATCTCCTGAGCAAAGCTTGAGAGCTCTGCTCTCTCTCTGCGGGCCCTCAGGAGCCTTGTTTCACCTGGTCCATTACATTGCTGAGACTCTCAGGTGGTGATCCGGATTCTTTTTGCTGGAGTTTTCAGGTCCCTGGCATCTCTGTTTCTTGGCAGTGGTGTTCTGGATCCAGCTGGTACTGTCTCGTGACAGCTGGTTGTTAAGTTTTTAGGCATTTTGTGAGCTGGTTGATGTATGTTAGAGTTTGCAACGGGCCAGGGTTGGAGTATTTACACCATGGAAATCAGCAAATGCTACTAATCAGGGCTCCTCCTACTCCAAGGACCATTTGTTAAATATTTACTGACCCGGCACTTGTGGCTGGCAATAACTCCTCCCTATTGCACTCAGGGATAGCTGGAAGGAATATCTGACTAATTCAAAGAACAATTTTCTTACTCCTCATTTCCGAAAACAGCAAATAACTAATGCAGCTGAAAATCTCTTAGGAAAAAATTCTCTTTCCCCACCCCGGCCTCTCCACCTCCTTTAATTCCCAGCCCTCATTTTCCAGCCACTTCCCTTTTAAGTTTGTGCCAAGTCAGACATGCCCCAAGATTGTTTCTTCTTATGGTATTTTTATAAAATAACCATCGTGCTCTTTATTTGGTGTCTACCATGTGCCAAAAGTGGAGTTTTGTAATACAACCTTTTAGTTTTTAAAGACTAATCAATTATATACAGAGACCCAAACTCTGGTTAGGTTACCTCTCTTTTGGTTCCCAATTCTTTTTATTCTCAACTGTTGAATCATTATATAAAGACAAACATAATAAGAGAAGTCTTGGTGTCAGAGGACTTGAGTCTGAGTGGCCAACAGACCATGCTAATTGGGAAGGAGGGGAATTTCCTTGCATTTCCTCCCCTGCAGAGGGTTCTCCACTAGAGAAGCTCTCCTGATTTTTCCTTACCTCCCTGCGTATTACTCCCTAGGGGAGGTGACCTGGCTTTTCTTAGTCATGATTGTCAAAGTGCCACTTCTTATGTGTTCCCTCCTTGGGATCCAGTTGCCAAGGAAAGAGTCATTCTGTTTTTCCCTCCATGCTGTGTATTTTATGTGGTGGAATTTCCAGGCAGTTCAGTCATCTGAAACTGATAGGAAAGTCTCTTTACTTTTAGACTTCTGTATTAGGAAGCTCTGGGTTTGTATAACCTATATCATATTCTTCAGTTTGGTCTTAAATAATAAATAATAAATAGTCCAGCCTCTATTTTCAGTCTCCTTTGTCTTCATTAATGGTTCAGAACTCAGAAAAGAGGAGTGTGGCTTGTTGGGTTCCTTCAAACACCAAAACGAATGTATCTTGAGATTACATAAGTTCTGTTTCTGTTTTTATAAAAAAGGGGAAAGTTACCAGTGTTATGGGGTTCCTTGATTCACCAAATATTTAATTAGTGCCTATTGTATTTACCAAGTGCCCAGTGTGTATCAAGCACTGCCCAAGGTCCTAGGAACATTATGTCCCAGGCACTGTGAAGACAGCTATAGGCATGCAAAAAACAAATTCTGCATAAAGTTTATAATCCAGAAAAGAGCTCTGATATTACACTCTAAGTGTCAGATAAGGGAGTAACTAACTCTACCTGGGGAGAGTTCAAAGAGAGAAAAGACCAGATATTTTTATCTAAAATTACCTTCCCCCAACAAATCTTTTATCAAGCTCATTCTTCTTCTAGTTGCTACTCACAGTTCCTAAGAAATATGTTAATGAAGTAGAAAACGGGAAAAAAAATTAAGCTGGGTAACCTATGTACTATCACTGATCCTTAAAAAGAAAAATCAAGAATTTACCAAACTGACATTTGCCAAACTGTATTAGTTTTCTAGGGCTGCAAAAACAAAGTATCACACACTGAATAGTTGAAACAACAGAAATTTATTTCTCATAATTTTGGAGACTAGAAGTTCAAGATCAAGGAACTGGTTTCTTCTGAAGTCTCTTGCCTTGGCTTGTAGATGGTCATCGTCTCTGTGCCTTCACACGGCCTTCTCTATTCATGTTTATGTCCTAATCTCCTTCTCTTCTTCTTTTTTTTTTGCTTTTTAGGGCAGCATTGGAAGCATATGGAAGTTACCAGGCTAGGGGTCTAACAGGAGCTACAGCTGCCAGCCTATGCCACAGCCACAGCAACGCTGGATCAAAGCAGCATCTGTGACCTACACCACAGCTCATGGCAACACTGAATCCCCAATCCACTGAGTGAAGCCAGGGATCAAACTCACATCCTCTTGCATACTAGTTGGATTCCTTTCCACTGTGCCATGATGGGAACTTCCTTAATCTTCTTTTAATGACAGCAGTCACACTGGTTTAGGGCTTTCCTTAATACCTCATTTGCTTGATCACTTCTATTTTTTTCTTTTTTTTTTTTTGTCTTTTTTTTTTTATCTAGGGCTGCATCCGGGGCATGTGGAGGTTCCCAGGCTAGGGGTCTAACAGGACCTGTAGCTGCTGGCCTTCACCAGAGCCACAGCAACGCAGGATCTGAGCCGCGTCTGCAACCTACACCACAGCTCACGGCAACGCTGAATCCTTAACCCACTGAGCAAGTCCAGGGATCGAACCCGCAACCTCATGGTTCTTAGTCGGATTCATTAACCACTGAGCCACGACAGGAACTCCTGATCACTTCTTCTAGAGACCCTATTTCCAAATATATTTACATTCTGAGTTACTGGGGGACTGAATTCAACATGTGAATTTCAGGGGGACACTGCAAGTCAGTAACAGCCACCTTGCATGAAACTGCTCCAGCAGTAGTTAGGAACTTGGTTGTGATCTTGAGAAGCAAGCACTCCTTTCCAGATGTCAGTGATTTGCCAAATTATCCTTAACAAGTACATCCTTTTCCTCACCTGTAAATGTTAGCCTTTCCAAACGACCTGTTGATAATCCTGGCTTATTTCAGAGTTTTTTTTTTTAAAGTATGGAACTGTAAGAGAGCAGGACCCTATGGTCCACCCCCCCATCTCCTCTGCCTACCTCTTTGTCTTTAGTCAAAGAATAAGGTTAATCAGAGAAGTGAGAAAATCAAACAGGACAAAACAATGATAGTTTATTCAGTAAGCAAAATCAAAGACATTTAGTGTCTTAAGGGCTAACAATAAATATTCTGAGCCATATCCTGCGAACTCTCTTATACTGAAACCTCTACCAGGTGGAAGAGGTTATCTACATGGTGAGAAGACTGTAGCCATGACAAAAGCTGCCACAATTCTGAGAACTGGCCTCAAGGAAATGGGAACAAACTGACCCTGGATGGAAATGAAAATTAAGTATACTTGAAACAATTAAGATGACACTGGTCAGAGCACCACATGACCAATTTCTAGCTGACCGTCAGAGCTAACTATGCTGTTTCTGTGTGTTGTCTCCTCTCCACCTATAAAAGCTCTTGCTCCCTGATTGTCAGTGGAGGGACTTGGCCTTTGAACAGGAGTTGCCCCATCCCCCCACTCTCTATTGCTGGCCTCTGAAATAAAGCAACCTTTCCTTTCCATGAGCTTTGCCTCTTTATTGGCTTTAGAGAGGCGAGCAGCTGTACCCACTTCTGTAATTTTTGAGCAACCAATGTGAGGCTGCTGCGCTCTCGCGATATTAGGCTCTACTGGGGAAAATCAAGTAGAACCACCGCGGAGAAACTCAGCTGAGGTGGCTGCAACGAGCCCGGGGCTTGTGGCTAGCTGGCCCCCGGAGGGGGATTTTGGAGGATGTTTCTGTTTGCCGCCCAAAGAAATTGTTTTGGGGATCCTCCCAGCTCTACCCTGCTCAGCACTGGCTGCCAACTTGGTGGACTGGAGAGATGGATCTAGACCAGCCGAAGAGCTCCAAGACCAAGTAAGTTCACCAGTGTGCACCTGGGCAAATTTCTCTTTTGAGCATGAAGTACTGTTTGGGTGTTTTTCCAATTGGTTCTGCTGTCTGTCTGCGTGCTCTTGAGGGCCGTTTGTGAGTATTGAAAGCTATTTGGGCATTTTGCCAGTTGTTACTGACCTGTGTCTGATGTTTAGGACCATTCGTGTTGGAGAAGTGTTTGTGTGGAACTCCATTATCGGTCATCCTCTTGGAGGATTCGGTTCTGTCTTCTGATATGTGAATGTGTATTCCATTTGTGTGACTGGTATTCAGGTTACTTTTTTAAGATAAGTTCATGTTCAGTTCATTAGAAAGATTTAAGCTATGAAACTATGACTATATTTTTTAAACACTGTGTGGCCATCAACAGTATTCTTCAAACTCTGAAAAAAATTGGTTAAGATGAAACTCTTTTCAGATTCTCAAACTGGTTGTTTCTGTATATGTAGTTAGAAAAAGCTAGCTTAATAAAATTATTTTTTCAGAATTCAGACCCCCAGAGAAAAAAAATGTACTTATTTTTGGAGAAAATAAAGTTAAAGCTTATCATATCTTTGACATATAAATTCAGTCCACTTTGCCTGAGACTTCAGTCTTGGTAACATTAGTAGAATTTAAAACAAAATTTCCGTTCCACCAACCTTGCCTCTTTATTGGCTTTAAAGTAGCAGGCAGCTGAACTCCATTTTTGGTAACAGAACCTTGCAATAATGAAACAGTTAAAAACTGGTGACTTACTAAAATTCTTCTCTACTCATGTTTTATCAGAAGGAAGAACTTCACCTAAGAGAACCTTGTTATGCCACAGATTTCTTAATCTCTGTCTTGTTTACCTCTCTTTCTTTCTTATTTCTTGTAATACTAAGAATTGCCTCGGGCAAAATGAAGGTGCAGCTCAATCAGGAAACACTGAATTCATGCAGTTGTTTTCATCTTGATCATTTCTTTATGTATTTTTCAGGCAATTGTAGAAACTGTTGAAAGAGAGCATTGCAAAAATGGAAAGCTCTTAGCAAATGATTTACTTTAGGAGAGAGACCTTTTTGAAAACATACCTTCTGAAATGATCTGAACTTGAGTGTACAGTTCAATGCATGTTAGAACTCCACTGATTAGAAATTTGCCATATCCTCTGTCATGTCTGTGCTATGTCTATGGGGTTTGAATTTTATTGTCAACCTGTGTAGAATGTACTGAAACTAGAGCAAATATCTTTTTATCCTTAGACCTTGTGCTTCCTTTGTCATCCTGATTCTGCTTTATCACATTCCACTTTTCTGCGTTTACTGTCAAGTGTATTTTATCTTCGTTATCCTACCTCTCTGTAATTTACTTTCCTATTCATATCTCAGTAGATTTCTTTGAAGTTCTGGAGAGTTTTAAGGAAAATAGATCAGCTAGCAAGCTAAAGAAATAGAAGTGTCCATATTAATACACCTCATTTCATGGGCATATGTGACCAAAGCAACAATCATTTGAAGACTGATGCAGTAGTCCATGTTTACCACATGAAAAATCTCTAATAGAGAATGTCTTAGATCCAATACACATTTAATGATAATTTTTTTCCTCTTTAATCTTGATATTGTTAAAGTGTTGAGTACTTTAAATCTAGGGAGCAAACTATGTATATCTGTTCGTCTCGAGATAGTTTTTCAAAGAATTTAAATGTTAGTGCTACATTGATTGATTTTGGGGGGGGGGAAGCCTTACTGAATTTCAACCACTTTACCTGTACAAACATAACTAAATTTGGGAATACTGAATTAGCAAAAGTAGTGGACAGGCAAATTTATTTTTCTCATTCCCATTCCAGGGTGTTTTCCTTCTCACCATGGTTTCTGAAGTGGACAGTCACTTAGTAAACTGGTGAGAAAAATGAAGAATCAAATTGAACTGTATATTTATCTCACCTTTTCTTCAGAGAAAACATCTTATTAATTGTCACTAATGCAACAAAAATGATAGTAATATTTATAGTTAATATTTATTGTGAACTTACTGCCTGCCAGGTACCATGTGTTTTTATATCATGTAAGCCTCAAATTGAAAATGTACTTTTTAAAAAAAATTTTACAAAAAAAAATCAAACTAAAACATTAGGAAGACTTGGGTCACACAGCTACTAAATGGCAAAACCAAATACCCTGGTTTTCTCTAAGTACTACTCACCATTTTAAACCATTTTGATGTAATAGCCCAAAGATACTTCTAACCTAGGTTATCTGTTCATTTGAAAAGGACATTTTTGATTGATGATTATTTACTGTCTCAAAAACTCTACTTCTCTGAAACTTTTTTCTGGTAAGTATTTAAGGAAAGATATTTTATATCATTTTATAAAAAATGTAAGTTTACTTAGAAAAATTAATGTATTTCTCAAATGCAGGTAATAAGGGAAATGGGAATTAGGTATTCTGGAAGAAGAGAGAAATTGTGTTAGAATATTAAAATTTTAATAATATTCTGTTCTTTGCCACAGATGTAATACTTATGTTTGAATCTTAGGATAAGCCTGGGGAGGTTTATTTCGAATTGGCAAAAAAATTTTCCTTCAGCTTCGACTTTCTTATTTTCTGGACTTGAACTGTTTTATCTGATTCTGTTTATATTCTTTTGTTCTTGTATGCCTTTTCTTGCTTTCTGATTGCTACTTTCTCTTTTATTTTCTTAGTTCTCTTCCCAGAAGATCTCCTTTCAGAATATAGGGATATTTCTAAGAAAATGGCATGGGGAGTGAACTCCCAAGAGATCTGGTCTTAAGAAATGAAATGATTCAATATTTATAAGACAAGGAAGCAGTTCCAGACCTGGTTAAAAATCTTGACAGAGATATTGAATTGTTGGCTTGCTCTTTCCTAACTTCTTCATACCAATTAACACTTCATCTGTGTGAAAGTATCAGAAGTCCTTTGGAACGTGAGGTTAATTAAAATTTTAAGACAATTTAGTGTTAATGTTCGCTGTTTGGTTTGGATGGCCCATCTCCAAGAAATTTTTCTTAAAATGCCTTAGGTCTTGAAATATAGCAGTCTCCTACATTATCAAGATATATCGTGGAAGAAAGCTGGGCCAGCACACTGGTGCTAGGCAGAAGTGAGTCTAGATGTCGAGTGGTTACTGGGGATCTCCCAAAGGGGAAAAAGTTCAAATAAAATAGCACCCAGGACTTTAGTATCATTCAGATAACTAATATGTATTCACTGATGGACCGTATGTTGAATAGCTCAGATTTGCAAAAAATTTGAAACATAAATCTATCAGCCTATGCATACTGATGGATTTGACAACAAAGAGATGCTTCTAACTGTATAGAGTTTTCACAACTTCAGTGCTAAAGGGTGTAGTGAATTAGCAAAGTTAAAGCCTCTGACTTTGAACCCCTGAATTTCATGGTTTGATATGACTCTTTGGGTTACCATGGCGACCGTTGCCACCAGGAGACAGGTCCACAGGGGATGATCTCTTTCTCAGGCTTCCCTCACCAATCCCACGTGCCCTCTCACACACAGGCAAGTGTTTATGTTGACAGTCCTTACTTTTGTTATAGGCATTAGACAAGTTCCAGAATTTGGTGATTTATAGGCAAGAACAAATATAAATATCTCCAGTTTTTGGAATGATTGCAGTTGTTGGTTACTAAGGACAGTGTTTTGTTTTTTTTGGGTGGAAGTGGTGGTAAATTTTGCTCAGAGACTGAGGTTATCTTTGCCAATAGTTTAACACGAGTTTACTGTGGGGATTTCACAAGCCAATAGCATGACGGATAATGTCTTAACAAACCAGTAAAGAAATAACACACTCCAAACAAATAATAGAATAATTTACACTCTTGTTCCAGGCCAGGGCATGTGAAAGGAATATAGAGTCCACGTGTAGCTGAGGTCCAGGTGTACCTTTTCTACAAGTTTCAGTTTCTCAGGCGAGTCCTGCCTTGCCAACTAAGAGCTGACATCCATCTGACAGCACAATATAAAAGTCCCTTGTTGCTAGAGCTCGTGACCGGGGAACTAGGGTGCCACTGGTCTGATCTCCTTCTTAGGCCGCTGCCGGGTTTGTCACCACTGCCTGCAAAGGAGTTGCCTGTATCACGGCAGGAGCCGTGCCCTAAGGTCTCTTGCCCACTTCCAAACTCTGACTGTCCTTATTGACTCTTGAGTGTTTATAGTCTCACTGCTCCCTCCCCATATTTGCTCCTTCATCTGTTTTTTTTGTTGATACCCTAGTGGAGGTCGGGGCGGCTCAGTTGCTGAGCTCTGAGTACTTGTCAAAGACAATAGATGAGATGATGACATCCTGACACAGCCTACTTCTCTCTTACAGTAGAACAACTCTACTGCTAAAAATAACTGTTCTGTCTTTGTCATAAATAAATGGACTAAAACAATTTCACCTAAGTCATAAATAAGTGGATTTGAAATTATATCAAATTCTCAACAGGCACTCTCCCTGAGGGTCTTCTGACTTTGTGATCTAGGATCAACTTTATCTCTGCCATGGTTTATATTCCACTTTTGGAAACAGGAATGTGTGCTTGTGTCTGATTTAAATCCTTGGGTGACTGATGTATTTTTGCTTACAATGGTCTTGGCCGGGTAGTTTCCTACTACTACATGCAAATACATTTCTGTTGCTTTTCTGGCTTCTTTTTTTAACTGGTGTATAGTTGCTTTACAGAGTAGTGTTGGTTTCAGGTGTGCCTCAGAGTGATTCAGTTACACTTAACATTTGCTGTCTTCTTCTCCAGTCTCCTGGGATGGTTTCTCCAGACCTAAAACTCAAAGCCCCACACGAGTCTTTTCTCTAACCATGTGGTAACTTGTGTCTACTTTCTTGCCCTCCATATCTGTTCAGAATCCTACAGCATTTGTGACAACTTGTGATATGGAAAGATCAGGTTTTTCACTGTGTCGTATTCTTCTTCATAGGTTGTTGTACAGTCTCAATGTTGCCTACATGTGCTAGATTTAAATATTTAGTGGAAAATTTCTTGTTTTGTTAAAAATCTCTCAGGAGACACAGCCAAAGTATCTTGAATTTAAGGAGCTGGATGTTCTCTCACAAATGGTAAAATATGTTAATATTTGTATTTGTGCAGATATACAAATATAAATAAGAATAAGCATATGTAATAAATATATATGTTTATTTCTCTTTCTTTTAAGCCTGAAAAAATTCAAGGCTAAAGATTTAAATCTTTTGGGAAGTTAGTATTTGCTGGTGAATCTCAGCCTAACTTCTGTAAATTTTCAGTATTCGTACTTACCTAGATGCTTTTACCTAGACTGTTTCTCCATAGTAGTAAGTACTCTTAAGAATATGTTAATCCATGTGGTTATAGTTGCATATCTGTGGAAGATATTTATCCAAGAATTTTATTTTAAATCTTTGTTACGAGAGAATATCAAGATTGTTACCTTCCTCCCTCTGTTCCATTGCTGCTCAGAATTTTTCTTTACCTAACTTTCCACTTATCTCTAATTTTGGACTGTGCTATGATACAAAGAAAATTGTGCAGTTTTGAATTGCTAAACATTTTTTTCACACTAAATCAGTGATCTGGAATTTTGAATAACTTACTCTCAAAAGTTTTAGATATTTTTTTCTCTCATAGCAAAGATAGATGATCTTAGTTTGGGGGAATTCTCATTATTGGATTATGAGTATTGAACAAAATGCTTCAAGCACTAACTCACAGCTAAATGTTTTCAGAAAAATAGTGTGTGATTTTTAAAATACCTAATTAAAACATGTTGAAATGTAGTATATTGGCACAATAGAGAATGGAGTGGAGTTTTTTTTTTTGTCTTTTTTTAAGGCCACATGGCATATGGAAGTTCCCAGGCTAGGGGTCAAATCGGAGCTGTAGCTGCCGGCCTACACCACAGCCACAGGAAAATCCGAGCAGCGGCTGCAACCTACACCACAGCTCTTGGAAACACCAGATCTTTAACCCACTGAGTGAGGCCAGGGATTGAACCCTCATCCTCTTGGATATTAGTTGGGTTCCTTACCGCTGAGCCATGATGGGAACTCCTGGAGTAGAATTTTTAAAATTGTGATTTGGGGATCATTTTGGAATGTTATCTCATGTCTTATGATTCAAAGTATAATGACAATGATAGAATGAGTATAAGTTGAGCTATGTTAACCACTGACAGTCATTGCCTTTTGCAAAATATTAGGTAGCTACAGGGATGTTGAGGTGTTGGAAAGACAGTGTGAGAAGAAAACTAGATACAGACAAACTAAGAAGTACTATCATTTAAAAGATTGGAATAGGCATCACGTAAAATATGCTACAGATTCTTTCATTAACAAAGTGTAAAACAATGAATTTCCCCTCTCATTTTAAATATTTTGTTATACTCAAGAAAATAGAGACCGCAGTATTTGTTGATGTTATGACATTCTTTTCCTTCAGTGGGAGATTTATTCATTAATTAAATCATTTTGAATACTTTATTGAGCACCTATTATGTTAAAAGCTCTCTAATTGCTGTGGGTTTTACAAAGTAGAAATCTAGACAGAGTGGTAGAGCTTGAAAGAATCTTGGAGATTGCACTTGCATGTAACCTTTTTAATAAATGAGGAAATAAGAGAAATGCAGTGCCCAATATAAGCTGAAGGAACTTACAATCTCCATGAATTAAATAAAGACTCGTTCTTCTGAAAAGTTACATAAGAATATTAAGCTAGTATGCTACAGTGGTAGAAATAGGGACTTTGGAATTTAACTCAGCTACTTATTATCTATGTGACTTTTGGCTATCCACTTAAGCCTCTGAAGACTTGAGTTTTCCTCATGTATAAAAACCATACCTTGTAGGGTTGTTTTGAGAATTGGATGTGATCTTGTTTTTAGAATGTTTGGACACATCCTGAACATGATAAACTGTCAATAAATGGTAGCTGTTATCATTACTCTTGAGCTAATGTTGTCTTGGACATGCCTTACCAGTGTCTTAGATGTCAATTGCCCTAGGAAATTGGAGTCTAGGAAGGCAGTGTCAAAGATCACTTTTTCCCCCTTTGTTCTCTCTTCTCCTTTTCCTGTTCTTTTCCCCTTCCATCCCTTTCCCAAATAAAATGACACCATAAAATAACTAAAAAACACACTTTTTCTTGGTCTTATATTCTACCAGTGTCCTCTGTGCTGTTTCCACACATTCCTATCCACCAGATGTTTATTACCCTGGAGGCACAGGCTCTAAGGATATGGTAACAATTTCTTTGTAGACTGTGATAGGTTAGCTTCCATGGCCGAGTCTGTCAGAACAGTAACATGATAATTCCAATCTTCAGTAATATGCAGCCAGAGAAGAGTAGCTGTCACTTCCCTTTTAGAAGAGCTTCAGTATTTTCAACTTCAGTCTTTTTGCAAAACATGTTTTTGAAATAAGTAGTTATGAAATAATTTCCCGAGCTTCATTTTCTGAGGACAAGTAAGGGTTCCTGTCCCTATAGAGATGGAAATAAGATAACTGCTCCAAAACCCACCCCTGCTGCAATATCACAAAGTACATCATGCTGCTTTCTGATTTCTAAGTGGAAAGTTTTTAATACCATTCTTTCTCATTTCATTTCATTTTTCTTTCTGCATGACCTATCCCTTACAACCCGTCTTGCTTGAGGTTTTGATTGCCTTGCTGTATTATTTTTCAACCTTTTTACCTATTTATTATTCCATAAACCTAGATGTTGATTTTCTTTCATACTTGATTTAATTTATTTTGTGTGTTTGTGTTCAATTTATGGATTTTGAGATAAATCTCTCTCATTGGTTCTTTACACTAAAAACTGCATAAAATCTGATTTATAAAAGTTCACTTTGTTTTTGATGTAAAAGCAAATATCACATTTGATTTGGGCTCAGTCACATGGGGTTATTAAAGGAGGGGAAATGTTTTTGATACTAGTAAAATTAGCCCTTTTGATTTTCAGTTGAAGCAAAGAAGAGGGAAATTGACATTTGCCTGAGTTTGATATTTGAGCTGACTCTGATCTTTGATTATTTTAAAATGTTTATGTAAATCTGTCCTGTCTAAGCAATCTACTATTAGCAGAGTTTTAGCAAATTAGCAACCACAGCAGCACCAGATGCTTTTAAAACTAAAGCCACTTACATGTTTTTTAAGAAAAAGTATTTTTTAAATATAAGAACATAAGAATGGTTGCAATCAAACAATTTCATTTCAGATTCTATGACATTCTCATGAATGAGTTAGGAAAGTATCTAGGATCTATTCTATATCAGTTCAGGATATCCATCTTTGACCTGTTAGGGCCTTGTAAATTAAATTTTGTAATATATACATGGGTATTGCGTAGCCTCAGATGTAACGTATATATGCTTTTAAGAGATATGTGGATATATTTTATTGTGATTATTGCAGGGCTCACAGTGAGGATATTCTTCACCTGGATCTTCTCAATATTTAGCACAGTTTATCAGTTTCAAACCTTTTATTAACAATTCTTATATTTTCAAGAGTTTTTTTCCCCTCAATATTTTGTCTAATTTATTTCTTGAGGTCTTATTAATTCAGAGACTTTCTCTTTTCAGACAATTTTAAGTGTCAGACAATTTTAGTATCTTAAAAATAAATGGAGATATATCTTTAGAGTTTTGGAGGAGGAAGTGATATCAAATGAATCCCTCTAACTACAAAGGGGGGATACAATGCAAATAAAAAAAAAAAACTCAATATAATGCAATTTGAATAGTGCTATAATTATTAAAGAAATTGAGTTAATATGTTTAAAACGTCAGAAAAAGATGTCTCAGATACACCCAGATGATGTAACTGCTGGATTCTACCAAGTATTGGAAGAATTAATACCAATTATAAACAACTGCTTCCCGAAAAAAACTCTCTCCAGAAAATAGAAAAGGAGGGGACATTTTTTATTCATTTGATGAGACCAATATTAGCCTGATACCAAAATTGGACAAAGAGTACAAAGAAGAAAACTACAGATAAATATCCCTCATGAACACAGACTTAAAAGTAATCAACAAATATTGGCAAATTGAATCCAGCAATATATGAAAATAAACACCACAGCCAAGTGTAAAGCTGATTCAATATTTAAAAAAAAAATCAATGTAATCCAGCACATCAGTAGACTAAAGAAGAATCAAATGATCATATCAATTAATATAGAAAAATACTTGATAAAATTCAACAATTTATGATAAAATCTCTCAGTAAACTGGGTAGAAAGAAATTTCCTAGTCTTAACAAAAATATCTTTAAAACACAAATATCATCATACATATTGGTGAAAGAATGAAAGCTTTACTCCTAAGGTCTGGAACAAGGCAAGATTTCTATTCTTGCTACTCCTATTCGATATATTGTTAGAAGTCCTAGCCACCATAACAGAGAAAGAAAATGAAATAAAAGACATACAATTGGAAAGTAAGAAACAAAGCTGTCTCTGTATGCAGATGACATAATAGTCTATGCAGAAAAATCCCCCCAAATGACTCTCCAAAACGCTCAGACTTCCCAGAACTGAGTTCAGCAAGGTAAAAGAATATAATATAAAAATTCAATTATACTTCTGTATACTCAGTTTTCCTGGATATCTCTGACATATACATGTTTTTAAAGATCTGTTTGATTTTTCTCCTTTTATTCTCTGTCATGTCAATTTAATTCTCAGACCAGCTAGAAAAATCTAGAAAGGTAAAAGAAAATTTCCCCTTCCTCTAAATCAACATGAACATGTCTGCCTTTCTAGAGCTTAAATTCTAGTTAAAGGAAATAAAAAGATTGAATGGATGAAGGAAAGAAAGGGTTTTTAAATGTATTGTCACCCATTAAACCTTGCCTAGATTGGAAGTAAAACTAATTGTTCTCTTGTGATAAGACCACTGACATTATAATTTCTTTATCTTTTTTCCCTTTTATTATTTAGAACAGGAAAAACTGGAAGGAGAGCTAATTAAGAGAAAACTGTAGCCCAAACCTCTCCCAAGTTTTTTGAGCTATAAGCTGGTATAAATTCAGCACACTGGAAAATCTTTGGCATGGGGCTGTGGAAGTGTAGTTTAGGAGCTAAATTGGATATTCATTCCAAGTGATATTAGATGTAGAAAACTGTACTAAAAAGTGACGTGGTACAGAAAATGAAGGAAAGGGGGCAATAAATCCAGCTAGGTACTGTATAGAAGTTACTGAATTTTGAAAAGAACCATCTATTCCTAAGCATTACGTACATTAAATACAATATCTTACTTATGATTGTATTTACTCTTCATATAGTTGGTAAACTACCTATAATTTTATTTAATAATATGATTTACTTAACAAAAAAAAAATGTTCTGTTTTGCCAACTAAGGATTGGCCCTGGTCATCTGCCTCTACAAGGATTAAATCATGAGCTGCTGTAGCTGTTGACCTTCAACACCCCCTGAAAGGAGCTCAGGGTAGAGCTCAGGAGTGAGGAACTCTGTGCTCTAGGAAAAATTATCAGAACAGGTCTTCAGATAGGTATTTTCAGGAAAAAAATTTCTGAGCCCAATTCTTGTGTTTCCTTATATCTAGAAAAGCACCGAAATCATTAATGATGATATCTGCCCCTTGTGACTGGCCACAAGCCCCTGCCAAAATGTGTGCTTGACTGCATGTGTCCCCTTCATTAAAAGCATATATTACTGACCTCTCCTTCTACCATTTTGGAGCAGTTTCTCAGAGCTCTCTGAAATGCTGTCTCCTGGGCTATAGCCCTCATTTTGCCCCGAATAAAACTTAACTTACAACTCTCACATCGTGCATTTTTGTTTTCAGTTGATCATTTTAAGATTTGATGTCTGAAGTAGCAATGGGCACAGTGGCACCACCGCCCTAACAGCAGTAAGAACAATTATTCAAGTCGTGAGACAGCCTGTGGCAAAGGCATGGTTCACAAGTGGCATCGCCTATTGAACATTTATCAGAGATTAACCGAGAACCTTTGAAACCGCTCTGATCTCAATGATAATACCAAGACTCTTTCTCTTCGAAAAAACCTTCCTCCATATACCTTGTTCAAAGAGGGAACCTGAGTCATAGGAATGCTTAAGAGATTTCCAGAAGTGCATAGGGAAATAGTAGCACGGCTCAGAAAACCATCGGGAAATCAGATGAAATCTCTAACAGAAATGCTTTGCCTTGTAACTCTATTTCTACAACTAACCTGCAGATTATAAAACACCTGCATGGAGTCCTTTCCATGTCCAGAGTTACGTAGGAATATCATTGAGCAAGGCGTTCTCCTGGGTGATGGTGGAGAGGTCATTGTGCTGAACGCTGTGCGTCAGGGAAAGGCGTTAGGGCCATTTTTAATGTGAAGAAGGAGGAGAGTCACTGATGGTTTCCCAGACATTCCCTGTTCTAGAACCTGTGGCAAATCGCTAAATTAATCCCAGCAGGTCTTTCTCTGGAGATATAGCTTTATTTAGGTATGTATGCTTGTACCTTTGTGTCTGTGTACCTTAACCAAAGCTGATGAGAATTTCTTTTCGTCATATTGCCTCTCCTAGGGGGAAAAAAAAGTTCTCCCAACCTAATCTTCGACTTGATAGATCAAACTCTTAATGCTTAATGTCTGAATTGTCACATCCAAAAGAGGCCTTATAAATCCACACTCTATTGTGTATTTTTTTACATCCAGATTTCTCAATTGACACTTTATTGTATTTATGGGGTTTAACTTCCTCCACCAGATGAAATCTTATTCGGGGGTCATTGATGTTGGCTTCATAAGGTCACTTTCAAAAGTTATTTCCCAGATCCTTTTGCAAAGGGGATTTCCTAGGAGATGGCAAATACACGCTGGTTTGTGGCTCTCTGGCTGTGCGGAACACAGTACTGTTTGCCTCCAAGCTGGCTGTTCTGAGGGAAACATTGTTTGTTAGAAAGAAAAGATAGGATGCTGCTTCAACCTTGAAGGGGAAGGGAAGGAAGAAATAGCATTTTCTCAATATAAGCCTCTGTGATAACACCAAAATGTGAAACTTTATGAATGCTGTTTGAGAGATTCTATTTTTTGATAACTCAGAAATTGCATTTTTGGCAGGGTGATTTCAAAAAGGGAACACTAGGGCTTTGATTTGGTCCTCTGTTTTTATCTGCAATTTTAATCTATATATGGGGAAGGTTTTCTTTGACATTTGTAGCAGCATTTCTGAGATTGATGCTGCTGCCTATTATTATACAGGAGAACATTTGATACTAAAGGTTCCCTCAGCTCCCATCAGCTTTCTATAGCAGGTCTGCTCTCCTGACATTTAATGTCCCTTAAGCCTGATTCGGTCTGATAACTTCAACATGCAGCTGCTTTGGGGAGAAATAAAGAACTGCGGTTATCCTTGATTCTTGGTAGGCACTGTCACTACGTACATCACCTGTCACCCACCACCCTTTCCCCTTAATATGTGTGAATTGAAGTCTCAAAAGAGAACCTGCATTGTGTCCACGCGCGTGTGTACCAAACACACTGAGATTAAACCAGATTAGAGAAAATGTAGTTTTCTTATATAAACACGGCCAAAGCACCCAGCATCTGTCATCTTGTTGACATGTCTAGATTATTTTTCTTAGGCTGACCTTCGAGTGAGACCAGCTAAAAGGAAAGGTTTCTCGTACCTCAGATAGCAATTTTTGGCAGTCATTCTTTTAGTTTGTTTGCCTAGAAAAAAAAATGTCTTTGCTGTAAATGCCTTAGCTAATAAGAGTTAGGGTTGCCTTTCCAACCATAATTCAGAATCCAGATTGAATTGGGGTGAAATAAACTGGTACATCCACACAGTGTGTGAACTGTCAGTGGAAGAATCTGTGGCAGTAAGAATGAAAAATTTCCCTATACCCTGATTTGAAAGCCTTCCAGGATTTGTTATCAGTAGAAAAAGCAAAGTGCAAAAAAAAAAATGTTCAGAGTCAGCTATTTTTGTGTGTGTATGTAAAATAAAATATTCATATTTGCTTGTATTTGCGTAAGACAACACTGGAAATATCTGAGAAACTAAAGTACTAAATAGTAGAAAGGAGGCCAGGCAAGGAGTGGATAGGGACAGGGATGAGAATAAGAGCTCTTATGTGTAGTTTATATTATTTTAATTTTTTTTTTTTTGATCTTTTTGCCTTTTCTAGGGCCACACCCGCGGCATGTGGAGGTTCCCAGGCTAGGGGTCTAACAGGAGCTGTAGCCGCCGGCCTTTGCCACAGCCACAGCAACGCAGGATCCGAGCCGCGTCTGCGACCTACACCACAGCTCACGGCAACGCCGGATCCTTAACCCACTGAGCGAGGCCAGGGATCGAACCCGCAACCTCATGGTTCCTAGTCGGATTCGTTAACCACTGAGCCACGACGGGAACTCCTATTATTTTAATTTTTTAATCATATGAATCTATTACCTGTTAAAATTTGTAATTTAATGTTTAAAAATAGTAAAGCCTTCATTTTCACTGGAGTTTTGTTGAATACCTAACATATTAACTGGACTCTAGGAGACCTGGAGTTTGCATTTGGTTAAACCACTGATCACCAAGTGGTACCACTGAATTCACAGTCATTCTGACTCAATTTTGGAATTTGTGCTTTATCACCAATGGGATCCTTTTTTTTAGCCCATCGTAAGCTCACAGAGGTCAGGCACCATATCTCTGGGGACAGTGCTAAGAACAGACCTACACTCCTGAATAACACTTCCAGAGCTATGTGTGATATGTCTGAAATAAGAGAAAGAATGATGACCCACTTTCTCAGCACGAAAGACTGATTATTTTTTAAACTCCTGGTAGTCTATATCCAAGATAATAGTTTATAAGAATACTGTTTTTCAGTCCATTGCTCATGAAGAAATTTAACCTTTCTCATTTTAGTCATCTTGAGAACTACTCAATTTCAATACACATGAAAGAGCAGAATAAGAACAGAATATGAACTTTCTGAAGTTATCTTCTTAGCATAATCCAAAAAAAAAAAAACAGCATTGTTATACCGTAGTCAACATGGAGTGAATGCAAAACATGGGAGATTTTAAAATCTAAGATTGGTAGTGTATGTCCTGATAGCTTTGTTAAACTGAGGATAGAAAATGAAGTTAACTCTTTGATATCTCCCCAAATGGATGCACCTAAGCAACACTGTCCTGTGATATAATTTAAATAACAAAAATCCTGGAACACAACTCTAAAAAATGAGCAAGGTCTCAGCCAATACCCAGGAATAACCCGAGTTCGGAAAGAATATGGCACAAAGGATATTTTAAGGGTAGAGAGTCAGTGGAGTCAGGAATAAGTGCAGAATTTGCTAGGAGGAAAAAAAACATCGGATGCTTTCTCATGAAATCTTGGTGATCCATGTCCTAACAGGACAACATAACTTGAAATTCTAAGTCACTAGAAATTTTGAAAACTTGTCTAGATCAATGAGGGATTTTGGGGAAGAAGAATGAAAAGAACATCCGCAGACCAAGAGTTCATTATGAAGTGAGCAATTTATTTATAATCTGAAATATTTAAGCATACATGTTGGTTTTTCCGTGTGAATTTTTGGAAATTTTAGGAAAAGAATAAATCTTTGTAATAAGTTGCTTTTTTATCCTGAACGTTTATGGCAACATGTCGACAGGTTATTAACACATCAACCTTCATATTGAGCAAGTGGGAGAAAAAAGGAGAGAATAATAATCTTGAGGTGGGAGTCTGGTGAAGGAAAACGGGAAACAGTTGCTTCCTGCTGTCATCCTGCATGCTGTGACCTTGAGGTCAGATGATTTCAGTTGTAAGAAACATGTTTCTGTGGCATAGTGATTTTGTGGCCCTTGTGGTGTGGGACGAACACTGCCTAGAAGAGTCTTTCTGGTCACTCTTCCTGTTCTGAAGACAGAGGCTCGCTCCCTCCAGCTCAACCCTGGAATGCCTGCCTCCGTACTGCGGTCTGGACTATTGAACACTGTATAGGGACGGTGTCTAAGAAGCAGAATGGGAGGTCTAATCCTTCTGGTTCCTTGGGTCACCTCATCAGGGTGTGTCCTTGTCAATCTGTGGATGAACGACTTGTCAGTTAGTGGACAGAAGCTCTGACCTCATTCTCTTCACTTGCTATCCTTCTGAGTTTCAGGGAATCCTAATGAAGAAATGCTTTTGGGAAAATAGGGAAGGTTATAAATTCCACAGTCATGTATATAATTGATCAAGCTCTACAGTTAATTTGCATTCACGTCGTCAGGGCTTCCAGAGTGTCTACAACAGACTTTCTCTATTTTCTCCTGGCTCTAAACCTCCCCCTTCATTGCTGCATTTGGATTGTCTTACAAACTCAGTAGAAATCACAATTTTAAAAATTTGTTTGGGTCTAGCAAAGACTGTGTTTGTTGTCTGGTCTATGTATTTCTTCAGCTGGATTAAAAAAGTGGAACTTTCTGCAAGGTGCATGGCTTTGTTGTTCTGACTGGCCCTGGGATGTGGCTCGAGAGAGCAATAATGACTGCCAATTGTTTATGCTGTGACCTGTGCTTTTTTTTCTAGTCCTTTTCAAGATATTCAGTAGATAGGATAATTGTTGTCCCTGAAAGCTCTCCATAGTGGCCTGGCATCCCGGGAATTTGCCCAAGTTGCTTTGTGACAGTTGTCTGACTCTGACCCTCACTGTGGGGTTTCACAGGTATAATAAGATTTTACTTTTAAGGTAGTAGGCAGGCTGTCTGGGCAAAGAATCTACTTACAGAAAGAATGTACTACCCTTCCCATGCCCTCACTGGGGCTAGGAATCTTTGATTTAGAGCACTACAGCTGCTGCAGTTCATTACTGTACATTTTTAGAGTCAAGCTCAACTGTATCAGTGGGTTACCCCCTAAAGTGCTATACTCATTGTGATAATAGCTAAGGATATTACAGACAGGAGGAGTGCACGCTGCCTTTGGAGCGCCACTATTCTCAGCCTTAAGTGGGTCTCCAAATAAGAGGCAGAACACTACCATACAGGCCAGCTGTCCCCTCTCGGAGTGACCCTGTGAATTAAGGCCGCCCCACCTAGTTCAGGCTTCTAGGAGTCCAGGTGAGGGGCAAGGGCTTGTAACCATTGGTTGCTTCATCCGGAAGTTAACTAGAGGGCTCCAAAGGCCACACTGAGGGGGAGGGGGCAGGGAGCCAGGGCTGAAGAAAATGTGGAGGCTTCCCACATCAGTGACTTCCCTGGAGTGCTGTTTGTCTCCCAAGTCACCTTTTAGCCACGTCTTTACTCAGCAAACAACTGGGTGGGTTTTACAAAAAAGAGCGGTATGATACACCGTGTTAAGTAGGAACTAGGCTCTGGATGCAGGTATGTCTATTTGAACCTCTCAGATAAGAAGAAAGGGAGGTACCATATCCACAGATTAAGGAATTATAAGAGAGACAGTGTGGTCCAGTGGATGTAGCGGTAAGGTGAGAGTCCATGATCCTGGGTCTCTGGTCTTACCCTGGGTCTGAGTTGTTCTGTGACTTTGTGCACAGCCTCTTTGTGCTTTGGTGTCCTTGATTGGGAAATTAGGATACCTAGTGGTCGGTGAGCCTCCTAGGACCTTTCAGAGGGGCACTGTCAGAGAAGGGATTGAGAGCCTTCCTGCTCCCACCCCCCTGTATTATCAGTCCTACTTCTGTAACCTGCTATGTCTTTATTCATTATGTATTTATTTGTGCTTTCTTAGGGCTGCACCTGCAGCATATGAAAGTTCCCAGGCTAGGGGTTGAATCAGAGCTACAGCCGCTGGTCTACACCACAGCCACAGCAACACCAGATCCGAGCCATGTCTGTGACCTTTTAAACCACAGCTCACGGCAGCTCCAGATCCCCAACCCACTGAGAGAGGGCAAGGACCAAACCCATATCCTCATGGATACAAGTTGGATTTCTGCTGAGCCACTGTGGGAACTCCTATGTTTTTATTTTTTAAAAATTTTTATTAAAGTATGGTTTATTTACAATGTTCCTTCAATTTCTGCTGCACAACAAAGTGACTCAGTCATACATATATGTACTTTTTTTTTTTCTCATGCCATCTTCCATCATGTTCTAACCCAAGAGATTGAACATAGTTCCCTGTGCTATACAGTAGGACACCATTCATTCTAAAATGTATAGAATGTAAGACCCTATACATTCTAAATGTAATAGTTTGCATCTACCAACCCCAAACTCCCAGTCCATCCCACTCTCTTCCCCCTCCCCCCACAAGTCAGCTCTCCACATCCATGATATATCTCTGTTTTGTAGACAGGATCATTTGTGCCATTTTTTAGGTTTTATGTATAGGTGACATCATATGGTATTTGTCTTTCTCTTTCTGACTGACTTCACTTAGTATGAGCATTTCTAGTTGCATCCATATTGCTACAAGTGGCATTATTTTGTCCTTTTTATGGCTGAATAATATTCCATTGTGTGTGTGTGTGTGTGTGTGTGTGTGTATATATATATATATATATATATATATATATATATATATATATATACCACATCTTAGTCCATTCATCTGTCAGTGCAACTAATCTGTGGGAAAGTAGGCAAGAATATACAGTGGAAGAGAGTTAGTCTCACCATGTCTTTAAAACTTAGTAAGCACTTGTGTGCTAGACATTCTTCTTAATGCTGCTCTATTTCTTCATATATACATAATTACAGTAATACTATATTTATTAGGTTGCTAAATGAAAGAGGAATCTTCTTTAAGTAATCAGTAACATATCTGCCAACTCTTAACTATTAAGATGGCAATTTATAAAATAACAGTTTATAAAACTATCTTTTATTTTCGATATATGCTGCTTACACTGCTAGGTGTTACCTCTCCTTTGGATAGCTATTCAGGATATTATTCAGGGGTTATTATTTGATTAGATGTGTAAATCTCTTGCAAGTTGGGGGAGAATCCATTCTCCACTCTGGATTTTGACTTCCAGGTCTATCTCTCAAAATTGCACCACCTCCTGCTTGAACTGGGCAAAGAAAATAACCATAAAAAAAAAAAAAGCAAAACATCAAATGTTCTCTTAACGCATCTCAAAAGATGTTCATATAGTCTCACTCTTGCCCACAAGCAAGCGTTCTTAGTAAGAAGTCATTCTATTCTTGTTTTTTTACAAAAAGGTTATTATTCGCATTTTACATGGTGAAACTGAGATTTCAGAGTTCATGCAATTTACACAATTTGTCCAGACATAGTCCTTCAGTCTCAAACAAAACACTTCTTTTGATTCCTTCTTTTTGCTGGAATTTTACACTAACTCATCCCAATGTATTGAGGGTTTTGGCATCAGGATTGTGATATTATTTTGAAGTCTTATAGTTTAGCCGAACTGTTAGTAGACCTTTATCCATCCAATGACTTCAGCCACACACATGTGGACACATTCTTGACTTTATAAAGCTCTTTCACTGTCATATTTCTAAAGGAGGCTTTCTCAGTCTCTGACTACCTCTCTGGGACTCTCTCACTTGCTTAATCTCCTGTCCACATGCCCTCTCTTTAAACTTGGCATTCCTGGTGTCCAGACCAATTCACTTTCTCTACATAGTTTAGCGCTCTCTCTCTCTCTCTCTCTCTCTCTCTCTCTCTCTCTCTCTCTCTCTTAGCTCTCTCTCTTAGCTCTCTCTCTTAGCTCTCTCTCTCTAGCTCTCTCTCTCAGTCACTTATTACATTCTCAAAATTTCCCTTTATTCACCATACTTTGTTTTCCTGTCATACCTATTTTTAAAAACTCCAATTTTGTGTTCTTACCTTTCCTCTCCTCTCCTTTGTCTTGTTAACTCCCACTCATCCTTCAGATCTTTGCTCTGAGGTCACATCCTCAGGGCTCGCCTCACCCCACAGGTGAGTTTGGTTACTGTGTTGCATGCTCTCACAGTGGCCTGTATTGTTTCTTCACAGCACCGGTCAGAGTTTGTACTTGTATACTTCTTTTTTTAATTGTTTGATTTCTATCTTTTCTCCTCACTACTCTGTAAGCTCCACAAAAGCAGAATGCAGGTCTGTTTCATTTACTTGTTGATGCTCTTTAACTTCAGACTCTTCTCCTTTTCAGCAAAGCAAGATGAAACCAAACCAAACCAATCTGCTTTCTTTTTGATGTACATGCCATATGGCTATGTTCCCATTCCTCTCTTTTCTCTCACAGTATCAGACTTGGGATATTTCTTCATTCACTTGAAACTTTTGATCCCAGCTCAGTCATTCTCATGTTTGCACCTCTGGCCACTGGCCTCATATTGCAGCCTGTGAGTGGATGATCTGTACAACAGCCTTCCCTCTGCATATTTCCATCTACCTTTCATCTGCTGCATCTCAACCACTCAGTCCGTGGCCATGCTTTGCATCTTGTCATCAGAAGAAATTGAACCACCTCTAAATTTCAATATCACAAGTCTGCCTCTGTCACCTTAAAGCCTTCCAGTTCGTTTGTTCAAAATCTCTCTGAAACAATCCTTTGCCCTTATCCAAAAATCCAATCCATACCCTTATTAGCATTTTCCTGCTTTCTTTTCCTTTCTACTACTATAATTATAAAGATTTTCTTATATCTCAGCTCTGCCATTCTTCTCCTTACTGTGCTCACTTTTGATTCTACAGCTCCAAATGAGCTGTCGTCTTCTCTATACCTGTAGCTAATCAGCAAAATATTTATGGAAAAAAAATAATCTGCTGTTAAGTTTCACTCCAAATTCATGTCCACAATCCTTAAAGAGCCACTAAATACTACTTGGAATTCCAAATACGTTTCTCAAGCAGGTTTACTGTTCAACTCTCTGAAATAACTATTCATGTCTTTTCTTCTCAAAGCTCCCATACCTATACCTTCTCATTCTCAGCTAGTGACATATTACACTTAATGGAGAAACTTGAAGCCGTCAGATGTAAATGCCTCCACTTCTCCAGGACCAAACTTAACTTTCACTGGCAACCACCCTTTTCCTTCCCTCCATTCAGGGATGTGTGTCCCACTCACTCTGTTGAAGACTGATTCCTCCATTTGTGAGTCCCATCCTGTCTCACCTGCTTAAGGGACTTACTTTTTTACATTATCCTCTTTGATTCCCTATCTCATCAACTTCTCACTCCCTATATATTATTCCTAACAAGTATAAGCATGTGATCTAACATGTTTTATTTTTATAATGTCCTTTAATACCTCACCCCTTTGAGTTACTTCCCTTCAGGGCCAGATTTTAGTAGGAAAATGAGAGCATCATGAAAAATCTTGCATAACTATCATTTCTCATTGCTACCTAGAGCTTTTTTTTTTTACTCCTTCTATAGTTACTGTCTTCTCCTTCCTTCCTACCTCCTCATTTATCTCTAATTTCCTCATTACCATACTTCCTGTAGTTTGCCCGATCATTCTCCAGAGAGCAACAGGATTTATGTTTTCATTATACACATTGGATCCTATTATTCCATTGTTAAAAATATACAGTGACTTTCATTTTACTTAAAAGATGGTATTATTATATAGTTAATAATATATAGCATACACACACACACACACACAGAATGAGAGGGTGTGTGCCTGCGCGTGAGAGAGTTATTAAAGAAGGGAGAAGGGAATGTCTGAATAGAGAAGCAAACCAGGTATATTTTCTTTCCTCACAGGTTATAATATATTGGGAGAACACTAGTATTCAATAGCTATTCACAAGGGTAATTGCCATTTTCAATAATGTGATAAGAGTTCGGACTCTCTGAGAATATGTAAGAGCAATTTCTTACCTATAGAAATTTATAGGTAAATTCCTGGGATCTTAGAGAATGTGGGCAGTGCAGTATTAAGGCAGGCAGATGGACCACTGTGCAAGTGCCCTGAGGCAGGGAGGGGTGTGGGTTTTTGAGCAACTAACACATGGCCTGTGTGATTGACTGGAACTGAGACTGGAAAGGAGAGATGTATGAGGTAGGGCTAGAGGGGTGAACGGGACTTAGATCCTGCAGAATCTTGTATATCACTTAAAAAGATTTGGGACTTCATCCCAAGAACAAATGAGTGTCTTTGAAGGGTTTAAAAGATAGCTGGCTTTAGTTTTATTCTTTAAAAGCATTATTCTGGGTACTGTATAATAAACATATGCACATGAAGAGCAGTAGTAGGTAAATGACTTAATTATCATAATTTCCAGGAAGGAGATAGTTGTAGTTTTCACTAGGGTATTTCTAGTGGAACTAAGGAAGAATGGACAGGTTCAAAGCATTTTAGAAGTTGTATTGACAGGACTTAGTAACTGATTAGATTTTGGAGGCAATGGCAACAGATATGGCAGAGATAATAGATGTATCAGGGCTAGATCTCAACTTTCATGAGTAAATGGATCCATAGAAAAGCCAGTTCCTGAGAATAAGATTGGAGGAGGGGGAGCTGTTTTGGGAAAGAAGACAATGCATTAAACACTGAAATTAAGATTTTTGTGAGAATTTCAAATATAATTAGAAATATGAGATTAAAAAATTGAAAATATCCTTGATAGAACTCCATCCTGAATTCCACACAATTTATCAAATGTGTCTTTAAATTTTTAAAAAAATATTCTAAATCCAATCACTTCCCACCACCTTTACTGCTTTGACCTTCATTTGAGCTATAATAACCTACCTTCTAGGTTATCATGTCCTAGTTGTTTCTCTGTTGCTCTTTTATTCTCTACAAAGGCTATTCTACAGAGCAGCTAGAATGATCCTTTTAAAGTGAAAATTGCACCACACCACATCCATGCTATATCCTTCTATTGAAATACCATATTCTTACTTTTGCCCCCCCCCCAAAAAAAATTGAAGAATCCAGCCCTGTCTTTCTCCTCAAATTCTTATCCTGCCCTTTCTCCAGGATATCCTCTGGGGACACACTGACCATCTTCCTATCTTTTTTTACTCCTGCTTCGGTGCCTTTACTCTTTGTGTTCCTTCTACTTTGAATTTTATTCTCCGCATTGTGTGAGTTTTAATTTAGATGTTATCTGAATGATCTATATAAAATAAGCTATTCTTCCAGGCCCGTAAAATTTTGTCACTTGATGATGCCACTGATACTCAGAACAGAAACTACTTCTTGCCATATCTGTAGGACATATAAAAGGAAGAGACACTCCATGATTTTTTTCTATTTACTCAAGAGAATGTATTTTTATTTTTTTCGAGATTTTTTATGGCCTATGATGTAGAAAAGGTACACCAGGAAGGGAGGGTGGTGGTGTATGAACAAAAGTGCTTTATTGCTTTATTCATAGAAAACAGCTGCTGGTTAACATATGCCTACTGATCTTGATTAATTGAGGAATGAAATAGTGAAAATTGTGACTATGATCATTTCAGAGTGCTGTGTGTGAAATGGCTATCAAATAAAAATCCTGCTTTACAAAGAATTTCTGACTTTTGGGGTAAAGGGTAGACATTCAAGGTTTTACCATGATTGAGATCATCTTAATAGTATCAGCATTATATGATTCTGTCAGACTTCCCGTGGGATTGCATCTCAAAACATGATCAGTACTGTGAATAGTCTGAATCTATCAGTTTCAAACACACTTTTTAATTTTGAAAGTAAAGGTCTTAGTTAAAGTACAACAGCATGACTGACAAATACAGAAATAAACATTTAGGGTTAGAATTCATAGAATTTATTGACTGATGAGAAGCGAAGATCTGAGACAGAGAGAAATCTAAAATCCAGTGTTTTGCTGATGAATGTTGTGAAATGATGCTAGAGATGTCAGTAAGAAGATCCAATTTGGTAATACACTTATTTTAGACAGACTGAATGAATTACTTACATTAAATCCGCATGGAAGTGTCTATACACTAGGAAGTGTGGATCCAGAATTCAAGAAAGGAGGGATAATAATGTAATCACTATCGAATCCAGGGAAACGTAGATGCTATCCTTAAGAATCACGTAAAGTGGGGGAGTTCCCTTTGTGGCTCAGTGGCTAACGAATCCGACAAGGAACCATGAAGTTGTGGGTTCGAACCCTGGCCTCGCTCAGTGGGTTAAGGATCTGGCGTTGCCGCAAGCTGTGGTGTAGGTTGCAGACATGGCTTGGATCCCGTGTGGCTGTGGCGAAGGCCGGCGGTTACAGCTCCTGTTAGACCCCTAGCCTGGGAACCTCCATATGCCACAGGTGCGGCTCTAGATAAGGCAAAAAGACAAAAAAAATCACGTAAAGTGAAAAGAAGGGAATGATGGGAAAGAATCCAATCTGGTAACAATGACATATAAAGAATTAACAGAGGAAAAGTCCATCATGGAAGATTCTGAGATAGAGAAACAGAAAAAAACAAGATAATGAATAAAAAAGCAGTGTTCAAACAGGGAGTGGACAAGAAAGTCTAAGTCTCAAAGATGTCAGCTTGGATAAGGACTGAAAATAGGTCAGGGATCTTGTGAGAGTTTGGTAACCACAACCAAAATAGTTTAGTGCAAATTCGAGCTGTGTCTTTTTGAAGAGTGAGGAAAATATCTCTGGAAGCTTCCTAATGGATTACTGTTAATATCTCTTGGGCTATAAGTGTGACACATGCCCATTACTAAACACATCCTTGAGGATTTTGAATGACCATAGCATGCATTAATTATGGTCGCTTACTGCAGCTGTAGGATGCACACCTCTCCCCAAGCACAAGATTGTGCAGCATCTGAAAAAATGTGAGTTCTATAGGTAGGGATGAAACGGAGGCTGGTGCTTAGATAAGTGACCAGTAGAGTCTATCATGAGAAGGAATCAAAGGATGTGTGTGTGTGTGTGTGTGTGTGTGTGAGAGAGAGAGAGACAGAGATAGAGGTAATTTTTATTTTCTCTGAAATAGATGGCAAGGTCAAATATTGAGTAATAGGGTAAGGGAGAATTTGCTGGAAGGTTTTAAAAGCGTGATAAAAAGGGAAACACATTTAAGAGGATTGGGGGTAGGGGGGAAGCGGTATGTATGGGAAGAAGATAGAAGAGCACTCTACCTTCCGGGAGAGGTGAAAAGTGCTGTCATCAAGGCAGGTGTCATTTTGGATTTTGATTTAACTTAATGTGGAGTCAAATGCAATAGACGTGAAAATGATCCACTTGACCATCCTGTCCTTTTCATGCAGATGCAAACTGCTCTTGCAGTGGAGGTTTTATGGCCTTACTCAAACTCACTTTAAATATCCTGACTGATGAAATTTCCACAGCTCCCCTTGGGTGCCTTCTCTGTCATCGTAGCTCTGTCAGGTAGCAACCCCTGTTGCTTCACGTCTCCTTCCTTTATTTCTTTCTATTAGTCTTATTCTTCTGACAAAATGGTTCCCCTTCTGTGGAGTTTTCACATTCAAGCTCTTGCCACACCCCCCTCAGTCACCATTTATGCTACAATATGTATCTCCATTTTTTATTCTTTCCTTATCCATTGGTTCTTCTACACCCTTTACGAGTACTACTTTCCCCTATAACACCTATGAATTCTTGCGGCCTTTATGCTTCTTTTATGAATATTATGTAATAGGTGAAATAGCCTCATAAAATGGGCACCTAGTTATTTAATTCTCCTGATGTTACCCAGCTTGAATTATTCCCCCTAACCTCTCATCCCTGCCCGAAGAAACCTATAGGGCAGTCTCCATTATTTTAGGGAAACACATCTGCTATAGACTGGAAGCTTGTGTCTCCTCCAAAATTCATATGCTGAAATCTAGTCCTCAATGTGGTGGTATTTAGAGATAGAGCCCTTGAGGCAATTATATTATGAAGGTTCCACCTTATAAAAGAGACCTCAGAAAACTCCCTTGCCCCTTTTGCCATGTGAGGTTATATAAAAGACAACCATCCATGAACCAAAAAGCTGGTTCTCACCAGACACTGAATCTTCCAGCATCTTGATCTTGGACTTCCCAGCTTCCGGAACCAGCAGAAATAAATTTCTGTTGTTTTTAAGTCACCCAGTCTGTGGTATTTTGTTATAGCAGCCTTAATGGACTAAGACAGAAATTGGTATCGGGTGTGGGGTACTGTGGTAACAAATGCCTAAAAATGTGGTAGCAGCTTTGGAACTGAGTAACTGGTAGAGGCTCCAGGAGTTTTTAGGTGCGTGCTAGAAAAAGCATACATTGTTGAGAGTGAATGGCTAAGGGTGATTCTGGTGAGCATTCACAAAAAAAAAAAAAAAAAAACAAAACCAAAAAAACAGGAGAGCTGTAGAGACACTCAATCTTTTTAGATTACCTAAGTAATCCTCAAGAGAATGTTGGAAACATGGATGGCAAAGGCCATTCTGACAAGGTCTTAGGTGGAATCGAGGAATGTATTATTGGAAACTAAGATATATGTTGAATAAGTAGGCTGGTTACTGCTAGTTGATTATAGTAAAATGTGAGAAGAGAAAAATAATTTAAAGACAGAATTTTTAATCAAAAGAGAAGCAGAATTTAAAGATTTGGAAAATTCTCAGCCTATCTATATAGAAAAGAATAGGAGAGCTTTTTTGAGAGAGAAACGGGTGTGTGGCCGTAGGTCTATTTGATAAGGAGATTAATCAGCCATCTTGATAGAAGCTAGGAGCTATTGTGCAAGATGATGGAAGAGTAATCCTGAAGGCAATTCAGAAAAAGTCAGAGCTGCCTCCTCTCACACGTCCAGAGGACATGGAGCCACTGGTGCCCTGTGGGGACCTTGGTGCAACGTGCCAGGTACCTCCCCACATCACAGACTCCTGTTTCCTTTATACCATTGCTGCCTTACTTGGGCACTTCTGGGTGGCTCTTGTGGGCCTCAGTGCACCTAAGCTATACTTAGCAGAATTGTGGAGGTATGACTATCTCCATCAAGATTCCAAAGGAGAAAGCATCTTGGCAGAGACACAGGCTCAGGACTCCATTGTCAGAGAGCTGCAGACACATGGAAAGAACTGCTGTAGGGTCACCCGAAGCCGTGAGTGCAAGGCTGCCCAGCAAAACCGGGGAGGCAGACTGGCCTCCTGTCTGGACGGCAGAACTCACATTCTAGTGGGCTTGGAGGTCAGAGCGTGGAGCTCAAGAGAAGTACAGTTGACCCTTGAACAACAGCACAGTTAAGCACTCTGACCTCCTCCCCACCCCCAGTTCTGCCGTCTTTCACAGATGAAAATCCAAGTCTAACCTTGCAGTAAGCCTTCTGTATCCATGAGTCCACGTCTGCAGACTGAAACAGCCTCGGATCACGTAGCACTGTAGTACATATTTATTGAAAATAATCTGTGTATAAGTGGATCTGCATTTCAGACCCATGTTGTTCAGGGGTTGACTATATTCTCGAGCCTGGGTTTAATGGAAATTGCCCCTTTGGATTTTCGGTGTGCTTGGTAAGACCTGTTTGTTACTCCTTTCCTATTTCTTCCTTTTGGAATGGAAATGTCTTATTCTATGCCTGTGTCACCATTGTGTTTTGAAAGCGTATTCCATGTTTAACAGATTCATAACTGGAGAAGAGTTTGCCTCAATATGAATCATACCTTGAATTCACCCATATCAGATATAGCTCTTTAGCAAAGATCAAAACTTTTGAGCTTTTGGGAGATGGACATGAATTATGGAGACCAGGGGCAGAACGCTTTAGCCTGAAGGTCTGTGTCCATTCAAAATTCATGCTTAAATCCAATCTCAAATGTGATGGTATTTGGAAGTGGATCTGTGGGTGATTAGGTTATGAGGGTGGATCCCTCATGAATGGGATTAGTGCCCTTGTGAAAGAGATTCCAGAGAGCTCCCTCATCCTTCCACCAAGTGACATTATAGTGAAAAGAGGAACCTCTCTATACCAGGAAGTGTGCTTTCACCAGACACTGAATCTTCTGGTGCTTGAACCAGGGCTTCCTAACATCTAAAACTGTGAAAAATAAAAGCCACCCAACTTACAGTGTTTTGTCAGAGAAGCTTGAATGAACGAAGACTACATCCCGCCTTTTCCTAAGATGTCTCTGCCTTAAATCTCTTAAATGTATTGCAGACTATGGCCAAATTAACATCCTCCAAACTCTGTTTTCCTGTCCATTCCCTTCTTAAAACTCTAAATACCTACTCGTCACCTCAATGTTGAATCACAAACTCTTTAGCCCTTTATTCCTTCTGTAGTCTGCTCCAAATTATTTTGTAAACCCTCCTCCAACATGATAAATTCCAAACCAGTCAGAATACTCATAGTATTTCACTTAAGTGAAATGTTCCTTGCCTCTTATCTGCTTATCCAATTACCAGTCATTCCTGTCAGTTGTCCTCAGGTCCCACCTTTTCCATAAAATATTTATTGATTTTTCCTACTTTTGAAATCTCATGCTGTTACTTTATATCAATCATTCGCAGAGGCACATTTACTGGTGGCATAGTTTTACTGGTGGCATAGTTTTCTAGCTGCATTGTTAATTAATTCTTTGTGAGGGTCCTTGAAATCAGGCTGCAGTGAGAAAACCTCTTCAAGTCATTTAATATCTGTGAGCTACAAATTTCTCCTTTATAAAAAATAATAGTGATTTCACTGGGTTGTCATACTAAATAAACAAAAATGTTTAACTGTTAGGTAGCATATAGGTAGTTATAAAAAGTTGTATCTTTATTGCTTTTAGGGCCTCACCCATGGCATATGGAAATTCAGAGGCTAGGGGTCGAATTGGAACTGCAGTGCTGGCCTATGCCACAGCCACAACAATACCATATGTGAGCCACATCTGTGACCTACACCACAGCTCATGGCAATGCCATATCCTTAACTGCTGAGCAGGGCCAGGTATCAACCCTGCATCCTCATGGATACTGGTTGGGTTTCTTACCACTGAGCCACAATGGGGACTCCCAAGTTATACTTTTTTTTTTTTTTTTTGTCTTTTATGCTTTATCTAGGGCCGCACGCGTGGCATATGGAGGTTCCCAGGCTAGGGGTCTAACAGGAACTGTAGCCGCCGGCCTTCACCACAGCCACAGCAACGTGGGGTCCGAGCCGCGTCTGCAACCTTCACCACAGCTCACGGCAACGCCGGATCCTTAACCCACTAAGCGAGGCCAGGGATTGAACCCGCAACCTCATGGTTCCTAGTCGGATTCGTTAACCACTGAGCCACAAAGGGAACTCCCCAAGTTATACTTTCATTTGCATTCTTCATGTGCTTAAAAACAATACTGGGTTTTATTTATTTTTTAAATTTTTTTATTTTTCTTTGTCTTTTCTAGGGCTGCACCCTCAGCATATAGAGGTTCCCAGGCTAGGGGTCTAACAGGAACTGTAGCTGCCCCCCAACACCACAGCCACAGCAACGCGGGATCTGAACCACGTCTGTGACCTATACCACAGCTCACGGCAACGCCGGATCCTTAACCCACTAAGCGAGGCCAGGGATCAAACCCGCAACCTCATGGTTCCTAGTCAGATTCGTTAACCACTGATGCACAACGGGAACTCCAATACGGGTTTTAATAGATGCTCAATAAACATTGGGTGAAATGAACAGTAAATTTATTCACTTCTGGTAGGTGACCTTTCTCTAGATTTTTTCCTTTTCTTTCTTTCTCTAAATATTTCTAGATTCTGGATGATATTGATTTGGTCCCATATCCTTTAGAAGATAATAAATGCAAGTGAATGAACACTCATAGTTGTTTGACTTTCATGTTGTATGGGAACTGATTCAGTTATAATCCAGCCTTCAGGGAAGGAATATGGAATAGTAGTTCATGTTTCTTCAGGGTTATCATCCAGGAAGTATTATGTCAAAGTGACCCATCGTTTTGTCTCAAGTATCTTGTGTGTATAGGGATTTTTGGTGATGGTGAGAGAAGTGAGCAGATAAAATTGAAGAGGGGAGGAGAGGGAGAATGTGTGTGTGTGTATATGTATGTACTTAGGGTAACCATCTACATATTTGCAGAGTCTAACCAATCTTGACTTGGATCCATGTTTTGGGCTAAACAGACTGTTCTCAAAAATGAACTAAGACATCTAGTCAGTCCTTCAACTAACCACCTGTATTTAATTCTGTTAGTTTTATTAACACTGAACACCTTCTCCCTTTAATTTTTTTGAGATTCATCCAGCACTGTCTGCTTATCCCAATTTCTCCTTATTTTATAAAGGAGATAATTTCTCAGAAAAAATGATACAAATCCCTGAAAATATAACAGGTTAATTTCTCAGGAGTAAAATTAGACTATAGCACCAAAATTATTGCTTAGTCGTCTGTTAACTGTTGACATATATGAACCTTGGAGCTGACTCAAGGAATTATCATGTGACCCTGTGTTTGTAGGACTCAGACCTGAAGCACTATTGTGAACTGAAAAAGTCATCTCTGCATTTCCTGGCTAGTTTGCCAAATGAAAGTATAGCAGACTCCCCCAAATGCAAGTTTGTTTTGCTTCCTTTTTAGCAGAAAAATCCAGCTGTTGTAATTTTAATTATGAAGGGCTTTTTCCACCATTTTAAGGTGGCTGAGTTTATGATGTCTGAGGACTGATTAGCTAACCAACACAAGCTATGCAGCTTTAACTGTCCAAAGCATCCAAAGAGCTCCAATTAACAGACTTTTGGGGGACTTCAAACAGTCAGAGCCTTTGAATGTACGCCATTCCCCAAGGCAGCATCTACTCGGCATAAAGTGAAGGGGAGATCTGGCAGTTATTCTCTTGATTTGATCAGCGTAGCTAGTCAGGGTTCTATTTCCCTGCTGAATTAGCTGGTTTGGCTGCCTACTCTGATCAAGTCAGATGGATAATTGTCTAATCTTCCTTGCATTTGGTATCCTATAGACAGAGCTTAGATAAAAGATAGGCTTAATGGCATAGAGTTACTGATCTTCCAGCTTTTTAAAGATTGTTATTATGCTATTTGTAGGTCAATTGTCCAGGGTCAGAATGTTCTGTTGCTTTGTGTCAAGGTGTTTTTGTTTGGTTCGGTTTCTTTTGTACTTAACTGTAAATCAAATTAGCCTATTCAGAGATGTTTAACATTGGTTGAAATTTTGGCATAATGCTCAATACCAAATGTGAAAAAAAAAATTGACATGGGAAATATTGATGTACAAACAAGGTACTACCTGGATTTCTGTTATTTAAACATAGCCACTGTTCTCTCCAGTCCATTGAACAGCTCTGTTCAAGAGCTAGAACATAGTCATACTCAAGCAACATTAATAATTTAGTCTTGGTTTTGCATTATTAGATACTGAGGCCATTGATATTTTATCACTTATCTCTCAACCCAGGGGCATTTGTTAAGACCAACTTTCCGTTTTTAAATGATGGCACCAAGCCATAGAAAAGACTATCAAATTGTTATTTTTCTTTAATGAATGTGACTCAAAGACCATTCAGAAATTTTATTGCATTGCTTTTCTGGTGCCCTTTAAAAGGGGGCTTTAATAAATATTGTCTTGAAATTGCTTTGGGGAGCTCAGACTGAATTGGGGGAAGCTTATTAAATTGTATTTCCTCTTCCCTTAAAAGCAAGAAGAGAAAAGAGAAAAAAATGACTTGCCCTGGAAAAGCTGATGTATTCAAATAATAATTAGAGAAAACTGATCCTAGTTTCCTCAAGTACTCCCTCTACTGGCATGTGTTCTGGGGACAGGTGCCTACTGGATTCTCAGTGCAGACCATGAACACGTATATAGTTATACACAGGGTAGTCCTTGCATAAAACAATGCTGGTCAGTAAGTCTCTCCCCACATATCCTTTTTTTTTTTTTTTCCAGATCCTCTTGGATTTTCTCCTGCATATGTCCAACTCTGATTATTCTCTTACACTCTCAACAACTCTTCCAATTTTCATTTCTCCAGAATTGGTTCAGAAACTTCCTACCTTTTCCATTACTCTTTCCTTCTTCCTATGCCTCTGTGTCCCAGTCATCAGTCTATTAAACTCGACATTACTTGATGCCATTCATGCAAAACTAGTACGATTTCATAGGTTCTCAGAGAGGTATTATTTATCCCCAAAGGAATTAAAAATGAACAAGTTAATTGTAAGCTCTTACTATCAGAAAAATACATTTTCTATGGTCTTGGTTCAATATCAGCATCACTTCTTATAGACTGATACAGGTGACTTCAATATTAGCTCACCCCACATCAGAAATTAAGTTAAGCACAGAAGTTTGAGTCTGAAGGCCAGCCCAGGTTTTCATTTGAAGGATCTCCTTCTGGTGGTGGTTGGTATTGAATGTGTGTACATGTCTGTTTGTGAAGAGGTTGGTTGCTCAGAGAGGAGCAGAAGTATGTAAGAAAAGGAACTGACTTTACCAGGAATTGCAAAAATACGACGTCTGTGTTCCAGTTCCCTAATTCTGCATTTAAGACATAGGTCACTGAGTGAGCATTGCATTCTCTCCCAGGGAGCCAAATACAGCCCAGGTTTGCCCTTCAACACAGACCTTTATTCAGTGGCTTCCAACTGGAATTTATGAGAAAAACTTTTGATACTGAAGACCTAGACAATCTCTGTTCATTCTCCAGAGTCTGTATATGAATCTACTGGTGTTTTCTTGTGAGATTAAAAACTCTCCTTGTAGGCTTTTAATTCAAAATTAGAATGATCTTTACTCAGAGCCTCTTGGGAATTATACACATCTCACAAAGACTTAAGGAAGCAGTTATAGTTTTGCTTCCCTCTAAAACATCTGTTCCCACTAGTAGGAATTTGGGTCACTGCTTTATTCTTTATATTTAACTATCTAGGAATTTCTGAGTTTCATATGCAGACAGGCATATGATATATTCATTAGATTTATTAAAATGTGTTTTCTGGAGAAAGAAAAAGAAATGTAGGTGACTTATGATATTGTGTCTTAGCATTGTGTCCTACATTGTGCTATTGTCCTAGAATAATATCAGGATAAGATTTTATTTTTGATTTAACCCTAATCATCACTCTAACTTCAACCCACCAAAAGTATGCTTATTCAATATGTATAACATCTAGATACATATCTAATGTGTATTGGGGAAAATATATAGAAAGGCAGTGGGACTTATTGGTTATGAGGCTGGTGGCAAATAACTGGGTTGGAATCCTAACATTTCAGCTTTGTGATTTAAGGAAGTTTACTTAATCTTTTGGTGCCTCAATTTGCTTATATGGGAAAAGAAGATATTAATAGTACTTACCTCCTAGGATTATTTTGAGAATTTGTTGATTTAATTCATACCAGGTGTTCAAAACACTTTGTATACAATAACATTAGCTACTATAGCCATAGAATTGATGCTGAAATTAACTACACAATACCACTCTTAGCCATATTCCACCCAATCAGCAATATGTATCTTTGTCTTTAGCCTTCCATTTATTTGTAACTTTACCCATTAAATTCCTAGAATATTTATGATTTTAAGAAGGTACTATATATTTAACTATATGTAAACATACATATATATGATATTTAATATGGCAAACTGATTTAAGCAAAAAAACATTGTATGTACCAACTTGAGCGCATGACTTAGGCCAGTTGCAGTAGTTAAATATCTAGCCTATATTACTTACTATTCTACACTACAGATAAGAAAACCGAGGTCCAGAGGCAGAAATTACCCTCCCAGCTAATAAGAGCCAGAACCAGGGCCGGGATTTAAACTCAAGTCTGTTTACTCTGTCCTCTTTCGGTTTTATCAAAGCTCTGGGAATACATGGAGTGAGGGTGTAGTAAATACACTCAGGGTACTATCATCTTCTGTGAATAAATACTTCTTTGCTAGAATTGGGAGAATCTGCCCAAATCAGTATTGTTTAATACAAAGCTCTAATTTTCTGAGAAAAAAATTACATGGAAAAAATAAGAAAATATTCAAATGGCTCACTCCACTATCATTGTTCTGTTTTTTTTTTTTTTTTTTCCTTTTGGTAACATTTCACCTGGCTAAAAAGCAATTTGTCAATTACATTGAAAATAACAGTTGATAATGTATTGCTGTAGCCTAATTTATCAGATGTAAATTATTTAAGATTCTATGAATACTGGTTCAAAAGAACTAGAGGAAAAACCTGTGACAATCACTAGGTTTATGGGCTCAACATTTCACACGAGGATTATAGGAACTTCTGCCCAGCATTGGAATCCAAACTCAAACTTCAGTAGCATTGGTTGTGGATTTATAATCTGGGGTCCCACATCCACTGTGGACTTTCTCCAGGCCAAGTGCTGAGGGATACTTCTAACAGAGTAAACAACACAGGGCAAAAACAAAATTTACTCTCAGCTTCATTCCTCCAGGCGACACCCCAACCCCTCCATTCATCCCCCTTACAGTGAGGACAGTCCTTTCTTGAACACCACAGTCTAACTGCATAAACTGTCTAATGACCTCCAGATACTAAACTTTAAAGCAAGGGGAAAAAAATAATAAGGACTGTGCCATTGTGATTCTGTTCTGAGCACCTTCAGTACAATTCATCAACAGATAGTTTCCTCCTCCAGATTGAATGAAAAAAATCAAATAAAATCACTGTAGGCTTCTTCTAGTTCTACACTAAAATACCCCAGAGGGTACAAACTCAAGATTGCTTCACAAATCCTACACAATTTTTATGGGTGATGAACAACCCTGTGGGAAATAAATTATGATAGTCAGCTAGGAAATGGAAAATGTCTAAAAATTTCTAAAAATAATGATTACATTTCTCCACTGTTTGACACATAGCCATTTTTACAGAAGCACATAGAGCTAGTGTTAGGAAGGGCGGCTAGTGCCTGTTGTGAAGCTGTTCTTTCTGGTATTTCTTCACCCAAGACGTTGGAAGGAAGTAGCCTTCACTTTCACATCCTACTATAGTTCATTCCGCCTCCTCTCTCCCAAATCAATCTTCTTTCTATGAAATCATGCTTTCTTTCTATGAAAGAAATCATGCTTCTTTCTATGAAATCCATGCTTTTCTTTTTTTCTTTCTAGAAATCATGCTTTCTATGTCTTGGCAACAAAAGTAGCGTTATCATCCATTCTTCTTCCGGTAAAATTAGAGCCTGGGTCTAAATGTTTAAATATTTGAGTTTTAATATATCCCTTTCCTCAAAAACAGAGTGTCTGTTACGATGCTTTATTAAAGATATGTTAGAAAAATCTTCTGGTTTTTTTTCTCCACACACAGGTAAGTTAAAGTGCGTTAAAGTGCATGGAAAACATTTGAAAATACTGAATATGTAAATGCTTGTCTTTATTATTCTTTGAAATTGAACTTGAATTTTTCTTGCTTAACTCTTGTTTAATTGATTCTGGTTTTCTGTTGTGTATTCTCTTTATTTTATATGTCTCTGAGATACCTGCATCATAAGTATAACCTTTCTTGAAAGATAATTTTGTGTGCTGTAGTAAAAAAGTGACATCTTTTTCAAAATTTCCTTACTCCAGCCTGTTCTAGTACACTCTCAGTGTCTATATAAATTAAGATATTCCCTAGTAGTTACATTATATCGCCTCTTTTTGCTTCACACATCAGAGAACCTTGCACATAGAAGACACTACAATTCTTAATTGAAGGGGGAAACTCTTGGACCCAGAGGCTCAATCTTTCAAAGGCTGAGGAAGAGGTGCTTAGGTAAAACACTACTGTTTACAAAATAAAGAAAAGAAGCAGTTTAAAGACAGCATTAAAATAAAAGAAGCTGGCTTTAGCATTTCTTAGAGGAGAACAAACTTAGTTTGGGGTGATTTTTCATCACAAAGAAATAAAAGATTGGTTTAGTAAAGCCTGAAGATGTGCCTTAAAATACTTAGCATTACAAAATGTGGCAGAGCTGTAGGTCATATTATTTGCATTTTTTTTTTTTTTTTGCTGTACAGTATGACTTCAGCATTACTGATTTGTTCTTCTCAGCTCAGTCTTGGTAGCTGAGAGACCGTGACTTTCTGCTGCATCATAATGCACTTTTTTTTTTGTTATTTATGGACAAGTTTAGTTATTTTGTTGGCCATTTTTGCTTTTAAAGTGATGTTTGTGTTTTTCCAAAATTTTATGGAGTTTTTATCTTACCATGTGGTCTTTATAGATACCAGCAGCTAGTAATAATAGAACTAATTATTCAATCCTCCCACATTTACAAAAAGACAAGGGGATTTTTTTTTTTTTTTGATAATAGCCGAATTACTTAACTTTGATTTTACACTGCTTCATTGTCTAAGTAATATATGTATTCGGTGGTCTTACCTATGGTATTTCATAATTTAAAAAGACAAAAATTTCATACAAAGTCTTGTTTTCAGAATATTTTTAAATTGGTAATTTATGTGTAATTCCTTTTAAAAATTTTTAAATGAAAAATATGTTAGCTTGGAGATTGGATTAAGATGGTGGAATAGAAGGACTGGAGCTCAACTTCTCTCCCGAAAAACAACAAAACTACAACCAAATGCCAGGCAGCCTTCAACCAAATGGACTGTAAACTTCCAAAAAAGATATTCTACTCCAGAAGACAAAGAGGAGACCACATCAAGAGGTAAGAGGGGCGATTACGCAATAGAAGCAACCCCAAACCTCCCGGGTGGGAAGCCCCACAGACTGGAAAGTAACTGCATCACAGAGACTCAGCTACAGGACTGAGAGTTCTGAGCCCCACGTCAAAACCCCACGC